>BPTQ01000007.1:355809962-356409962 GCA_019973895.1 Chrysanthemum seticuspe | reverse complement strand
ACAGCTTCAGTCCAGAACATAGTGGGCAGTTTAGAGTCAGCAAGCATTGATCTTGCAGCCTCTATTAAGGTCCTATTCTTTCTTTCAGCCACCCCATTTTGTTGTGGAGTTCTTGGATTACTATAGTCCCTTTTTATACCTTTTGACCCACAGAGTTCTATAAGAATAGCATTTTTGAACTCTGTCCCATTATCACACCGAATTCCTTTAACCTTTTTGTTCAACTGATTTTCAACGAGGGTGATGAATTCAGTCAGCACTTGAGATGTTTCATCTTTGGTTCTGAGAAAGAAAACCCAACAAAATCTGCTAAAGCCATCAGTGATAACCAAACAGAAATACTTATGATCAATGCTTCTGACTTGAGTTGGACCAAACAGATCCATGTGGAGCAACTGAAGAGGTTTAGAAATGATGCTCATAGCATTGATATCTTTGTAAGAGGCTCTGTGTTGTTTTCCTTTGTTGCATGCAACACAATTATGATCATTGGTGAACACTTTGGAGGGAAGACCTTCAACAAGACCCATTTTAGAGAGTTTGTTAATGGTCTTGAAATTCACATGAGCCATCCTCCTATGCCATTTAGTAGATTCATCAAGGGATGCTTTAGCCACCAAACACGTGAGGTCACCACCAGGTTTAACTTCATTAAGGTTGAATGTGTATAGGTTGTGAGTTCGAGGGACTTTCAGCATAATTGAAGTATCTTCTGGGAGTTTGAAGTCTTTAGACAGCACAAGACATTCATTCTCAGAGAAGAGTACTTTGTTCTTGGTGTCACAGATTTGTGAAACAGAGAATAAGTTGAAATGCTGAAGTTCCTTAACATAGTACACATTTTCAAAATCCAAATGAGGTGTCTTTATGGTGCCTTTCCCTGTGATACTCCCATCACTTCCTCCAAACATCACATTGCCACCTCCTTCTATAGGGACAAAATTATGCATCATGTCTCTGTTCCCAGACATGCTTCTGGAACAGCCACTATCAACAATACCAATATTCTTATGCTTAAGGAGATGATCCTACAAACAACAACAAAATATATACATATAGTTAGTATTCAAAGGAGGTTCAAGTCATTACTGACTTGAACCTGCCTTGTGGATCACAGGTGTAGGCCATAAAGATCTAGAGGATCCACCATTGTTCTTGGTCTTCCATTGATGATTGGGTCCCTTGACAGTCCAAGAACAACCTGCTGAGGACTTCACAGCAGTGCTCCCATATCCCATCCCAGCATACATAGAGTCAACATATGTAGGCCAATAATCATGTTTAAAGTATAGGCTAGTTGGTTGCACATAAGGTCTGGTAACTGAACCTCTCCAATGAGAGTCAGTATTAGCTGCTTGTGGGACATAAGGTGGAATATTATCAACATTGGTCCACTTAGATTTATGTTTCTGGTGAGTAGCACATGCACCCAATCTTTGCTCATAAAAATCACAATCCTTAATTAAATGAAATTTACTTCCACACACAAAACATGTCTTCTTCTTGGAAGATTTATTCAAATAGGGAGAAGTTTGATTACATGTAGAAGTACTTAAATCAGAAACATTCAAGGAATTGTTTTTAACAGACTGATTATTCAAAGTGTTAAAAGATAAATCTTCAGAAGAAACTGTCTTGGAAGTTGATTCCTCAGCAGCTTCCCTCGAAGGCTTGTAAGTAGACTGGGGTGCAGGCTTGGGTGTGGGCTCAGGTGAGGGCTTGGGAAGGTCAGACTTCTCATTTGAATCACAGCTTTCATAGGAAGTAGACCCTTGATCCGATGAATTGTCACTGTCAGAGCAAGAGACAAAGTCATTAGATGAGGTATCAGGGTCTGGCAAGTCTTTTGACTTTTTGCCATACAGATGATGTGATCCATCAAAGTCAACAGTGATGGATAGGTCAATAGGCATAAATTCACCTCTAATAGGTCCAAGGACAGCATGCATTTCACCTTCTTTTATAAAGTTAGCTAACTTTGCAGGTGTGGATTTACGACCATCATACTTAGCTTCTAGTCCTACATACTTTTGAAAGCCTAATCCTAAGCCAGAGGTTACTGATTGATTGTTATAGATTTCTCTAGCCAGATTATCACCTGAAATTAACCATTCCTTATGCCTAGCTATTTCCTCAACTAGTTTTTCTTTGAGTTCTAGATTCTCAGACACAGCTTCAGCCTTTGCTTTCTCAGATAGTTTTAAGTAATTACTAGCAACTTCTAGATCAAACTGTAACACCTTTATCTTTTCTTCATAAGCTATTTGATTCTTTTGAAACCATACTTTTTGTCTTTCTACTGTTTTTAATGCTAGTTTATGAGCTTCATTTTCAACATAGCATTCATCAAACTTAGGTTTCATAGCATCATATTCTTCTTTAAGTTCATTGTATCTTAGACTACAACCAAATATACAGTTGTGTACCTGAGATAGTCCCATCAAGGCAAATTGATCATGCCTTTCATTCGAGGTGCACCTTGCCAGCAATCCAAGCTTATCAGTATCATGAGCTTCCTCATTCACAGGTTCATGTGCAGTCCAGTTGACCTGTTCATCCATGGTGAGAAGAGCTGCTGAAGCTCCAGCTTCCTGCTGTTTCTGCTGATAGGAAATGTAGTTAGCTCCATCTCCACTCTTCCTGTCTTTGCATTCCCTTGAGAAATGCCCCATCTGGTGACAAGTGAAACACTTGACTTTTCTCCTGTCAAAGCGAGCTGGTTCCTTTCCCTTGAAAGCAAACTTCCTTCCAGACTTCTCTTCAAACCTTTTGATATCCACTGACAGCAATGCCACCTGCATTTTCAGTTTCATCTCCTCCATTTCAAGTGGGTCCAACTGATCAAAGTCTTCATATGCAAGATACTGCTGAGTATCATAATCAGCAACAAATGAATGAAGAACATCCTCCATCACACTACTAGTCTTAGTTTGAGAACATGGTGGAGTAGGACGAGTGTTATGTGGTGGAGCGGGAGTGCAAGATGATGGAAAGTAGTTGGAACTAGGAGATGATGGAAAGTAGTTGGAACTAGGAGCTTGTACCATCATGTTGGAGTGAGATGTCCCAACAAAAGCTGCATGGCCAGAAGAAGATGTACGGTATGGAGTTCTGACATCAGGTTCAAGAGTTCTGAGTCTGTTGTACAGCTCATCAAAGGTGAGCATGTCCAACCCACCTTTAGCCTTGAGGGCTATACTTACATGTAACCATGATGGAGGCAAAGATCATAGGAACTTTGAGTTGCAATCATCATTATCAGGTTTTGCATTCAGCTGGTTTAGCTGACTCAAAATCCTATGGAACCTATCGTATCCCTTCTGGATACCTTCTTCTTCGGAGATATTAAAGTCTTGAAATTGTTGCCTCAGCATGGACTTTCTCATTCTTTTCGATTCTTCATTTCCACCGAACCTTGCTTTGAGAGCCATCCATATGTCCTTTGCATCATCCATATGGTGAAAATCATACAGGTGATCTTCAGGAATGGCTTGAAGCAGAATAGTTTTTACTTTGTGCTCTCTCTGCATGGCCAGTACTTCTTCAGCAGTTTTGGGAGGAGCCATGATAAACTTCCCATCCCTGTCTGGAATCATTTTCTTTAAACTGTTTCCTTTCTTCACCACCTCCCACAGATTCCAATCAATATTGGAAATCCAGTTTTCCATCTTCATAGTCCAAAGATCATATTCTTCCCTTTTCAAATAAGGAAATTTACCATTACTGTTTGAAAGACTAAGCTGTTGCATGGAAGTGGTGTTGGTGTTGTTTGCGTTGGTGACTTCAGTTTCATTATCGGATCCAGGCATGGTGAGGGTATGTTTGGTTTTATGAGGGTATGAATGGTTCTTAGTATCGTAGAGACTTTCCCGAGGCTCTGATACCACTTGTTGAAAACACAAAGACCTTGATAGATCTTAAGCACTCGGAGATCGCTAGTGTTGCCTATGTAATCACAAGCAAACTAATAGAAGATCTCTACAACTCATATTTTATAGCGGAAAGTAAATACAAGTTATAATAACTAAGAACTCTTTGATCCTCTATGGATCTTTTGATTATAGAAACTCTATGTTTCGGATATTTTACAAGACTTGAAAGACTTAAGAAAAACTTGTATCTATTACAAACTATTATGGTTCCTTATATAGGCAAGAAACCCTAATGACTCACGAGCGTTTATAACGTACGCTCCTAATACAAACATAGACCAAGCATGCATCTAGACAACCATGCAACTAATCATATTGTTTTACTAATGATATTGTTTATTCTGAGTAAGCTCTATATCATACGGCGCCAACCTATTCTTCATACGGCGTTGACTTTTCCTGCATACGGCCTACATACGGCGCTTATCTTTCCTACGTGGATTCGCACTATCAGCAGAATCACGATCTCAGCATTAATACTTCTGCTGAAGTCTAACTTCAGCAGAATCCATTCTTCTTCGGCAGAATCTCTTCGGCAGATACTTCGGCAGAATCAGTAGTTTACCTTAATTCCCAACAGGATGTTTTGCAGAAATTTTTCCAGATTCTAAAGATGTAAATTTTCCAGAATTTTTTTCAGAAAATCGCAGTCCAGTTTTTGTCAGGATAACCTGACGGCGTCAGGAAGGAGTAAAAACAACAGATTACTTTTTTTCTCGTTTTCTGAGCTACTTATAAATTTTTGGAATTTTCTAGGTCTTAATTTTCCAGAAATTCTGTAAACATCCATTCCACAAGCATTATATCCTAGTTTAATAGAGTCTTATATATATTATTACCGCCGATTTTACGCGAAGGTTTCGTTTGTTTTCTTCAAGTGTGCAGGTTTTATTTATCAAGAAGAAGAAACAAAAGATTGGAAGGAGCTTTTCACGCATACATTTTTCTTGGAAAGAATTTAACCACCACTTTACACGGATCCTACCGAGCTAATCAGGGGAGTATTAGTTTCTTTCATTTTTCATTACCTTCTATTATCATAAATTTGATACTTTCGGGGAACATTGGGGACAATGTTCAGTTTAAGTGTAGGGAGGGAAAACAAAACGGGAACTTTGAAACTATGCTTATTCTTGATTATTTGCTTTGTTCAATTGCATTTGTGTAATAAACCATGAGAAAATGTCGGTTAGGGTAATTTTGGCACCAAATTTTAAATTTTTCATGACATATAGGAGTGGGCCATTAGTCTTAACAAAAGCGTCTCATGGATAGGAAGTTGCATGACTAGCACAAAAACCCTTTACCACCTAAATTCCACCCAAAATGTGAGGATCACCCTGATTGGCTCCCGAACAGTCAAGTTTAGTCACACAAGCTGACCACTTGTGAATGGTCAACCGTAACAAACTTAAAACAGTCTGGAAGCAAATGCAATTAAGATCAGAGGAATATAGTGGATTCCTGGGTCGTTAAGTCCCACGGAGGATGAATGGTGTTTAACACAGTCAGATGTCGAATAATCACTAAGGATAGTGATCAGTAAGGATTTTGAGTTATTTATACCTAAAGAAAAGTTTTGTAAATTACAGGGGCTTAAATGCAAATTAAAGAAAGTTAAAAAGATAAACTATATTAAATAAACGCTATCAATATATTTAAACTGATGTTTTTGTTTTCTCTTTTATAAAACTTTAAATTAAAAACTACGTGACGTACAAAAGAAAATGTGAAACTGAAGCAATATTAATCCTAAAAATATGAAAATGACATTTTTACAAACCTAATGATAAGAAAAAATTTTTAGAAAAAGAAAATTATTTTTATTACTATTTATCTAATTATTATTAATTAAAAACTATTTTTACTTATTTAATAATACCTTAAAATACAAGAAAATATGAAATAAAGCTTGAAAAATGAAATTATGACCTGGAAAAATCTAAAATAACTAAAGAGAATTTTCAAAACTATTTTTATATTTTTCTGATTATTTTCTATTTTCTATGAATTAAAAACTATTTAAAACTAATTAAATTGCTAAAAATTACAAATTAAACTATGAAAAATCTGGAAAAATATTTTTTTGACTTTTTATATTTATCTTAACCTAGGAAAATTGAAAACTTATTTTTTTGAAACTTTTCTGAATTAATTGTATTAAAAGCTAATTAAAATTGCCTAAAAACTGATTTAAATTAAGAAAAATAGCAAACAGTGCTAGAAAAATATGAAAAATTCAGGAAAAGTCTAAAATAATATTATGAATCTAAGAAAAATATAAAAACAGTAGCTTGTGCACAAGAATATGGAACTGCAATGCAAAGTGCTTATAAATAAGCACTTGAAATAAGCACAAGGCACCAACTGAGCACCAAACTGAAACAGAAGCTACAATAAGCTATAACTACCCAAATGAAACTTATTACAACTGCTCTATACTACTGAAATGCAATTTACACAGATTTGGTGTTTTAAAACTCAAGTGCCCAAAACAGTTTTGAGGTCTACTTTGTGGATTAAAAATAAGCACTTAAATAAGCTGGAACTCAAATACAGAAGTTGGACTCTCAAGAAGACCTGGCTAGCTAGTTGTAAACCAAGAACCAGACCTGGATAAGCTCTTATGAGCTTTTGACAAACCTTGCTCAAACCTGTGAAAACTCAGTATTCACTGAGTTTGTGAACAGGGCAGATAAGCCCTGTTTGACAAGCTCTTTTAGAGCTTATAGAAAATTTACAAAAATATACAAAAATCACAATAATAAACTAGACCAGTTGAAGTTATAAAACCCAGATTTTCACTTAAATTGAACCAGAAATGAATCAATTAAAAATCCTCCTAGTTTGGTGAAAACTGGACTTTACACATTTTTGACTTTTGAGAAGTTTTGATAATTTGACTTTTGTGAGATTTGAACTTAATCTATGGACTGAATATGATGTTTAGTGATGAAATGAAACTGAATCAAGCTACATTACTGATTTCTACACATGAATCAAGCTTTTGTTATCTCAAACTCTTAGCAGACTTGAAATTGAGACAGTTTAAAATGGATTTTGACTTTTAAGGTGTGCAGACACAATTTGATGACAAATATGATTCTAATGGTCCTATTTGAGAATGAGTATGCAATTGTCAAGTGCAAATCAAGTCTCAATCTCAAACAATCCCACTGATCCAAACACTACTTTAGTAACTGATTTGAACATTTAAACTAAGCCAATTACTGATTTGACTCATTCAACCACTTAAACTAACTCTAGTATCCTAATTACCACTAATTAAACATGTCTAAACTATTTAATGACCAAAGATTCAAATATAAGCACAATATGAAAACTGCATTAAAATTGAAAATGAGAAAAACAAGCTCACAAGTGTCCCAGCTATGATGTAGCTTATACAGAACCCACACTATGCTATTCTATACCAAACCAATCCAAATCAGCACTGTATCAACCCCATTCCATAACTGCTTGAACCAATTTTCCTTCTCAGTTGACTTTTGTTGACCATATGACTAATTTGCTTGCAAATGACTTATAAGCCTACTCAAAGCTATAAACAGCTTTAAATAAGCTCAACTGAGTTGTAAAGAGGCTTATTGAAGCCTGGCACTTAATACATTTGAAACTGCATAGGTGAAAGAAAACTCAAAAACAAGAAACTTAACCAAACTGTGAATTACTACTGAAAATTGATTGAAACTGATATAAATGCTTGAGTTTAATACAAAGAAGCTTGAAAAATACAATTTAAAACTTAATGAAGACTAAATTAATAAAAACGACATACATAGAATTTAAAAACTAACTACTCCTCCTCTCTTGCTTCTTCTTCCTCTTTTTATACACCATGAAGCTTCCACGTGTCCTCTGAGTGAATCCCACTTGTTTCCAGAACCGTTGGATGACTTGAGTGCATTTTGGCCATTGGATCATTTTGGCGGGAAAAGTTGTTTTGAGCAGTGAGCTTCTGAATTTGCAACTAGGGGGGGTGGCATTAATTGTGGTGTGAAAGGTTGGTGGATATGATGATGAGGGGGAGGGAAAGGGTCTAAGGTGATGGGAATATGTTGAGAGTTGCAGTCAAGTGGTGGGAGGAAGGGGATAAGGTGGGCGGGGTTGGGAGGTTTGACTGGGTTTGACCAGGGTATTAATATTGGATGGGGGTCAAAATGAAAGGGTCAATGGGGTTTGGCAGGGGTCATAATGGATCAAAGGGTCATGGTTAGATTTAAATAACAAGGACTAACTTTGCAATTTCTGATTCTTGAAGGACCATTTCTGCCATTTTCCAAAGTTCACACAAGGGTCACTTTTGACAAGTTTCAATAGTGCAAGGACTATTTTTGACATTTTCAAAATTTCAAAGGACCATTTGTGACAATTTTCAAAGTTTAGGGACCTAAATTATAATTTTGCAATTTTAAATCTCAAGGACCAATTTTGACAACTCATGAATCCCTAGGGACTTGAAATGATATTTTTCTTTATTTTGATTTACCAGGGACTGTTTTTGACAATTTTTGAAACTTGGGGGACTAAAACTGCCAATTATGCAAACTTGATACGTTTTTCACCAGATTTTGATATTTTTGCATTTAAAACACATAAAACACTTGTTTGTGATATTTTTATCATTTTGATGCATTTCTGAGTGTTTTCAGATGTTTTTGCAGTTTAAATGGTACAAAAATGATGAGTATTTAGACACTCATCAATCCCCCACACTAAGATATTGCTAGTCCCTAGCAATGTTTTGAGAAAAATTAATGGATTTCATCTCTTTACCAAAAGCCATTACTTCTGGAGTAGCCAAATGTTTCAGTTCAAGTAAGAACTATGGTACACTGATAACCATGTGATTTTGAGCAAACCACCAGCTTCCAACGGATTTGATTTGTCTTTACCAGAAGCCGTTTGCTTCTGGACTAGCCAACTCTTAGATAAAATATCTTTGGTGAGCTGATTACCAATTATGGTTTTTCCACTGCCTTTACCACAAGCCATAAACTTGCGGGCTAGCCAACTCTTCACTTTTAAGGATATGGTGAGCTGAATACCATACAATTTTAGGCAAATTGCAAGCCGTCAACGGATTTGAGATATCTTTACCAAGAGCCGTTTGCTGCTGGATTAGCCAATCCTTTTGTTTATTAGACAAGGCGGACTGATAACCATAAGATGAGTAAGTGCAAGACACTTACTCCAAAAAAAAATTTGGCCAAAAATGGGGGAATTGGGTGGTATAATTACATGATAAAATTCGTGAGAATTCCCCCCCCCCCCACACTAGAAATGAATATTGCCCTCAATATTCAAAGTACCGGCGGTTATGCCGAAACATAGAACGTAAAAGGGAAATACTACGGCCATTATTTAGCAAGATTTTTTTTTTTTTTGAAACTCTTATATACAACAGCGGGGAGCATCTCCCCCACACTAGGGTGGAACACACGGGTGAAAACCCATGTAGCATGCTACTATTTTTGATTCCCGAGTCGCTAGCTTGACTCGATCCCCGCATTCATTGGTTCATGGGGAAAGTTTGTAGATCCGGGACAACCATATAAGGAATGTCCTCTCCAAAATAGTGCTTCAATCGATGACCATTCACTTTAAAGTTTGGACCATCGGGTTGAGATAACTCAATGGTTCCATATGGAAATACTTTAGTGATGGTGAATGGTCCAGACCAGCGGGATTTTAGTTTTCCCGAGAAAATCTTCAATCTTGAGTTGAAAAGAAGGACTCGATCACCGACGTTGAAAACGCGGTTTTTGATCTTTGAGTCATGAATCTTCTTTGTCTTTTCTTTGTAGATCAAAGAGTTCTCGTATGCTTGATCACGGAGTTCATTTAATTCATTCATTTGAACTTTCCGGTGATCACCAGCTGTCTGAATATCGAAGTTGGCATGCTTCAAGGCCCAGTATGCCTTGTGCTCAAGCTCAACCGATAGATGACACGCCTTTCCGTACACAAGCTTGTATGGAGTACACCCGATGGGTGTTTTATAAGCTGTACGGAAGGCCCAGAGTGCGTCATCTAGCTTATCCGACCAAGAGGCACGGTTTTCGCCAACCGTCCTCTCCAGAATTCTTTTAATCCCTCGGTTAGAAACTTCCACTTGCCCACTTGTTTGGGGGTAGTACGCAGTAGAGAGACGGTGAGTTACACCATACTTTTGCATGACTCTATCAAACTGGTCATTGCAAAAATGCGTACCACGATCACTGATTATAGCTCGTGGAGTTCCAAACCTAGCAAAAAGAGATTTTAAGAATTTCACAACAACTCGGGCATCGTTGGTAGGTAAAGCTTTCGCTTCGACCCATTTTGACAAATAGTCAACGGCCACGAGTATGTATTTATTACCGCGAGATGAAGGAAATGGCCCCATAAAGTCAATGCCCCAGACTTCAAAAATCTCACACACTTGAATGGCGTTTTGTGGCATTTCATTTCTTTGTGAGATATTCCCGTGACGTTGACAAGCGTCACAAGTTTTGACAAATTCATGGGCATCCTTGTAAATCGTGGGCCAATAGAATCCGGAATCAAACACCTTCTTGGTGGTGTAGTTGGGGCTATGATGTCCCCCAGTAGGTCCAGAATGGCAAGCCTTGAGAATGTCAATAGCTTCCTGACCATACACACATCGCCTGATGACTTGATCCGCGCAAATTTTGAACAAGTAGGGGTCGTCCCAGAAGTAATGTTTTACATCTTTAAAGAATTTGTTTTTCTGTTGGGTCGACATCCCTTTCACTATGAAGTTACCCGCATGGTAATTTGCAAAGTCAGCAAACCATGGGGTAGAAGAGTTTCCACGAAAAGAAACCGCATTGAGTGTCTCGAGAGGAAATGTTTCATTTATTTCCTTTTTCTCGAAAACATCTTGGTGAGGGTTTTCTAGACGGGACAGATGATCAGCAGCCAGGTTCTCTGCTCCTTTTTTATCACGTATAATGATATCAAATTCCTGGAGGAGGAGAACCCAACGGAGCAATCTCGGCTTTGCATCTTGTTTTGCAAAGAGATATTTGAGAGCCGAGTGATCCGTATACACCACACATTTGGTCAAGATTAAGTACGGCCAAAACTTCTCAAACGCATACACCACGGCTAATAGCTCTTTTTCTGAGGTGGTGTAATGAGTTTGAGCTTCAGTCATAATCTTACTTGCGTAGTGGATAGGCTGAAAATGCTTAGCTCTACGTTGCCCTAAGACTGCACCGATAGCGAAATCACTTGCATCACACATGAGCTCAAAAGGTAAATCCCAGTCGGGAGCAACGAGAATGGGTGCTTCAGTAAGCTTTTTCTTTAATGTTTCAAAAGCTTCGATGCACTCAGGTGAGAAGATAAAAGGAGCATCTTTTTCAAGAAGATGGGTCATAGGCCGGGCGATTTTAGAAAAATCTTGTATGAATCTACGATAAAACCCGGCATGACCTAGAAAACTCCTAATACCTTTGACGGTAGTAGGATGAGGCAGTTTAGCAATAACATCGACTTTTGCTCTATCGACCTCAATCCCGTTTTTTGAAATCTTATGGCCAAGGACTATGCCTTCTTTGACCATAAAGTGGCTCTTCTCCCAATTTAGACAAAGATTGGTGTCTTCACACCGTTTTAGCATTTTATCTAGATGGGAGAGACATGTTTGAAATGATTCCCCAATGACCGAGAAGTCATCCATAAACACCTCCATTGTTTCCCCGATCATGTCGTGGAATATGGCCATCATACATCGTTGGAACGCGCCAGGAGCGTTACATAAGCCAAAAGGCATACGTCTGTAGGCAAAAGTTCCGTATGGGCAGGTGAATATGGTCTTCTCTTGATCCTATGGATCAATGGGGATCTGAAAGTAACCCGAGAAACCATCAAGGAAACAATAGTACTCATTCCCTGCTAATCTCTCAAGCATTTGGTCCATGAAGGGTAGAGGAAAATGGTCTTTACGGGT
Organism: Chrysanthemum seticuspe; assembly: GCA_019973895.1. Classification (NCBI taxonomy): domain Eukaryota; kingdom Viridiplantae; phylum Streptophyta; class Magnoliopsida; order Asterales; family Asteraceae; genus Chrysanthemum; species Chrysanthemum seticuspe. Next base: position 356,398,049 of record BPTQ01000007.1, on the reverse strand, counting down.
GGCGTCATTCAACTTACGATAGTCAATACACACACGCCATCCCGTAACCAGCCGAGTTGGAATTAACTCGTTATCTTCATTTGTGACAACAGTTATGCCACCCTTTTTAGGAACACAATGAATTGGGCTAACCCAAGGACTATCTGAGATCGGGTAAATTAATCCTGCATCAAGAAGTTTGATAACCTCCTATTTGATAACATCATGGATTTTTGGATTTACTCTTCTCTGATGTTGAACTGCTGGTTTGAAGTCATCCTCCATCAAGATTTTGTGAGTACAAAACTCAGGGTGGATACCCTTAATGTCGGAGAGTTTCCAAGCAATTGCTTGCTTGTGTGACTTCAAGACCTTTATGAGAGCAGACTTTTCATCTTTACTCAAATCTCGAGAAATAATGACGGGTAATTTATCATCACCCTCAAGAAATGCATACTCGAGATGAGGTGGTAAGTCCTTAAGTTCGACTTCAGGAAATTCTTCAGTTTTCTCAACTGACTTGACTTCCTTGTTATGAAGTTTGACAGGAGGGAGTGATGATGATGGATCATCATTAAGCAACTTCTCAATGAGAAGTATGTCCCCCTCAATGTCGATGGGAGCGTGATCAATTTCCCATGGAACAGAATCACTAGATAAGTAAGCTTCAATCTCTTCTAAGATGAAGTCACTTTCCTCAAACGGGGTGAGAGAAGGAGTAGAATTGGCGATGATGGGTTGAGATGAATGAGTGAGATTATCACTCGAAGAATTATGATCATAACCAAGAATTTCTTGAGAGTACTCTTCAGAAGCAACATCAATGATATCTATTCGGTTAACCGACTCAGAATCATAGTTTGCGGAGTACCTCGAAGTTTGATCAAGGTTAAAGGTGACAGCTTCATTACCAACACGTAATGTGATTTCTTGCTCGAATACATCAATGAGAGCACGGCCCGTTCTTAGGAATCCTCTTCCAACAATGAGAGGAACCCGTGGATCAGCATCGAAATCAACAACTACAAAGTCAGCTGGAAAATGGAACTTTCCTACTTTCACAAATACGTCCTCGGCAATTCCAAGTGGACGGGATATTGTACGATCTGCAAGCTCGAGAGTCATGCATGTATGAGTAAGGTCCGGAAGAGAAAGTTTCTTCCATACTGAATGAGGCATCAGGTTTATGCTTGCACCAAGATCGGCTAAGGCAAAGCATTCAACCATTCCTGGAAATACACAATGTAAGAGAAATTTTCCAGGATCTCCAAGCTTTTCTGGAAGCTTCTTCAAGATAACTACAGAGCAGTTCTCGTTCAGAGGAGTTTTAGCCATTTCAAACAGCTTTTCCTTGTTGCTTAACATGTGTTTGAGAGTCGATGCAAACTTGGGCATCAACATGATAGCATCTGCAAAGCTTATGTCAAAATGTAGTTCTTGGAAAATTTGAAAAAATTTGTCCATTTGATGACTAGCTTTTTCGCGGAGCTTTTGCTCATTCAAACGTGATGGGTAAGGAATAGAAGATTTGGATTTGGGGTTTTCAACGGGAGCTACAGGAGGTTCAAAAACAACTCCTGGATTGGATTTGGGTTTCTGGACAACTTGAGGTTGGACATCGTTGGTACCTCCGTTATTAGTAGGAAGTTCCTTGTCCTTTGTTGCCTCAGGTTCACTTTCCACTACCTTCGGGATAGAAGAAGAAGAGGTAGTAGGAATAGCGGGTCCGTTATATGAAACACCACTTCTGGTTGTGATCGCCTTTGCATCTTCCCTCGGGTTAGCGATCGTGTTGCTCGGAAGTTTTCCTGAGCCTGAGGGTTGATCATTTAAAGACTTCTTGAGATCAGCGATCTGACTGACCAACAACCTGTTCATTTCATCTTGGGATTTCATGAATTGCTTCAATAACTCATCAGATGATGGTACTGGAGCAGGTGGAGGGAAATTTTGAGGTCGAATGTTTTGATTATGACCTTGTTGTTGAAAATTCCCTTGATTAGGATTTACATTTCCCTGAAATTGATTCCCTCGATTGAAATTGTTTTGATTAAGGTTTCCTTGATGTTGGAAACCTTGATTGGGTCCGGAATAGAAATTACCTTGGTTTTGATAACCTTGGTTCATTCTAGGTTGGTTCTGATTCCGGTTAGGATTCTGGTTAAAACCGGGTGGTGCCTGATAAGTATTAGCTCGGTAGTTTGGTTCATTTTGAGGACGGTATTGATTACCTCCTTGATTTGAAGTACCGGCTATATCATTAGCTTCAAACGGACTACCATCGGTGGCAGTACAGTTGTAGTATGCATGAGGGCCACCACAAGTAACACAAACTTCAACTTTCTTCACTTCACCATGTGATGGTGTCTGAGTGAAAGTGACTTTCTTTTGGTTAGCAAGAACCAAAGCCTGAACAATATCCGTGAGTTTGTCAATCTTAGCATCGGTGCTAGATGTACTCACGGGAGATGAAGTAAAAGGTCTAGCATTAGACTGAGTCTGATATGTCTTTGTGTGGAAAGGGCGGACCTGGGATTTGTTTTCAATGATTTGCAAGGCTTCTTTTGTGGTCTTGCTCAAGAAATTACCTCCCGCGGAGGCATTTAAAGAGTCTTGATTAGTCTGGTTCAGACCATTGTAGAAAGTATCCATTTGCATTAACTCGGTAAAACCATGATGCGGACACTTACGGAGCAATTCTTTGTAACGATCCCATGCCTCCCCGAATGATTCATCAAATCTTTGAGAGAATTTCATTATCTCATTCTTAAGACTTGTAGTTCGGGATGGAGGATAGAATTCGTTAACAAACTTAGTGACTAAATCCTCCCATGTCTCAATGGAACGAGGGGGTTGTTTCTCAAGCCAATTCCGGGCTTGTCCCTCTAGAGAAAATGGGAATAGGAGAAGCTTAATTGCTTCATGTGGGACATTCTTGTATTTGATGGTAGATGCAATCTTGTTAAACCATCGAATGTGTGCATGAGGATCATCCCGCTCAAAACCATAGAATTGGCTTTGGGTTACCAGATTAAGCAACCCGGTTTTGAGCTCAAAAGTATCAGCCACAATGGCTGGGACAAGAATAGCATCTCCGTAACCCTCGATGGGTGCTTGGAGAAGCTCATTCATCGGCTTGTCTTCTGCCATTATGGCAGGGGGTGGTGGTGGTAGACGTTCCTCAGTCACGGCTGAAGGAGCAGAACGTCCTCTACGTCTACGAGGAATATTTGCAAGCTCTGACAGTGGACTTGTAGAACTGGAAGAACGAGTGCGCATGCACTAAGTATAAAAATCAGTTTTCACAACAAATGCGAGGCAAAACGACAAGTGAACTTAACCAATAATCACAAATGAAATGGCTTCTTTGAAAAAGGTACACCAAATCACAAGGACACAAAGGCAAGTTTTAAATCTGTTGTTCGGGAACTTATTATGGTCACACCCCCAGTTGGTAGGTGTACTGCCTTGATTTGCGGTGGTTGATTTTTATGTATTTATTAAGTACCACTGAAAAGACGTAGGTATGGATATGTGCTGATGGTTTAAAAACTTTTGGAAAATATTTTTGGTATCGTCTCGTTTAACCAAATCGTATTTCTTTAAGAATCACCTTAAAGGAAACACAAGCTAGAAAACTTTACGATTGTTTTGTTGTTTTATATTTTGTTTGGTGTTGTTAACACTTTAGGAAAAGTGTTAATGAACTTTTTGATTTTGTTATAACTTTACAAAAAAACTGTTTACAAAAGGTGGTATATGTGCAAGTACGGGTCTGAAAATGCTTAAAACACGCTTACAGCCTCCCCGGCAGCGGCGCCAAAATTTGATTGGCTCCCGAACAGTCAAGTTTAGTCACACAAGCTGACCACTTGTGAATGGTCAACCGTAACAAACTTAAAACAGTCTGGAAGCAAATGCAATTAAGATCAGAGGAATATAGTGGATTCCTGGGTCGTTAAGTCCCACGGAGGATGAATGGTGTTTAACACAGTCAGATGTCGAATAATCACTAAGGATAGTGATCAGTAAGGATTTTGAGTTATTTATACCTAAAGAAAAGTTTTGTAAATTACAGGGGCTTAAATGCAAATTAAAGAAAGTTAAAAAGATAAACTATATTAAATAAACGCTATCACTATATTTAAACTGATGTTTTTGTTTTTTCTTTTATAAAACTTTAAATTAAAAACTACGTGACGTACAAAAGAAAATGTGAAACTGAAGCAATATTAATCCTAAAAATATGAAAATGACATTTTTACAAATCTAAAGATAAAGAGAAAATTTTTAGAAAAAGAAAATTATTTTTATTACTATTTATCTAATTATTATTAATTAAAAACTATTTTTACTTATTTAATAATACCCTAAAATACAAGAAAATATGAAATAAAGCTTGAAAAATGAAATTATGACCTGGAAAAATCTAAAATAACTAAAGAGAATTTTCAAAACTATTTTTATATTTTTCTGATTATTTTTCTATTTTCTATGAATTAAAAACTATTTAAAACTAATTAAATTGCTAAAAATTACAAATTAAACTATGAAAAATCTGGAAAAATATTTTTTTGACCTTTTATATTTATCTTAACCTAGGAAAATTGAAAACTTATTTTTTTGAAACTTTTCTGAATTAATTGTATTAAAAGCTAATTAAAATTGCCTAAAAACTGATTTAAATTAAGAAAAATAGCAAACAGTGCTAGAAAAATATGAAAAATTCAAGAAAAGTCTAAAATAATATTATGAATCTAAGAAAAATATAAAAACAGTAGCTTGTGCACAAGAATATGGAACTGCAATGCAAAGTGCTTATAAATAAGCACTTGAAATAAGCACAAGGCACCAACTGAGCACCAAACTGAAACAGAAGCTACAATAAGCTATAACTACCCAAATGCAACTTATTACAACTGCTCTATACTACTGAAATGCAATTTACACAGATTTGGTGTTTTAAAACTCAAGTGCCCAAAACAGTTTTGAGGTCTACTTTGTGGATTAAAAATAAGCACTTAAATAAGCTGGAACTCAAAAACAGAAGTTGGACTCTCAAGAAGACCTGGCTAGCTAGTTGTAAACCAAGAACCAGACCTGGATAAGCTCTTATGAGCTTTTGACAAACCTTGCTCAAACCTGTGAAAACTCAGTATTCACTGAGTTTGTGAACAGGGCAGATAAGCCCTGTTTGACAAGCTCTTTTAGAGCTTATAGAAAATTTACAAAAATATACAAAAATCACAATAATAAACTAGACCAGTTGAAGTTATAAAACCCAGATTTTCACTTAAATTGAACCATAAATGAATCAATTAAAAATCCTCCTAGTTTGGTGAAAACTGGACTTTACACATTTTTTACTTTTGAGCAGTTTTGATAATTTGACTTTTGTGAGATTTGAACTTAATCTATGGATTGAATATGATGTTTAGTGATGAAATGAAACTGAATCAAGCTACATTACTGATTTCTACACATGAATCAAGCTTTTGTTATCTCAAACTCTTAGCACACTTGAAATTGAGACAGTTTAAAATGGATTTTGACTTTTAAGGTGTGCAGACACAATTTGATGACAAATATGATTCTAATGGTCCTATTTGAGAATGAGTATGCAATTGTCAAGTGCAAATCAAGTCTCAATCCCAAACAATCCCACTGATCCAAACACTACTTTAGTAACTGATTTGAACATTTAAACTAAGCCAATTACTGATTTGACTCATTCAACCACTTAAACTAACTCTAGTATCCTAATTACCACTAATTAAACATGTCTAAACTATTTAATGACCAAAGATTCAAATATAAGCACAATATGAAAACTGCAATAAAATAAAAAATGAGAATAACAAGCTCACAAGTGTCCCACTTGTTTCCAGAACCGTTGGATGACTTGAGTGCATTTTGGCCATTGGATCATTTTGGCGGGAAAAGTTGTTTTGAGCAGTGAGCTTCTGAATTTGCAACTAGGGGGGGTGGCATTAATTGTGGTGTGAAAGGTTGGTGGATATGATGATGAGGGGGGAGGGAAAGGGTCTGAGGTGATGGGAATATGTTGAGAGTTGCAGTCAAGTGGTGGGAGGAAGGGGATAAGGTGGGCGGGGTTGGGAGGTTTGACTGGGTTTGACCAGGGTATTAATATTGGATGGGGGTCAAAATGAAAGGGTCAATGGGGTTTGGCAGGGGTCATAATGGATCAAAGGGTCATGGTTAGATTTAAATAACAAGGACTAACTTTGCAATTTCTGATTCTTGAAGGACCATTTCTGCCATTTTCCAAAGTTCACACAAGGGTCACTTTTGATAAGTTTCAATAGTGCAAGGACTATTTTTGACATTTTCAAATTTTCAAAGGACCATTTGTGACAATTTTCAAAGTTTAGGGACCTAAATTGTAATTTTGCAATTTTAAATCTCAAGGACCAATTTTGACAACTCATGAATCCCTAGGGACTTGAAATGATATTTTTCTTTATTTTGATTTACCAGGGACTGTTTTTGACAATTTTTGAAACTTGGGGGACTAAAACTGCCAATTATGCAAACTTGATACGTTTTTCACCAGATTTTGATATTTTTGCATTTAAAACACATAAAACACTTGTTTGTGATATTTTTATCATTTTGATGCATTTCTGAGTGTTTTCAGATGTTTTTGCAGTTTAAATGGTACAAAAATGATGAGTATTTAGACACTCATCACACCCTTAGATTAGTAGGAATTAAAGCATTCATCTTTAATGCTTAGAGTGTGAACCGGTAGTATATTAGATTTTAGAACTTGTTTTGTGATGCATCCCGAGATCGCTAGTAAGACTACACTTGTGTAGTTAGGAATAACTAAATGATAAGAGGCATTAGGATAACCCTTGTTTGATACGCGTAATATAATTACTTCTTCCACATCGGTTGAGTAATTCCCCCAAACCTTTGCGTTGTACTCATCTTTAGTACACGATACCCCTAGTTAACCCCTCATAGCCTATCCTTTTCGCGGTTCTCGTGATGTTTCGGTTTTTCCGGAATATCAATGAAGAGCATTGTTTACACCCCACCCCCAAATGTACACCCAAATCGCCTTTGCCTACCTTGTATGCACTCACTTTTAGTGCATTATTGTTATCACCCCAAACCCTTAGTTCAATTATCTAGTTGCTTGCATGAGTTGCTAAGTCGAGTCATATCTTTTGTATACAGTTTTGGGACGATTTGGGAAAAGTTAAAGTTTATGAAATGACTGGAAGGGAACGTTAAATTCCCTTATTTGCGTAATAATGTACTCCAAGTGTTTTGATCTTTTCAATTCGGGTCAAATTAGTGTTAGAGAAATAAAAACCTAAGTGTAGGGATGTGCCTATAAATCCCTATCATTTTGATGTTACCGTAGAGGATTGTAGAGTAAAAGTGTATGAAAAAAAAATCGAAAAAAAAAATAGAAAAAGAAAAAAAGAAAAAAAATAGAGTGCAAAAAAAAATACGGGCTACCATCCTACATCTATCTTTAAATTTATGTTTGTTTGTTTCAGTTATCTAGAGTTTAGAGTGTCGAGTCTTGGCTTAGCAACGCCATTCTTCGTATGCTTGTGACATAGAGATTTTTGACTTGCCACCACTAAATAGCCTATCCCACCAAACCCTTTGTTTCCCTACCGTAAGCCTAACATTACAACCCTTTAAAGACCTCTTTGATAGTCTTTCCTAGGTGTTTACGCCAAAGCGATGGAGGTTTGATCTATTCTCAAGCCTATGGTAATCTATGTACTAGGACCGGTTAATGAGTGTTTATCTTCCATTTCCAACTTATTATATTTCATATACACCCGAGAGATGTGAGTATCCAAACACCCCATGTGAGGTGCTAGTATGTAATTTCCGTGCTTGTTATGACTTTTGCGGGGCTTATATGTGTTGTGGATTGTTCTAAACCAATGCTTCATGACCCCTAACTTACAAATTAATTGGCTAAAAGCACATTTGCTTAAGGACAAACAAATACCAAGTGTAGGGATATTTGATAAGGTTTTAAAATGTACCTTTTTGAGGGGTCGTTTAAGCCCTTATTTGATCACTTTTGTATCCGTTATTACTTAATATCGTTCCTTTTCACTTTTTAGGTCTCTTGAAGGCAAATTGCTGAAATGACACTTATTCGGACGAAAAGGCGCGGATATACAAAGAAAAAGGCCAAAGTCAAGAATCGAGACACTCAAGCTGCTGAAATACAAGGGGACGGCGTCAGGTGTTAATTGCGACGCCGTCGGAGCACTTCTGTGACCGCACAGTAGCTAAATTGCTTATTTTCAAGTGACGGTGTCTGGCGTTAAAAGAGTAGGCCGTCGCAACTCAGACGGCCTAGATTCGATCAAGACGGCGTCAGAGACTGAAGGGGACGGCGTTACAAGCATAAGGTGACGCCGTCGCAAGACTAACGTGGCCAAGACGAAACCCTAATGACGGCGACCCGACGACGTCACAAATCATAAGGTGACGCCGTCGCGATTGTAATCTTATATATAGAATCCGAATTTTTTAGTATTTGTGTGTAGTCTTTTGGAGTAAAAACCTAAACCGAACCAAGGCTGTCTTGTACAATATTTTAGGGTTCCAAACCCTATCTTACCACAAGATAAGTGGTTTACTTTATTAATTCAATTATGTCTTCAATTATTTGTGTGTATGCTTGCATGTTCTCCATGTCCGGCTAATTTATTTGTGTGTTTGCTTAGGGAATATGAAACTTAATTATTGAATATTGATTGGTTGTCTCTTATCTTAATTGTTAATGATCTAGTAATGCGATAGGTCATTCGTTGTGTAGTTAATGCTTGATTAATCTTTGTGAACCTTAGACTATAACACCTAGAGTAGTTGTAGGCTAACCATCCAAAGAGTACCTTAGAGTTAGAGTTTATAATTCCTAGAGATTTTGTAGACGAGACCCTTTGGTAGTTTCAAAGAGTTAGGGATAAACGCATACCCTACGACTTTAGACACACAAAGCGATTAAGAATAAGGACGTGACAATTCAACCATCAATAGGAGATAATTAAGGAGTAGTAAAACCTAAGTAAACACATCTTTAAACTATCATACGAGCACACAATAATTAGACATAGACTACATACACCTTAGATTAGATAATTAGATAAGTAGAGTAATCGGTAGAAATATCAACCCCCAAATCCAAACCCCGAGATTCGTACCTTTCCATTTTCTAAAAAATATAAAAAAGATAAAAAATAATCTTCCTCAACCCCAACCTTAGCCTAGTAACCTCTCACTAGCATTCCTATTCCCCTAGAGAACGATATCAATTCCTGTGGCTTACCCTAATACTACACTACAACGATTAGGTTCACTGCCTAGGGTGTTGAAAAACTTGCTCGACGAAAAGGAAGTTCCTTTGACCCCGAACGACGCGTGTAGCGTTATCATCATTAATGGAGGAGCAGTAGATTGGAAGAGCAAGAAGCAAAGTACGACTGCAATGTCTATTACAGAAGCTGAGTACATAGCTGCTTCAGAAGCTGCGATGGAAGCTGTTTGGATTAGGAAATTCATTTCGGGACTTGGAGTTATGCCCTCAATAGAATTACCTTTAAATGTGTATTGTGACAACTCTGCTGCAATAAAATTTTCCAATGAGCCTGGAGTGATGAAGGGCACCATACATTTTCCTCGAAGATATCACTATGTTCGAGAACAAATCGACATAGGGGAGATCAATCTACTCAAAGTTCACATAAATGACAATCTAGCTGATCCCTTTACGAAGCCTTTAACAATGGAAAAGCTTACTCACCATGCTGATGGGATAAGACTTCGTTTAGCTAGTAGTTTCATACAAATTTGTAATTAGTATTTGGATAAAGGATGTTATGAACAAATATTACTTTAATGAAATAAAATATTGGTTATGTTTGTTTTTCATTTTCTTAATATTATATCATATATTTGCATGTTTAATCCGTGAATGACTTATGTTATTCTAAATAGTCAGTTGTCGATCAATGATGTGGGAATGTCATTGAACTAAGACAAATATGAGTTTTGTTAGAATATACTTAAGTATATTGATGCGTGGGACATGCCAGATTCACATGATATTCAATGAATTGAATATAGGACAAATACCAACTTAACATGATTGTACTTTATGGATTATTGTCATTAAGTAAATCATAAATGTTTATCCTCAGACTTGAGATACCAGATAACTGTTATGAATGTAGCACACTTGTGTGAAATAGTCTAACGCTATCCGTAACTGGTAGTAATAAGGGCTGTTTTCAGAAGTGTTTCAAAGTTCATGAGTTTTGCTTGTAGTCAAGAGAATTTGTTCATTTGAATTTGTTTCAAAGTATAATACTATTTTGGGCCTCTCGTAGGGTTGACAAGATGTTTGTATGGCCATACCCAAGATCTATCTGGAATAAGTTCAGATGATTTGGTAATCTTGTTCAATCAGATATAACGAGAAACATAATATTAACTTGTGGAATAACTTGATCCATATCCATAGTTAATGTAGTATTAGTAGCAAAAAGATAAGTAAAAATGATGAATTATTAAATGGTTTTTTCCAGGAGACCATACTCGGTTCGATCTGGATGCATTGGCGTGTTAAGCTAGACTAAACCAATGTCATTACTATATTAAGAAATATCCAAGTGGGAGTTGTAAGGTTTAATGGATAATTTTAATGTACGTACGACCAGATTCGAACACGAGGCTTTGAGATTGCACACATTACGTATGAGAATCAATGTTCTAAATAATTAATATATATATGTTATATATTTAATTATTAATCACAAATAAATACTTAACGAATGTTAGTACTTAATGGTAATTGACTAACGGTCGTTAAGAGTGAAGTTAAGGGACTAGAGATGAAAATAGAAGTCGGGAAGGATTTAGAATCCCCTTGGGATTACATGGCCGGTCGAATGAGGTTTCCTAAACCCTATTCTACCCTAAATTGGTCATCAAGTTTACATTAGTATAAATACAAACCCCTTGTATTCATTCTAGTTAATCTTGGATCACCTAATAACCCTAACTTCTTCTTCTATCATCTCCTTTGTGCTTTGGCCAATCGATCTACATCCCTAACACCTAGGGATCGATTTTCCATAGCTCAAATACAAGTGTTTGGTTGTTTGTGATTCAAGAACCTAGCTTTTCACGTTGATTCGATTGTTGTACGTGTGTACAAGAACGAAGGGCAAATACAAGTGTGTTTGGGTAATCTTGGTATTCGACTTAGGGTATAGTCGAATAATAAACCCTAATTTTAGGGTTTAGGATTTCCTTGGTTCTTGATCAATTGTGTTCTTTGATTCGCAAAATGTACGCATATACTTTTATAGTTAATTTATAAGTATTATTCTATTACTTCCACTGCATGCTTTGATGATGGTTATATGTTTTAGATAATTGTTATGATTAGTAAAACCCAACAATCTGTGGGTCCATTTCCCGGGCCGAAGCTCATGGGATGTTTTCAATGAGATTCTTGAGAAGACCAATGTTGTAACCATACCTTGTTGGTGAATTCCTGATTGAAGTCTGATTGTGGCTACTGTAGCATGGATCAGTTTGAGAGTCATAGTTGGAGTCCTAGTCCAACTATTAGTTATCTGTCAAGGTTATGTTTTAATGTGTAATCCTAGTTATAGTAAAACGCGTATAGGTTAGTCTATATATACCGTGAAATGTAGGGGTTCTCATTGTATCAAATTGGAGTTTTGAGTGAGTTTCTTCAATAAAGAAAATCTGCGTGCTTAGGCAGAAACTAACCTCTGCGTGTTCTTGTTTCAACTTGTGTGTTGTTGCTTTCTACTACTGCTGTGGACAAGTCTGATCACCATCAATAGCATACCTGGTATTGGATTTGGACCTGCTGGTGAAGGTTTTATTAGGATTAGCGCATTTGGTCACCGGGCCAATGTGTTGGAGGCTTGCAGAAGGTTAAAGGAACTGTACAGTGAGTTCAATCTTTGAAAAAAACTTGCGGAGATGACAACGCAGAATATTATTGTAATCTACCTTCCTTTAAACTCCAAATGTTCGGATCTATTAAGATTCTATAAATTGTAATCTACCTTCCTTTAAACTCGATAACAAGAATATTATTGGTCTTATTGTAGTAAGTAGTAACATTTGCTTCGACATACAATTTAATAAAATTATGATACAACGACTTAAATCACAACTCTCTAACTGTACAAAAAAAAAAAAAAATATATATATATATATATATATATATATATATATATATATATATATTTGACGACACTGCTTTGCGTGGGTATAATGCTAGTTATCAATAACTAGTACTAGATAATATATTTAGTTATTGATATAATCTAGCAAGAAGATGATATTTAACTTCATCCCCGGTAACACCAGTGACCCTAGCGACTACATCTTGAAGCATTACGTCATTAATACAGGACATGCTCGCGTGGTGCACTTTAGCTTCCATTTCTCGTAACGCATCCATCAGTTTCGCAGTGGGCCAATCCCCGTTACCAGACTGTACTCTAATCATTGCCTTATCACCCACCATTCTCACCTCCACTTCCAAAGTTTCGTTCATTTTGGATCGATTCCCGTTCTTATATATATTTGCACCTTGTGAATTTGGAACAACGGTGACATCTGGTGCTTCGATTTTCATTTTCTTCAACTTGGGCTGGTTGTTCATGGCTTGGAGTTGAGCTTCGAGTTCCTCAACTTTATTTTTTAATTCATTGATGTAACAAACGGCGTCCCCGAGTAAGGACGTCTTGTCCATCTTTGTAACATACGGGACCACTGAACGCAACGCATAGAAGCGTTGGTTAAGGTTCTCACGTCTCTGGCGCTCCGCCTCTACATGGTTTAGAGGCGGATCACATCCTTTCTTTTTTTTACTCCTTTTTTTACTAGTTTTAAGGACTAATTGGCAATCAGAATCCGAATGGTCAGATCCTGTTTTTGAAACTACGTTACGTTTATTGTTTGTGTTTCCAACCACTTTTCCAAGTTTTTTGGATTCTTGGCCGAACGTGGTTGCTCCTAAATCGAATATGTACTTACTTTCTTCATCTTGTGGCAACCTAGAGACCATTTCTCCGAATGAGATCAAATAGTTATTGGGTTGCTTAACCAAATTGTTAGATGGTGGTGAAAATGATGACAAAGAGGAAGAACTAGCACCGAAGAGTGATTTAGCTCGATGAGCTAAATCAGATTCGGTATGATTAATCACATAATAAGACCCCATTTCCACAACCCCATTAGTTGTAGGGATATACACAAGCGTCTCAAGCCCATGAATATAAGCTTCTTTAGCTCTTTCACAATTAAAAGATATAAGACTATGAGCGCCCGTTAACCAAATGACACTATTATTAGTGAAGGAGTTTGATGGGGCAGACCCGTCCCCAATACCAAAGGATCGGGCCAATGAGACAACATAGAACCAATCTGTGCCGTCGGTGTTGTCAAAGTCGGGTTTGTTTGGGTTTTGAAGAAAGTAACCATCACCCCATGTTAAGGTCCATGGTCGACCATGGCCATGGTTATACGTAGTTTTCCAAAAAATGGCGAAGGCCCATGGGTCGTTGGGTTGTGTTTGTAATAGGCATTGTAGTTTATGGTATGAATTGTGTGTGTTTTGGTGGATGATTGAAGAAGAAGAAGAAGGTGAAAGAATTAAGAATTCATCATCCATAGTAATGCCTATGGTTTGGTTATGAAAACAATAGGTGTCCGAGATAAAGATAGTAGAAATAATGGAGTGATATATAGTAGTACTAGATTTTGGTAAATTTTCCTCTTTAAACATTTAATAACATTATTCATACATCAATCATCAATGGTTGTTTCAATGATTTAGTCCCTACCCTTTGCTCAAAATATAAAATTGAATAACATCTAAAATCATGGGCTCATGACCATTATTCTAATTTCTATAATATCAATGATGAAGATAATAAAGACATCATACTGTTTGACAAAACTCTTTTCATAAAAAAAACAAAAATCGTTTGTAATTACTAGGGTGTAAATAAGTCGAATCGAGTCGAACTTTGACATGACTCGACTCGACTAGGCAATATTATGTTCTGCTTGATCTCGACGAGCCTTTATGAAAGAAGCTTGAGCTCGACTCGAAAACTCCATTTATTTGTAATAATATGTTTTTAATTCAACCAAAATTGAAAAATTCCAAAAGATTTGAATTCAGTGTTCAGCTCGAAAAGCACGATACATTTTCAGTCTATTTACATATAAACCCTTATAATACGCATAATATACATGAAAAACATATATATTTTATAATAGCTCGAAAAGCTGAACAATAACTTGAGTCGAGTTTGTATAATCTCGAGCTCGAGTCATTAAACATTTCAAGCACAATTTATGGGCTCGAGGCTCAATAAAGCGAGGCTCAAACGAGCTCGAGTCAAGTTCAAACTCAAGTTACTCGACAAAAGCTCGACTCATTCACACTCTTAGTAATTACTCTATTACACAAGTAAAAAAGAATATTTAAATTTGTCTTGCTTATAGCTAATTGCTTGGGACAATCATCTTATTAGTGTTGCGGATGTGGTGAGAAGTTTTCCGCGCCATATCAGCTCCACGCAAATTGATAATCTTGATTTAACCTTTTGCCAATTGAATGTTGGTGGTAATTCGCTCAGAACAGGGTTAGACAATCAGTAGCAACTGCAATACCACTAGATGGTTACCGGATATCACTTGGAATCGTGTGATCACTTTCCAAAGTAAACTATTCGACCCTAATGTCTGGGTTACACGAATATCTACTTGAGATAAGACCAAATGTTGGTTATAGAATTAGGCACAATTCAATAACCCTTGAGCTTATAAGTGTTTATGTTATCTGTTTGTTTCTGCTGATTTCAGTAAGTTTTTCAGTATTACCATGCTGATGAAAACCATCTCTATTTATAGTAGAGAATACTCACTCATAGTTAATGGACATTATGGATGATTAACGGCCAATTAATCACTTATAATAAGCCTCCATTATCATAGGAATAATGGTTACATGACCAATTAAACGTGGTCATAAAGCAGTCATAACAGCCAATTGAATGAGTTAAAGCTGTTACAAATTAATCACTGCAACACTACCAGTAGGAACCATTACACTAGCAGCAGGAACCATACACTACCAGCAGGAACCATCAGCAGGAACCATTACACTAGCAGTAGGAACCATAACACTACCAGTAGGAACCATCAGTTACTACACTAGCAGTAGTAACCAATACACTAGCAGTACAAACCAATATTGAGTCGAGTCAGGGTGTTCAGGGACCTCATGGGCGTACACTCCGTACCTCCTAACCCAAAACCATGTGTGAACTAATCCCTCAAGTGCACTAAATTTTCCAACAATCCTCCCCAAATTTAGTTCACTTCCTTTTCAAGAAAAACAAACATCAAACAAAACATGTGCATAAACTAAAATATCCTGAGGATTGAATTTCCATCTTAGTATATTATACGTTCAAATATTCGAGAATCAGGGTGTTCTAAGAATTGAACCCTTCAACCCATTTGAATACCTGAAGATAAAATACACACAAGTTTTCAAACACTTAAAAGCTCCTGACACTATACATGCCATGTGTCCATATCCAAATTCATAAATGTTGTAAGAGCCAAAAGTCCATAGCTCCCTGAAGCGGCAAAACTTCAACATTTACATAGGTGGTTCCTCTTTATTCATGCTCCTGCCAATCACTTTTTCAAAGAAAATTAACCATTAAGAAGTAAAGACTTCATCCTCCTTTCAGCAGGTTCTGAGCACAACCTTGGGATGTATAAAAAACATGTGCTCCAGTCCACTGAATGTTTAACGTTCCACATTGAACTCAGCTCCCGAGTTTCCTCAGGAGGGAGTTGGGTGTCCTAGCATTCAGTGATTAAGCTGGACTTAAACCCATCCCTTTAGCAGACTTTATAACCAAGTCTCTATCCAAACCCTTCGTCAAGTGATCAGCTAAATTTTGTTGAGATCTAACAAACTCTATAGATACCACCTCATTCATGATAAGCTCACGAATCATGCTATGTCTGACACCTAAGTGTCTAGACATCCCATTGTACATCTGGCTATAAGCCTTAGCCAATGTAGCTGCACTATCACAACGGATAGAAATAGGTGCTATAGGTTTAGGCCACAATGGAATCTCAAGAAGCAAGTTTTTCAACCATTCAGCTTCTTTGCCAGCAGCTGCTAAAGCCACAAATTCAGATTCTATTGTTGAACTGGTGATGCAAGTTTTGCTTTTTGGATGCCCAAGAAATTGCACCTCAACCAAGTAGGAATACCCAGCCACTGGTAGACGAATTGTCTTCAGTGCTACTGATCCAACTTGCATCATTGTATCCTTCCAACACTGAAGGATAACCAGTATAAGAGAGGCTATAATCCATGGTTCTCTTCAAATACTTCAGTACCCTCTAAACTGCTTGCCAGTGATGAGCACTAGGATTACTAGTATACCTGCTCAGTTTTCCCACTGCAAATGCAATATCAGGCCTTGTACAAGTCATGGCATACATCAGGCAGCCAATTACCCTAGAATACTCAAGTTGAGATACAGCCTTGCCATTATTAGGCATCAGCTTCTCACAAGTATCCATAGGTGTACTCACCGGAGTACAATCAAAGTAATTGAATTTCCTTAACACCTTCTCAATATAATGAGATTGAGAAATAGAAATTCTTTTACTTTCACGTTTAATCCTTATACCAAGGATAACATCAGCCTCCCTCATGTCCTTCATGGAGAACCTTGATGACAAAAATTCCTTTGTCAAATCAACCTGATTTTGGTCAGTGCCAAAGATCAACATGTCATCAACATATAGACAAATGATGACTCCATTACCAGATTCATCAAATTTGCTATATACACATTTGTCAGCTTGGTTAAGAACATAACCACTAGACAAAACCACTTCATCATATTCTTGATTCCATTGCTTAAGTACCTGCTTTAGTCCATAAAAAGACTTAATCAGTTTACACACCTTGTTTTCATTGCCAGGCATGATGAAGCCCTGAGGTTGGTTCATATAAACCTCCTCATCCAATTCACCATTCAAGAAAGCTGTTTTCACATCCATCTGATGAATAATCAGATTGTGAATAGATGCCAAAGCAATCAGCAGTCTTATGGTACTGATACGAGCCACAGGGGCATAAGTATCAAAATAGTCTATCCCTGACTTTTGTTTAAAGCCCTGAATGACTAGTCTAGCCTTGAACGTTTCAATAGTTCCATCTACCTTCATTTTCCTTTTGAAAATCCATTTGCAACCCAGAGGTTTGCAACCAGGTGGTAGATCAACCAATACCCAAGTGTTGTTGCCCATGATGGAATCCATCTCATCATTGATTGCTTCTTTCCAGAAAGCAATATCCTGGGACTTCATTGCTTCTTCAAATGTCTTGGGATCATCCTCAACAATGAAGCAATAGGAGTATTTGTCAGAGACCTCATCCCTTGTTCCTTCAATTAAGTATAATTGAAACTCAGGTCCAAATGATTTTGGAGTCCTGACCCTTTTGCTCTTTCTGAGCACAGGTTCAGGTTGTTGAACCACAACCTCATCAGGGACCTCTGATGATACTTCATCATGGACCTCTGATACACCAGTGTCATGAGTTCCATTAGGAATCCTATGACTTGGTCTAGGGACTGATGAGAATCTATTCTCATCAAAGTTTGCATCCCTTGATTTAATTATAGAATTAATTGAAACATATTCATTAGGTTCAATAACATAGAACCTAAAAGCCTTGGAATGCTCAGCATATCCAACAAAGATGTAGTCAATGCCTCTTTCACCCAAAGTTTTCAGCTTTGGATCAGGGAGTCTTACAACAGCCCTACAACCCCAAACCCTGAGATAGTTCAGGTTGGGTTTCCTTTTAGTCCAGAGTTCATAAGGGGTAACCTTGTTCCTTTTGTTGGGAACCCTATTTAGTAAATAACAAGCTGTTAACATAGCTTCACCCCAGAACCCTTGACTCAGTCCTGAATAGGACAACATGGAATTAACCATCTCCTTCAGCACCCTGTTTTTCCTTTCAGAAATACCATTTTGCTGAGGAGTATAAGGGGCAGTCGTTTCATGGATTATACCAACAGACTGAAAATACAGAGTATCCATGTACTCACCTCCCCTATCAGTCCTTAATCTTTTGATCAAAGACCCAAGTTGTAATTCAACTTCAGTTTTAAACACTTTGAATTTATACAATACTTCATCCTTGGAATGTAACAGATAGACATAACAAAACCTAGAAGCATCATCAATAAATGTCACAAAGTACTTCTTATTCCCCAAAGAGGGAGTGGCATGCAAATCACACAGGTCACTGTGTATTAGCTCCAAGAGCTTAGTCTCACGACTAACACCCTGAAAAGGTTTCTTGGTTATCTTGGTCAACATGCAAGTTTTACACTTTTCAGTGTCCATGTCAAATGCTGGGATTAACCCATCTTTAGACATATCTTGCATCCTTTTATAGTGTACATGGCCAAGTCTTGCATGCCATAGGGTAGAGTCAGTCAGGTCAGAGGTGGTCACAAAGGCTGAATTAACACTATCAGTGACAATACTAAGCCTGAACATTTGATTACACAAATATCCAAAACCAATAAAAACACCATGATTAGAAAGAACAAATTTATCAGACTCAATAACTTGTTTATATCCATGATTATTCAAAATACTACTTGAAACCAAGTTCTTCCTTATATCAGGAACATGAATAACATTAAATAAAGTTACAATCTTTCCAGAACTAAATCTAAGATCTACACAACCACGACCATGCACCAAGGTTGTTGACTCATTTCCCATGTGAAGAATAGAACCATCATTCAGTGACTCATAAGTCTTGAACCAGCTTCTATCTTTACACACATGAACTATTGCACCAGAGTTAACCCACCACGCAACATCACCATCCTGCACATAATGAGATTCAGATACATATGTAACATAATAAATCTGAAAAGACTTATTAACCATATTCTGACCTTTCAGTGAGTTGGAAGAACCACCACTCCCTGAACCATTATTGCCTGATCCATTGGCTTTACCACCAACCTTAACACCTTTACAATCCCTTTTTATGTGATCAGATTTGCCATATTTCCAACAAGTAGGTGTTGCCTTCTTGTTAGGATTTGCCCTTGTGTTGTCATGATATTTACGTTTGCCTTTGTTGTCATTGTACCTGGTGGAGTTGTTGTGCTCCACCATATTGACAACAGATGCACCAGTAGCATTGCTACTCTTTGGCTTGTCATTATCCTGCACCATGAGAGATTCCACAATGCGCAGATGACTGCCCAACTCAACCAGAGTTAACTCCTCTTTCTTATGTTTCAAGGTAGGCTTGAAATCTTTCCAAGAAGGGGGAAGTTTGTCAATGACACAAGAGACTGAAATAGCCTCATCCATGTGCATATTGTGTTGTGTAAACCTTCCAAGTATACCAAGAAGTTCATTGTATTATTCCATAACTGGTCTTGAATCAGTCATTTTGTAATTTGTGAAATTACTTACAAGGAACTTCTTACTTGATGCATCCTCAACCATATATTTGGCATCCAAGGAATCCCACAGTTCTTTGGAAGATTCAAAGTTCTGATAAATATCAAACAGAGAATCAGACATACCATTGAGAATTAGACCTCTGCAAATGTAGTCATCATTCTCCCATTTGCTCCTCCTCCTGATCTGCTCCACAGTAGCATCATCCCCATCATCAGGAATAGGAGTGGTTAGCACATACACCACACTCATGTTTGACAGCAGGAAGTGCATCTTCTTCTGCCATCTCCTAAAGTCCACCCATTCAAACTTGTCCAGCTTGGCAAAGTTTGAAGCCATGTGTTTCATTGCAGGAGCAGCCATTGATTATCACAAATAGTTTACTTTGATTGTTGGTGGTAATTCGCCCAGAACAAGGTTAGACAATCAGTAGCAACTGCAATAATCGTGTGATCCCTTTCCAAAGTAAACTATTCGAACCTAATGCCTAGGTTACATGAATATCTACTTGGGATAAGACCAAATGTTGGTTATAGAATTAGGCACAATTCAATAACCCTTGAGCTTATAAGTGTTTATGTTATCTGTTTGTTTCTGCTGATTTCAGTAAGTTTTTCAGTATTGCCATGCTGATGAAAACCATCTCTATTTATAGTAGAGAATACTCACTCCTAGTTAATGGACATTATGGATGATTAACGGCCAATTAATCACTTATAATAAGCCTCCATTATCATAGGAATAGTGGTTACATGACCAATTAAACGTGGTCATAAAGCAGTCATAACAGCCAATTGAATGAGTTAAAGTTGTTACAAATTAATCACTGCAACACTACCAGTAGGAACCATTATACTAGCAGCAGGAACCATACACTACAAGCAGGAACCATCAGCAGGAACCATTACACTAGCAGTAGGAACTATAACACTACCAGTAGGAACCATCAGTTACTACACTAGCAGTAGTAACCAATACACTAGCAGTACAAACCAATATTGAGTCGAGTCAGGGTGTTCAGGGACCTCATGGGTGTACACTCCGTACCTCCTAACCCAAAACCATATGTGAACTAATCCTACAAGTGCATTAAATTTTCCAACATTGAACCGGTCCAAATCGATAACACTCTATGTTCCCTAATACCCGAATATAGAATACAGGATTTTTTTTTAACCAAAAGTCAAATATTGATATATGACTCACATACTTAAATATGAGATAACAAAACTTTTTTCGTACCACGAGTTTATACAGTCAACACAATTTGTTGTTAGAGGGACTATTTAGGGTAATGAGTTGCACCAATTAAGTTGCAAGTCATTAAACTAAGATGATTTTTATTTACTTTAGGAAAGCTTGTTGAAATATTTGTACTGGTACTTCTTTATTAACATAATCACACACTGCCTTTAGAAGTAAGCACTATGATTAGCACCGAATTCTTTATAGGAAAGATAATATTTACTAATCACGCGGTTTATTTAACACTAAAAAAAACCACGTGTCTTTTTATTTTAAAAGGTTATATGATCTGAGATGGTAAACAAGGCATGTAAATCATAATAAAAATCGATGGATGCTAATGACGTTTCGCATATCAAATTACACAAAATCTACAGAATATCTTTATTTTTTAATGCTTATCAATTATACAAAATCTACACAATATCTTTATTTTTTTATGCCTTTGAATAAAAGAATGTGTTGGTATTAGGGTGTGATCATAAAATTGTCGGGATATTCTTGAATCGTGGTTTTATTTTCTTAATACAATGTGTGCTTTGGGTTACACAAAATTCGTACTGGGATAAGACAAGAACACACTCAAATTTTAGACACAAGAAATAGAGCAAAAACATGGATAATTTGTTTTTGATATAAATATATTCAAATGAAAGACCAAAATATGTTTATATAATAACTCTATGGTGGTTGTAGGGAAAAGTTGTGGCTCTTGGTTAAAAGTCACACATTTTCATGAATAGTCACACCCTTTTGATGAATAACCACCATATATGTTGGTTGTTTTGGTTGTTTGGATCAACTTGTCCAATAGGGTGAGGATAATCAATGTAGCTGGATATCACTTGCAATCGTGTAATCACTTTCCTTAGAAAAATATTCGACCGTAACGTCTAGGTTACACGAATATGTCCTTGGGATAAGACCAAGTGTTTATTCTTGATTTAGGCACAAATCAAAGAACCCTTTCGCTTCAAAGTGTTTAGGTTTTTCTGTGTATTTTTCATGCATATGTGTGTTCTTATTTATAGTAAACTCAAAGCCCAATGAAGTTATGATAATTAATTGGCCCATTAATCACATCATAATATTCATCCATTATAGGGATTAGTGGTTACACGACCAATTAAACGTGGCCATTAGGTTGCAATTATAACTACCCGTGAATAGATCAAAACCGTCACAAGTTAGTTTGAATTCAGTATAGTGTGATTTCACGCTGATGAGCTTACTCCTTGAAAAGGTTGCCCCCTGAGAAGTTCACTCATTGATGAGACTACTTCCTGATGAGATCCTTCAGTGTTCTACTCAATGAAGAGTATGACACTGAACTCATCAGCCTGACGAATACCGTTCAGAGTGTTACTCACTGATCTTCGCCGGCTACCTGAATTTCACTATACCACTATTAGAGTCAAGGAGATTCAGTGACCTGAAGGGTGTACACTCCGTACCTTCAAACCTATTACCAGGTGTGACCTGACACCTTCAATTGCACTAAATTTTCAATAATCCTCCCCAATTTAGTACAATTCCTTTTTGTATGAAAATTAAACATTAAAACAAAATCAGTGCATAAATGAAAATATCTTGAAGATTGAGTTTTCATATTAGTACATTACATGTTCAAATATTCGTGAATAAGGGTTTTCTAAGAATTGAACCCTTTAACCAATTTGAATAGCTGAAGATAACACACACATAAGTTTTTAAACAATTAAATGCTCCTGACACTATACAAGCCATGTGTCCATATCCATTCATGAATATTTCAAGAGCAAAAAGTCCAAAGCTCTCTGAAGCAGCAAAACTTCACATTCACATAGGTAGTTCCTTTATTCATGCACTTACTC
Organism: Chrysanthemum seticuspe; assembly: GCA_019973895.1. NCBI lineage: Eukaryota > Viridiplantae > Streptophyta > Magnoliopsida > Asterales > Asteraceae > Chrysanthemum > Chrysanthemum seticuspe. The sequence goes on along the minus strand of BPTQ01000007.1, from coordinate 356,375,355 downwards.
TCTTGCTCTTTTTCAAATGAACTATTAAGAAGTAACCCTTCATCATATCCTACAGCAGGACTGAGCACAGACCTTGCGATGATTTGTAAAATATGCGCTCAACATTAAGTTTTCCACATTTAATTCAGCTCCCAAGTTTCCTTGGGATGGAATTGGTTGTGTTAATACTCAAAGACCAAGGTAGACTTTAAACCCATCTCCTTAGCACACTTTATAATCAAGTCTATAGCCAAAATATTCGTCAAGTAATCATCTAAATTTTGTTGAGATCTTACGAACTCTATAGAAATAACCCAATTCATGATAACTTCATGAATCATACTCTGCCTGACACCTAAATGTTTTGACTTCTCATTGTACATCTGGCTATAAGCCTTTGCCAAGCTAGTTGTATTATCACAACAGTTAAAGATGGGTGTTATAGGTTTAGGCCACAATGGAATCTCAAGAATCAAGTTTTTCAACTATTTAGCTTCTTTACCAGCAGCTGCTTAAGCTACAAATTTACATTTCATTGTTGAACTTGTGATGACACCTCCCCCAAGCAAGAATACTCAACCACTTGTTGAAGATTTATCTTCAGTGTTGCTGATCGAACTTGTATCCGTGTATCCTTCCAAAACAAAAGGATATCCAATATATGACAAACTATAATCCATAGTTTTCTTCAAATGCTTCAGTACCCGTAGTATTGCTTGCTAGTGATAAGTACTAGGATTACTAGTGTACCTACTCAGTTTACCCACTACAAAAGCAATATCAGGCCGTGTACATTAGGCAGCAAATTATCCTTGAATACTCAAGTTGAGATACAACGTTACTATTATTAGGTTTCAGCTTCTCACTTGTATCCATAGAAAAACTCACTGGAATACAATTAAAGTAATTGAACTTCTTTAACACCTTCTCAATATAATGAGACCGAGAGATAGAAATTTCATTAATTTCATGTTTAATCGTTAAACCAAGGATAAAATTAGCCTCCCCCATGTCTTTCATGGAGAACCTTGATGACAAAAATTATTTTGTCAGGTCAACCTGAACTTGGTCAGTCCCAAATATCAGCATGTCATCAACATATAGGCAAATGATGACTCCTTTACCAAATTCATCAAATTTGCTATACACACATTTATGAGATTGGTTAATAAGATAACCACTAGACAAGACCACTTCATCAAATTTTTGATGTCATTTGCTTAGGTGCTTGTTTCAACCCGTATAAAGACTTCTCAAGATTGCACACCTTGTTTTCATTGGTAGGCATGATGAAACCCCGAATTTGGTTCATATAGACCTCCTCATCCAACTCATCATTCAAGAAAGCTTTCTTCACATTCATCTGATGAATAATCAGATTGTGAATTGATACCAGAGCAATCATCAGTCTTATGGTAGTGATACAAGTAGGGGTGTTATCGGGTCGGGTTGTCGGGTTGTCGGGTTGTAGGGTCTTATCGGGTCGGGTTGATTCGGGTTTTGATATTTAAAACCTCACCCGCAACCCGACCCTACAAGGAATCGGGTTATCGGGTTCGGGTGGTATTCGGGTCGAGTTATGTCAGGTCGGGTGATTCGGATTATCGAGTGATACTACAAATGAGCGGCCAATAAATTACTAAACGTGACTTTGAAACAACAACTTGTGGTGATTTTTAGATGTCTTCCTGACCTTGTTAGCGGTTTTGTTAAGTTTTGTTGCAGTTTATTAGCTAATTTTCCATTTTATTTTCGTTTTGTTTTGTGAATGTGCTGCTAATAGAAGTAAGCGGATTTTGTAAGTAGTAATAACTGTGTTGAATGGGGATGGAATTGCATATTTCATTTGGTATCTCTGTTTGAAAAGGTATAATCTATTGATTGCATACTAAGATACACCAAATGCAGATGCATGCAAAACATTTTAAAACTAATGCTTGATTCTTAACTCGTAGAATTTTCTATTTCCTACAAAGCTAGTGCTTTAGCTATGCTTAATTTAGTGTAATAGGTTTAATAATATCAACTCATAATAAAGTATATTTCATAAACATCAAAACAACTAAAGATCAACATGTAGGTATGAAACAAAATATAGACTAGTCGTATTAAAAAAATTATATATTAATTTTCGGGTCTTATCGGGTTGACCCGATAACCCGATATTAAAAATCATCTAACCTGAACCCGACCCGATAACAATGTTGGTTATCGAGATCGGGTCAAACTAACCCGATAATCTTTTTCAACCCGATTATCGGGTTCGGGCGGGTCAACTTGACCCTACTGACACCCCTAGATACAAGCCACATGCATAAGTATCAAAACAGTCTATCACTGACTTTTGTTTAAAGCCCTGAATGACCAGTCTAGCCTTAAACTTTTCAATAGTTCCATATACCTTCATTTTTCTTTTGAAAATCCATTTGAAATCCAGGGGTTTGCAAGCTGGTGGTAGATAAGCCAACACCCAAGGGTTTTTGCCCATAATGTAATCCATCTCATCATTTATTGCTTCTTTCCAGAAAGCATCATCTTGGGACTTCATTGCTTATTAAATGTTTTGGGGTCATCCTCAACATTATAGCAATAAGAGTGTTGGTTAGAGACCTCATCCCTTGTTCCTTCACTTAATTATAATTGAAATTCATGTCCAAATGACTTTGGATTCTTATTCCTTTTGCTTTTCCTAAGCTCAGGTTGCTGAACCACAACCTCCTTATAGACCTTTTCAGGGACCTCTGAATCACCATTATCGTCAGTTTCATTTGCACCTGGAATCATATGATTTGGTCTAGGTATAGATGAGAATCTATTCTCATCAAATATTGCATCCCTTGATTTAGTTATAGAGTCAATTGAAACAAAATCATTAGGTTCAATAACATAAAACCTAAAAGACTTGAAATGCTCAGCATATCCAATAAATATGCAATATATACCTCTATCACCTAGAGTTTTCAGCTTTAGATCAGGGAGTCTTACAATAGCCTTACAACCCCAAACTCTGAGATAGTTCAAGTTTGGTTTCTTTTGGTCCAGAGTTCATAAGGGGTAACCTTGTTCCTTTTATTAGGAACCCTATTTAATAAATAACAAGCTGTTAAGATAGCTTCACCCCAGAACCCTTCACTCAGGCCTGAATAGGACAACATGTAATTAACCATCTCCTTCACTACCTTATTTTTCCTTTTAGAGATACCATTTTGTTTATGGACCCTAAGGAGTAGTTGTTTCATGGATTATTTCAACAGACCGAAAATATAAAGCACCCATATATCACATCCCCTATTAGTTCTAAATCTTTTAATTAGAGCTCAATTCCACTTCAGTTTTAAACACTTTAAATATATCTAATGCTTCATCTTTAGTATGTAACAAATAAACATAACACAACCTAGAAACAACATCAATAAAAGTCACAAAGTATTTCTTATTCCCCAAGGTAGAAGTTACATGCAAATCACATAAGTCACTATGAATTAACTCCAATATTTCAGTTTCACATTTAACATTTTGGAAAGGTTGCTTAGTAATTTTAGTCAGCATACAAGTTTTACACTTTTCACTGTTCATTTCAAAAGCATGTATCAAAACATATTTAGACATATCTTTCACTCTCTTAAAGTGAAGATGGCCAAGTCTAGCATGTCACAGGGTTGCAAAGGTTGACATAATTGTTTAATTAACAATATCATGATTAATATTATGCCTAAAAATTTGATTACACAAGTAGCCGAAACTAATAAACATTTTATGTTTAGATAAAACAAATTTGTCAGATTCAATAACTTGTTTATAACCACGATTATTCAACACACTACTTGAAACCAAATTCTTTCTAATTTGAGATACTTGTAAAACATTAAACAAAGAAACAACTTTTTCCAGAACTAAATCCTAAGTCCACACTTCCATGTCCATGCACTAGGGCTTTTAACTCATTTCCCATACGAAGAATTGATCCATCATTCAGTGACTCGTAAGTCTTGAACTAGCATCTATCCTTGCACACATAGATTGTAGCACTAGAGTCAACCAGCCACGCAACATCATCATCATGCACAAAGTAAGCCTTCGATATATATGTAACATAATAAATTTGAAAAGACTTATTAAATATGTTCTGACCTTTCAGAGGGTTGGTTGAACCACTCCCTCAACCACTTGTGCCTGAACCATTGGTTTTATTATTAACTTTTCCACCCCTACAATCCTTTTTAAAGTGTTCAGGTTTCTCACACTTCCAACAAGTCAATTTAGACTTTTTGTTAGGATCAACTTTGGTGTCTTGATGTTTACGTTTGCCCTTGCTGTCATTGTTCCAGGTGGAGTTGTTATGTTCCACCATATTGACAACTGATGGACCTGTACCATTGTTTCTCTTTGGCTTGTCATTATCCTGCGCCCTGAGTGATTCCTCAATACGCAAAAGACTGACCAACTCAACAAGAGTCAATTCCTTCTTTTTATGTTTCAATGTATGCTTGAAATCTTTTCAAGAAGGGGGAAGTTTATCAATAAAACATGACACTGAAATAACCTCATTCATGTTCATTTTGTGTTGTGTGAACTGACCAAGTATACGAAAAATTCATTGTATTATTTCATGACATGTCTAGAATCGACCATTTTGTAATTGTTAAAATTACTTACAATAAACTTCTTCGTAGAGGCATCCTCAACAATATACTTAACCTCCAAAGAATCCTATAGTTCTTTAGCGGATTCAACATTTTGGTAATTATCAAAGAGGTGATCATACATACCACTGATGATCAAACCTCTACAAACGTATTCGTCATTTTCCTTATCTCTTCCACAGTTGAATCATCCCCATCTTCTAGATTTGGAGTGCTAAAATCATATACCACACTCATGCTAGTCAAGAAGAAATGCATATTCTTTGGCCATCTCCTAAAATCTATCCCTTCAAACTTATCCAGCTTGGAGAAGTTAGCAACCATATGTTTCATGGTAACAACCATTGATTATCACAAAATAGTTTTCTTAGATTGTTGGTTGTTTTGTTTGTTTGGATCATCTTACTCAATAGGTTGAAGATAATCAATGTAGCCGGATATCACTTAGAATCATGTAATTACTTTCCTAAGGAAAATATTTGACCATAATGCCTGGGTTACACGAATATCTCTTAGGATAAGACCAAGTGTTTATGCTTGATTTAGATACAAATCAAAGAACCTTTTCGCTTCTAAGTGTTTAGGTTTTTCTATGTATTTTCCATGCATGTGTGTGTTCCTATTTATAGGAAAAACTCAAAGCCCAATGGAATTATGATAATTAATTGGCCTATTAATCAAAAAATAATATTCCTCCATTATAGGGATCATTGGTTACACGACCAATTAAACGTGATCATTAGGTTGCAGTTATAACTGCCCTGGAATAGGTCAAAGTCGTTACAAGTTAGTTTAAATCAGTCTAGCGTAATTTCTCGATGATGAGCTTTACTCCTTGAAAGGGTTGCTCCCTAAGAAAGTTCACTCATTGATGAGACTATTCCCTGATGAGGTCCTCAGCGTTCTACTCATTGAAGAGTATTACACTGAACTCATCAGCCTGATGAATAGCGTTCATAGTGTTACTCACTGAAGAGTACACCCACTGATCTTCATCAGCTACCTAAATACCGCGAGGTTCAGTACCCTGATGGGTGTACGCTCCGTACTTTCAAACCCATCACCAGGTGTGACCTGAGACCGTCAATTGCACTAAATTTCCAACAATATATAATGCTAGAAATCATATTAACTTATACGAGTGTACACACCACACCATTTTTTTATAGTTTAACTTGAATTCTCTTTAGTGTTCGGGTAAATCTCAATAAAATAAAATGATTGATAATAATAAATTAACACGCACTAACTTGCCAATATATACAATTGATAATAATACTACAATATATGTAACAGTGTACATCATATCATAGTTTTTTCTTTTTTATAATATAAAAGTCACCCTCCACAGGTGTTTTAATGTTAAATTTAGAGGAATGCAAATAATAGCGTGCTGATGCTATTGTTGGATTGGGTCCAATAAGTCCACAATTTGGTCAAAAAAGTCCCTCTTTCCAAAATCCTTGAGACTTACCGAGTCCAGTGTTAAAAGTTTTTTTTAACACGTGTCCATTGTAAATTGGATGGCTTTGGTTGGGTTTAATGATTAGTATGACCCTCATTTCACTTTTACTAGATTTATAACTTCATAGGAATACATAACATTTTGAGAATAGCTTGAGTACAATTTTTGTAGCCAATTAGATACAATCTTTCAAAAAAAATATACTAGCAATGAATTTGAGATTCACAGAAAAAAAATCAGAGACCCACATTATATAACACAAAATTATAGCCTATTAGCTACAATAAATATATAAAAGTAAAGGAGTAGCTAATATATTCTAAAAACATTTTATATATATGTTTCAACTCATCATGTAAACTTGTGATATATTTATTCTATAATAAATATATAAAAGAAAAATAAACTGAAAACCAAAACTTTAAAAACTGAAAAATCTAAAGAACCGAAACCAAAAAAAAACCGAAACCGCCCAAAACCGAAACCGGAAAAACCGCGGTTGCAGATTCTCATTTTGTAAAAACTGTAAATGCGGATGCGGTTAGGTTTTTACCAAAAACCACACCAAATCGCACCGTGCTCACTCCTATTTGTGGGTCCATTTCCCGGGCCGAAGCTCATGGGAAGTTTTCAATGAGATTCTTGAGAAGACCAATGTTGTAACCATACCTGGTATTGGGTTTGGACCTGCTGGTGAAGGTTTTATTAGGATTAGCGCGTTTGGTCACCGGGCCAACGTGTTGGAGGCTTACAGAAGGTTCAAGGAACTGTAACAGTGAGTTCAGTCTTTTAAAAACCTGTAGGTATAGCTCCAAAATGTTCGGATCTAATATGATTCTATGAATTGTAATCTACCTTCTTTTAAACAGCGATAACAAGAATATTATTGGTCTTATTGTATTAAGTAGCTAGTAACTTTTGCTTCGACATATAATTTAATAAAATTATGATACAATGACTTAAAGAATAGTTTGGATCAAATCAACATCTATAAACTTATCTATCACGATAACAAACGAATAACAAAAGATCCATCATCTAGGAAAGTTATTAACAATAAAACTTCACAGGAAGAAAAACTACGAATTAAGTTTAGTTGCATCTTTGAAACCGTTCAACTTAATGTATAAAAGGAGATCTATAATATGCTGGATTTGCAGTCTGTAAGATCATTTGTGCAGCTCCTTCTGCTTTTAGGATGGGGAAAATGATACTTGATGCATCCTGCCATTCAAAACATAAAGATTAAATCAAATCATTTCTAAAAAGGCTGTAACGTTTGTAGTGTAAATAGATCATAGATGTATAGTAGAGATAACTAGATACCTACCGAGATCAATCTTGCACCTAGCCAAGTGCGTTTTGGTGAAGGATATGGAAGTAACAATCGACCAACACCAAAAATGGCAACCGAAAAGAAATGAAGCACCAAGCTTGATGGTTTGGGGTTCAGACCAGATAATAGCGCAATGGGCCCACTTGAGAACATGCCACCAAGGCTCAAGTAGTCGAAACATGCTTGACGCAGTTCTGTTCTAGCTTGATCAGGAGATGAAGAGAATACCTTATACAATGCTCCAGCCAGTGTGTTGATTGTAGATGCCACTGGCTAGAATTATCAAACAAATTGTAAAATCGATAAGTGACATGAATGGAAAGAAAGGAAACTTTAGTTAAAGAGAGAAAGACACATATATGCATGGATGACCTTGCGCAAGGTGTAGAAAGAGTTGAGATACTTGCAGAGGGCGTATGAGTCATTCATATTCTCCAGAGGTCTAAGAAGATCACGAACTATCACTACATCAGATAAAGCGACGGTCATTCCTCCTCCTGTCAAAGGATGTCGCATGTTGAATGAATCCCCAAGTAAAATTGCACCCGGGGTAGGTTGTGGAGCAGCCGGCATGCTTCTATTAGCCATTGTTTTTATGCTTCCTTCATCCACCGCAGCAATGAAGCCACATTGCAACTCAGGAGGGATCTAAAGAACTCAGAGAAATTCAGTGACTACCAAACAATACTAGCATGATATTGCTAGACAGCTAGAAAATATATGGTGTACCTGAGGAGACACCTTTGTCTTCAAATATACGGCCATTTCACCATTCCCAACAGAAGGGATCTTCTTCCCTGGAATATCAACTAAACACCTAATTTCGGTACTGCTGATACGATAGCACAATATTGGTGAAGGGTCTGCCAAAATAACATGTCCATGATTCGGGTATGGAGCCTCGCAGTTCTTCAAAAGCAATGCTGCAAATGAAGATGGAATATCTACCTGCAGATACCCTGATCATGAAACTTCACCTTTGAACACTAAGAAATAAATGTAGCTTATAATTTACAACTGATTTAGTAGTGCATAGCTATGCTCACCTCTGGCTTGCACAGACCGCGTCTCAGATTTGAAAAACAGCCATCACAAACGATAGTAAGTGGTGCATTAGCTATGATATCTTGTCCACCTTTAGTCTTGTAGCGCACACCTTTGACAGCTCCTTTTTCTTCAACAAGAGATGTCACTGTTCCTTGTTCAAGCCTCACACTGAAAGTATACGAGTTAATTGGTTTAGGAACTGAACATTAATATGGTTATTGTATGGAAGTAAACGTTGATTACTTTGGGACTGTTCCAGCCTTCTCACGCATTCGTTGAACGAATCGCCCATTGTGAAAACTCCTACCCGAAACATCTCTTTTGAATTTCTCCAATGGGTAAGCCAGTCTAGTGCTTTTACCCTCCTTGAATAAAGCATAACCGAACACCTTTTGGGCGTCGATGTTCTCCACGCAATCTGAAACACAAGTAAATACATCGTTTCATCTTTTATCGCCAACTCTATGCATTCTCAGTACCGTGGGTATATTATGGCTAGTTACATACCTTCTAAGCCTAAGTCGATCAATTTCATATAGCCACCGGGTTGAAGCAATTCACCAACAATTCTATCTTGCAATCCCAGGTCTCTTTCTATGACAAGAATTCTTCTGCCATCCTATAACACAAACAACTAAAAAAATAAGTCATGATTTCCTTTGTGTCCGCCTTTCCACTGTTTGGGTTCCATCTTGAATATGACACTGTAAAATCTGAAATTGGAATGAACAAAAGTTACCTTGCCAAGACTATATGCAAGGGCTGCACCAGCAACACCAGCGCCAACAATGATTACATCGATGGCTCCATCGTCCTGTTGTCGAGTTTGAGTAAACTTGCTCGTCTGTTTATGAAAATCCAAACCATCGTCCGATTCGCTTTTTCTCACACCCAAAAAATAGATCAGAGCAAAACCTAACCATGTAGCTACAATTCCTCCCAATATGTACTGTTCTAGTATGTTCAACTCCATCTTCAAGAAATCTGATTTTGTGAATCCAAAATGAAATGTTACCATTAAATAATTTCTATACCACATAGTGACAAGAAAAGGTTCAAAATCATTTTAGGAAAATGTACATGTACTGTTCGGTGTTGACTTGGCGGTCGATTACTGGTCAAGCAAAAATCGGAACCTTGCTAATGATTCTCTTTTTTGTATACATGCCTATATTCTTATATCAAGCCCAAAAGATAAAATATAAAATAATTGACAAGATCAAGAACTAATTGTCTTCATTATTTGAAACAAATAACAGGATTTCAGCACATTGCTTTAAGAAATATGCACACAGTTTTGCTAAACATCCCAACTTCCTAGATATATATATGTGTGGCCTGGCATGCTATTTAGGATTTTCCTCAAGTTTCTTCAAATAATGTGGGTTTGGCAGGAATGCAATTTTGATAGTCCTGTAAAATGCAGGGTATGCATTCAGTCCAGCGACACTACCATTTGCACGACGAGAAAATGAGGTTAAGTTATTGCTGGAAAACTATTGTTTGCTGTCTAATTATTAATCTCCTTATGTCTTTCTATGGTTTCAATCTTTTGGACAAACGTTAGAAATTAAGACCAAACCTCCTAGGAGGTTTGTTTAGATGGTTTGTTTAAATGGTTGGGATCGACTATCTTAGTTTACCTGCTAAAGATATCGTGTTCAAGTCACACGCTTCAATATTAGACAAAAACTGATACCTTTGGCACTCCACCTTCTAGAAAAATTCCAAATCAGATTAAATTACAATAGAGTTTCTTAATAAATTATCCTGTGAAAAAAACCAATAAATTTCAGATACTATGGCTAGTTACTGAAAAGGAACACAAATGAAACATAATTGCTTGAAACTTCATGCTAGAAAGCCATGGTTTTCCTTGAATTGCATACTTATTGCATATCACAAATGAAGGATTCCGACGACGAAGCTGAAGAAGAACTGGTTAGCTTGGATGATTGTGTGTCTTCGCTTGAACATGAACACGCTGTAAGTTCTCTTCCAGGCCCTGTGAGATCAATAGTTGGTGAAGCCCAAATTGTGACAGGGGACGCTGCAAAAATGGCTGTCGGCACAGTTTTTGGAAGGTCAGGAAGTGGTGCTTCAAAGTTAAGAACTTGAATTGCTTGCTTTATAGTAGGCCTTACGTTGGGATCAGGGTGAGCACACCAAAGTCCTACAATGATCAAACGTTCCATCTCTCCCTCATCAAAATCCGCATCAAGTTTAGAATCGACTGCTTGACTAAGTTTTCCTCTTCCATAGAGATCCCAAACATAGTCAACCAGTCTTATATGACCGTCTTTAGCCATGGGATCTAGGGGTTTCTTACCAGTGGCTATTTCAAGTGCTACAACCCCAAAACTATAAACATCTGATACCTTACCTGCCTTGCCGGTCAAAATACATTCCGGAGCCATGTAACCCATTGTACCTGCCAATATTGTGGTTTGTGACCCTTTTTCATGATCAACAAGCCTAGCTAAACCAAAATCTCCAAGCTTAGCATTGAAATTGGAGTCGAGCATAATGTTGCTCGTTTTGATATCTCTATGCAAGACGCATTGTTCCCATTCCTCCTGAAGATAAAGCAATGCTGAGGCCAAACCTCGAGCGATATTATACCTCATTGCCCAAGTCAACAAACGACTTCCTTTGAAGAGATGAGAATCCAAGCTACCATTCGACATGTATTCATAGATTAGTAGGAGTTCTTTACCTTCATGGCACCAACCGATGAGTTGCACCAAATTTCTGTGTCTCAGTCGGCTAATGGTCTTCAGTTCCGCTGCATATTCCTTTATTCCTTGTTTGGATCCACTTGAGATCTTCTTGACAGCCATATTAATATTCATTTCCTTCAAGAAACCTTTATAAACGGCACCAAAACCCCCTTGTCCAATTTTTTTACTTTCTGAAAAGTTTTTTGTTGCAAGGGCCAGTGCCTTGTACGAGAACTTTTTTGGCCCGGTCTCCATCTCAAATTCCTGTGTAGCACCAATCTCATCATCATCTTTCTTTTGGCATATAATCCTTTTTTTTTTAAAAGAGCCAAAGAAGAAACATCCACCAATTAAAGCGCATACTGAGAAACCTAGACCAAGACCAATACCCAAAACGACCTTCAGCGGTCCACTATCAGGAGCAGCAGCAACCGTGTCTGCAGCTGACGGGCTGGGGGCAGAACCGTTTATGATGATCTCTGAACCAACTGGACCAATGATCATTTCATCAATTGGTAAACTTGAAGTAAAATCCCAAGAATGAAGAGTGTGAATCTCAAAATACTTACCAGTGGAGGCTGAAAAACCAATTCTAACATAATCCGGTAGATACTTTTTAAGATCAATTTGTGTGCTAATTCTTTGTGTGAAAAAATTACCGGCTTTATCGAAACCATTAAAGGCAACGCTTAGCCTTTGTGCACTAGAATTATAACTCACCCTTGCTAAGTTTTTTTGCCCTTTGGAAACAAGATTTGACCATGTCACATTACTAACCGATACCATGGAATTGATGTTAATACCAACATGATCATCATCCGGGTCCCATTGATTTTTAAAAGTATCAAACTCCACTGCTACAAATGGATTTGAAGTCGAGTTGAGCACCTGGTCACCACCAACAAGCCCGATACCACTACCTTCTTGTTTATCAGGAATCTCAAAATTTTCTGGGGCAAGAAAGAATGCTATCCCATCTCCATAGACAGGCTGATTCCCGGAATTTATTGTGAATGAAAACCGGGTAGTGAAGTCAGCTAACTGTCCTGAATCTTTGTCCCAAAGACGAAACAATTTATGATATGTGACTCTACCTGTACTCCATTCCATTCCCATGTCCGCCTGATTTCTCGTTAGCTGAATGACCGGACTAGAAGGTGCAGCATCTCCGGAATAATTTAGTTCATGATTATTAGGGTTGAAACTAGTGAAGTTAAACGTTAGCTTGGCGAAAGATGGAACTAAGAAAAGTAAATACACGATTACAATCATGGGAGAAGACTGATGATGACTACGGGCCAACATTTTCACTTACGAAACTATAGACCTTACATTCCGAAACAAAGAATTTGCAATATTTGAGACATTAACAATATGTTCTTATAATTTGACAAACAATAATATAGACAATAAGACAATGTGGTTTATATTTGGCCTGCAAATTTGACATACTTGGCTAAATCATGGTAACAATCAAGTAGTCTGTCCTGGAGTTAGTAGTCGACGTCGAATTTATCACCTGGCCAAAACTGTGATTTGTTGGCACCTTAAAAAAATGTAGTTATTAACTTGTAGTAGCTCAAGTTACCGAAAGCACTAATATAAACTAGACGAATTTTCTGGCGCACAGAAAGAACCATTGTAAGTGACAGCATAGTAAACATCGACGTCTTCCTAAGGTGTTATTTATCCACAACGATCGATCGAGTTTTATATTAGCCTAAAAAAAATATGCGATGAACAAATTTACTCCATTAAACTTTGTTCATTCTAATCTATATGCATCATACAGTTTTAAAAAGTGCATATATTACAGTGTTAACAATTTTATAAATATTTTGATTAGTTATAACATGCAAATAAGCACTTATCATTACTTAAAACTAAAAAAAATACTCTAATTTTCTCGTGTTAGTTGAAAATATTTCTTGAATTGTGAAACATAAGATTCTCTTATTGGGCCACGTGTGATTTGAATAGTGGTCGCACACTTCCTAGGACTTCCTCGGAACATTACAAAGGTCTCTTTGTTTTTGTTTTCTTTAGTTTTATATGGTGCCTTTACTCTTTTTTTTTTTTTTTTTTTTTTAAAGGTGAATTTTTTAGTAAGTGCTTTGTGTCGTGGTTTGATAGCGGGAAGTCTAGACTACGTTGTCTAAATTGGGTTCGCGACCTAACACATGTGATGAATGCAAACAAAGGTGCAGAGATACATTTTAATTTTAAATTTAGAGTAAATTGCAAAATTCGTCCTTATAGTTTAGTCAAATTGCAAGTTCAGTATCTATCATTTTAAAATACAAAACGGATGATTGGCAGGTGACCAACCTTCGGCATGTTGGAAAATTTAGTGCACTTGTGGGATTAGTTCAAACCTTGTAATGGGTTAGGAGGTACGGAGTGTACACCCATAAGGTCCATGAACACCCTGACTCTTGCAGTGGTTTGTATTGGTAGTGCTAGTAGAAAGTACTACTTGTGGAAAGTACTGCTTGTGAAAAGTACTGCTTGTGGTTTCCACTGATAAACAGGGTTTCCACTGATAAGCAGTGTTTCCACTGAAGCTTGTGTTTCCACTGAAGCTTGTGGTTTCCACTGAAGCAGTGTATCCACTGATAGCGCTATGAAAGTACTGCTTGTAACGGCTTTGACCTATTCAAGTGGCAGTTTCAACTGCTTAATGACCACGTTTAATTGTTCATGTAACCACTAACGGCTATAATGGGGATAATTATGAGGCTATTAATGGGCCGATTAATACTCATAATTCCATTTTGATTAGCTTAGAGTACACTCCTATAAATAGGAGATCTGATTATGCATGAAGACACAAACAAAAAATGATTAACACTTATTAGCGCAAGGGTTATAGAATTGTGCCTAATTTCATAACTGCATTTGGACTTATCCTAAGTAGATATTCGTGTAACCCAGGCATTAGGGTCGAATAGTTTACTTTGGAAAGTGATCACACGATTCCAAGTGATATCCGACAACCACCTAGTGGTATTTGTTTATGCTGACTTGTTGTTTGTTTCTGCTGACATTGATTATCTTAACCCTGTTCTGGGAGATAAACCCCAACAATCAAAGTAAACTATTTTTGTGATAATCAATGGCTGCTGCTGCAATGAAACATATGGCTTCAAACTTTGCCAAGCTTGATAAGTTTGAAGGGGTGGACTTTAGGAGGTGGCAGAAGAAGATGCACTTCTTGCTGTCAAGCATGAGTGTGGTTTATGTGCTGACTACTCGTATTCATGATGATAAGGATGATGCTACTGTGGAGCAGATCAGGAGGAGGAGCAAATGGGAGAATGATGACTACATATGCAGAGGTCTTATTCTGAATGGTATGTCTGATTCTCTGTTTGATATTTATCAGAACTTTGAATCTTTCAAAGAACTGTGGGATTCCTTGAATGCCAAATATATGGCTGAGGATGCATCAAGTAAGAAGCTTCTTGTTAGTAATTTCACAAATTACAAAATGACTGATTCAACACCAGTTATGGAACAATAGAATGAACTTCTTGGAATACTTGAAAGGTTTACACAACACAATATGAACATGGATGAGGCCATTAAAGTCTCTTGTGTCATTGATAAACTTCCTCCTTCTTGAAAAGATTTCAAGCATACCTTGAAACATAAGAAAGATGAGTTAACTCTGGTTGAGTTGGGCAGTCATCTGCGCATTGAGGAATCTCTCAAGGTGCAGGATAATGACAAGCCAAAGAGTAGCAATGCTGTTGGTGCATCTGTTGTCAATATGGTGGAGCATAACAACTCCACCAGGTACAATGATAACAAAGGCAAACGCAAATATCATGATAACACAAGTGCAAATCCAAACAAGAAGGCAACACCTACTTGTTGGAAATGTGGCAAAACTAGTCACATCAAAAGGGACTGCAAGGGTGTTAAAGTTGGTGGTAGAGCCAATGGATCAGGCACTAATGGTTCAGGGAGTGGTGGTTCAACCAACTCACTGAAAGGTCAGAATATGTTTAATAAGTCTTTTCAAATTTATTATGTTACATATGTATCTGAATCTAATTATGTGCAGGATGATGTTGTTGCGAGGTGGGTTGACTCTGGTGCAACAGTTCATGTGTGTAAAGATAGAAGCTGGTTCAAGACTTATGAGTCACTGAATGATGGTTCTATTCTTCACATGGGAAATGAGTCAACAACCTTGGTGCATGGTCGTGGTTGTGTAGATCTTAATTTTAGTTCTGGAAAGATTGTAACTTTGTTTAATGTTATTCATGTTCTTGATATAAGGAAGAACTTGGTTTCAAGCAGTGTATTGAATAATCATGGATATAAACAAGTTATTGAGCCTGATAAATTTGTGCTTTCTAAACATGGTGTTTTTATTGGTTTTGGTTATTTATGTAATCAAATGTTCAGGCTTAATGTTTCCACTGATAGTGTTACTTCAGCCTTTGTGACCACCTATGACCAGACTGACTCTACCTTTTGGCTTGACTGTTGGAGCTCAAGCTCAATATAAGCTTGAAAAGAGCTTTAAACAGAAAACAAAAGATAAAATAAGGTAAGTACAAATCCAATGGATCAGTATAAACAAGAATAATGGACTGAAATGGTGTGAGCTTATGGTTTAGACAATCAAGCTTTTGGCTTGACTTGGATGGAATGGAGGCTTCAAAGAACCTGTAACAAGCTCCACACAGGAAATAAAAGGAAAGAAATATGTATACAAGTTATATGAACAAATATGAACAAACATGTGCACTGGCAATCACCTAAAAGCTTGTTATAAGCTCATAAGCTCTAACAGATACACAGAACCAAACACCCCTGCTACTATTTGTAATGGTCATTTAAGCTGATAGAATAAGCTTGAAATACCAAAA
The DNA here is from genome assembly GCA_019973895.1 of Chrysanthemum seticuspe. Classification (NCBI taxonomy): domain Eukaryota; kingdom Viridiplantae; phylum Streptophyta; class Magnoliopsida; order Asterales; family Asteraceae; genus Chrysanthemum; species Chrysanthemum seticuspe. The sequence goes on along the minus strand of BPTQ01000007.1, from coordinate 356,359,282 downwards.
TGAGAATTGAGATAGCAAGATGGGTTGGTTGGGTTTCCAAAAAGCTAAAAATCAACATGTGTGGTTCACAGATTAGCTTAATAGAAGCTTATGAAAATGCTATTAATGCACTGAGTTTGCTTATATACTCAGTTATGGGACACACAAAAAGTTTATTGCAGCCCTTATTAATAAGCTGCAATATGGAATTTAAGTACTGGGTCATAGATTTTGGTGGATGAGCTTTATAAAAAACTAAAGCACTCAAGCTTATGACCACTAATGAGCTTATAGGAGCTTGAAGGAAATGGTGTAAATGGACTGCATAAGTATTCCATTGTTGTGAATGAGCAAACATACAAGCTCCTAATAGACCTATCAAATAAGCTCATGATAGCTCAACTTATATTGAGGCATTGAGATGGACTGCTTGGCTTTTTGAAAAGCCAAGAGTCACAAGCTCAAGCTCATGAAGGAGCTTTTCATGAGCTATGGAAACCACTTACTTCCACTGTTTGCTTCAGTGGAAGGAGTAATATGGGACAAAAAGATTGGCTTGATTAAGCTATGCAAATAAGCTAAAGACTGAAAAATAATCATGCACATAAAAACTAGGCCACAAGGGCAATACAAAGAAACCAAATACACCAGCTAGGATCAAGTAATGAAGCTTATGCAAGCTCATTAACTTGACACCTAAGCTGTGGTGCAGGGCATGCTAACAGACAAAGGACTAAAAATAAGCTAGGAAATAAGTACTTAATAAGCTGAGAAATGGTAAACTAATATTTTTCTGATTTATATTAGCAACTAAACTAAAACATACTATAAACACAGGTTATGAAACTAAGTATTAAAAGCTACACAAAATTATCTATTTTAATCAAAAACGACCAAAATGGAAATTTTGACTTTTTAAGAAAAACTAAAAGTTGACTAAAGTGAATTTAAAACTTAATCTACTGACTTAATATGTTATATTATGTTATAATGAAACTGAATTAAGCTAAATAACATACTTATGAGCAACTATGATGAAATTTGTACTCTAAATCCTAACAGTTTACTAAATAAGATGAGATTAAGGTGATTTTGACTTTAAACTGAACAAGGACTAGAATTTATGCTTTGAATGAGCTACTAGATACTAATGTGACAGTAAACAACCACAAACAATAACAAACATACACTGGAATCCATATTTATCAGCAAATCCAAATAACCCTTTGATTTCCACTTGTCACATGAATTTCAAAGTTTTTAATGAATCTGAATATAAAATAGATTTCAAACATTTAATTATCACATAAGAAGACATTTTGAGCATAAAACTTCAAGAACACAGGCAAGAAACACAGAGTTGTCAAATATGCATTTCAACTGAGTTATTTTCAATTCTAGGCACAAGTGAATCTTAATAAACAAACTACTAGTATTAAGCTATGATATCACTAAACAACAACAGAAGAACATGGAAACTTAAGAATCTAAGCATGAAAAGTAGTGAAACAGTAAATTGCAAAAATTAAGAAAAAATGCTTACAAATGAGAATAGGACTGAGACGTAGAACAAATGGACAAGGTTACACCTATTAGCTTACCAATAAGCTCCTAATACCCATAGCATTCCAAATTCAACCCTGCTTCACCATCTTCTTCATTTTCCCAAGATTTTTGATTTTTCAATGATTTTCTTTATTTTTTATGATTTTCTGAATTTAAAAGACTACCCTTGTTTTAATGTATCTAAAAGCTAAATGAGCTTTGTCAGGAGCTTACATGGCTTATAGAGTCCATCAAACAACTACAAAACATGAAATTGAAAAGACTTGAAAATTAAAGAAAAATAAGCAAAACTTGAGACTGAAATAAAACTTGAAATTAAACTGAAAGTAGAGTTTCATTACACTAATTTAAAGAAGATTACATCATTAAAACATTAAAAGACATTGAAATTTAAAGAAAGCTTTCTTAAAAACTATACTACGTGACCAAGGCTAGTCCAAGGTGCTTCTTCTCATGCCTCTCTTCCTTCTTTTATACTCCAATAATGTTCCACGTGTCCTCTTGAGCAGATCCCACCACTTTGTTTGGCCAATGGGAGTGTTTTGAGTGTATTGGTCATTTTAACCATTTTGGCGGGAAATGCAAATTGACTTGTGGGCTGTGATATCTAGCTAGGGGGGGGGGGTGGCATTAATTGTAGAGGGTTGAGTGATGATGGGGGTGGAGAATAAGGTGAAAAGGTGATGGGAGGTGACTGGAGTTGCAGGCAAGTGGAAGAAGAAGCAGGAGGTGGAAGGGATAAACAGTGTAGGGCGGCATTTTCTGTTTTTGACTTTCTTTGACCAAGGGTCCAAAATGGGGAGGTCACTGGTTATAAGGCAGGGGTCAAAAGGGTAAGTGGCAGGGTCAAAATTATTTTGACAAGGCTTGGATAAGTATTAATGACAAGGGCTTATTTTGTAATTCTGAAATTGTGAAGGACCAATCTTGTAATTTTCCAAACTTGATACAAGGGCTAAAACTGACAAACTTCAATAGTACAAGGACCAGTTTTGACAATTTCAAATTTCCAGGGACCAAACTTGACATTTTATGAAAGTTCAGGGACCTTTTCTGCCATTTAACAAAAGATTTATTCAAGGACCATTTTTGACAAGTTACAATAATTCAGGGACCTTGAATAACATTTTTCTTTATTTAGATTTACCAGGGACTGTTTTTGACAATTTTTGAAACTTGGGGGACTAAAACTGCCAATTATGCAAACTTTATACGTTTTTCACCAGATTTTGATATTTTTGCATTTAAAACACATAAAACACTTATTTGTGATATTTTTATCATTTTGATGTATTTCTGAGTGTTTTCAGATGTTTTTGCAGTTTAAACAGTACAAAAATGATGAGTATTTAGACACTCATCAATCCCCCACACTAAACTATTGCTAGTCCCTAGCAATCTTTTGAGAAAAACTTAATGGATTTGAATCTCTTTACCAAAAGCCATTACTTCTGGAGTAGCCAAATGTTTCAGTTCAAGTAAGAACCTTGGTACACTGATAACCAAGTGATTTTGAGCAAATCATCAGCTTTCAACGGATTTGATTTGTCTTTACCAGAAGCCGTTTGCTTCTGGACTAGCCAACTCTTAGATAAATTATCAATATTATCTTTGGTGAGCTGATTACCAATTATGGTTTTTCCACTGCCTTTACCACAAGCCATAAACTTGCGGGCTAGCCAACTCTTTACTTTTAAGGATATGGTAAGCTGATTACCATACAATTTTGGGCAAATTGCAAGCCGTCAACGGATTTGAGATATCTTTACCAAGAGCCGTTTGCTCCTGGATTAGCCAATCCTTATGTGGGTTAGACATGGTGGACTGATTACCATTTGTTGTGTTTAGTACATAGTACTTCCACTAAAAAAAAATTTTAAATTTGGCCATTTTGGGGGAAAAAGGGACTAAAAGGGTACATTTATGATCAAAATTCGCCAGAATTTCCCCCCCACACTTAGAAATGAATATTGTCCTCAATATTCAAAGTACCGGCTGTTATGCCGAAACTTAGAACGTAAAAAGATAATAAACCTAGCTAAGTGTGGAAACACAACAATTATTCTCTTTTTTAGATCTATATACAACATGTGGGGCATCTCCCCCACACTAGGGTGGTACACACGGGTGAAAACCCATGTTTAGCTATTGTTTTTGATTACCGAGTCGCTAGCTTGACTCGACCCCGAATTAATTGGTTCATGGGGAAGTTGAGTGGGATTGCCACTCAGGGATTTGGTGAGAAATTGGAGTGGGATTGCCACTCACAGAATTATGAATAATCATCACTAAGATGAGTTTAAGAATCTTAGAAAGAAACTCAGAAAAGGCTAGAAGAATCTTTTTGATTTTTTTGACTTTAAAAAGAAAGGAAAAATATTTTTGGGTTTTTGATATAATATAAACAGAAACGAAAAATGTTTTTGTATATATATATATATATATATATATATATATATATATATTTTTATATATATATATATAAGTATACAAGAAAAAATGGCTAAAAAGGAAACCTAAATGAGATTATCAATACATGAAACTGATTTAAACCTAATCTATCACATTCCAGGAATTATACTAAGCACAGTAAATCCTTTTTTAGTGTAAACATGGTGTTTAGCCAAAATTTAGACCTAGGAATATCAAGATTAGGAAAATTGACAGTAAAGTGCAAATCAAAGCACAGATAGATTTCAACCAAAAAATATTTTTGTATTTTATATTTTATATGAAATGAAATATGATACAGTATAAGTAATCACTACCTCCCAGGCTTGTGTCAGGTTTACCACGCTAGCTAATTACTTGTAAATGATTAACTGTAATAAATATGTCCTGACAGCCTGGTAGTTGAATGATAAGGTTTAATTAATATACAAACAAGGATAGGTATTTCAACAAAATACAAAATACAAGTCATAATACGTAGCACAGCCTCCCCGGCAGCGGCGCCAAAATTTGATTCCTCCCGAACTAACTAACTTTATTTCCCAGCCACTTGTGAATGGCTGATACTAAAAGCTAGACAGCCTGGAAGAGGAATGCAAGTTTACCAAGGATTAAAATATCCTTGGATCGTTTATGTCCTGGTGAGGCGTGATATCCTGAATACAATGACTTGTGATTTGTTGAAAATAATATTAGTATAGGAAAACAGGAATCTGATTGACTAACACTAGGAATGTGAATAGTAATAGCTCTGTCACAGCTACGTCAATAAAAACGTACGATCAGAAACCTAAAAATCTAAAAGATATACAAACGTACGTTTAACTAAAACGTAAACGTATAAAAACAAAACGATTATAACTATAGTAAGGATTTGCATGTCTTAGCGACTTAAATGCAAATTAAATATAATTAAAAATATTTAATTATAATTTACAAATATTATGAAAGTAAGGAAAACTTAAAAACTAAAACAACAAATACATATTTACATATGTAATAATTACACAAAATAAAACAGGAAAAGGAAAATAAATAATTATACTAAAGAGACTAAAACATATAAAAATTTTGAAGTCATTTTAATTCTATTTTTACAATTGTTTAACGATTAAAATCTAAAAATTTACGTTTACTGAATTTTATGTAAACGTACAAAATAAAAACGTGAATTCAGTCCAATACAACTCCCACAAATGTGAAAACTATATTTTTAGAATCCTAAAAAGATAAGAAAATTATTAGAAAATAAAAATAAATTTTTACACTATTAAATTAATTAATATAAATTAAAAATGAATTAAATGTATTTAATAATGAATTAAATAACAAGAAAATCTAAAATTAACTTAAATAAATGAAATAAAGAATCTGAAAAATCTAAAATATCATAAAATAATTAATGAAACTGAAAATGTATTTTTTTACATAATTGTTCTATTTATTATAGATTATTTACTATTATTAAGTATTAAAATCTATTATTGATTTATTAAAAATATTAAATGATTAAGGAAAAATCTGAAACTTTTTACAAAATTATAAAATAAATCTAGGAATCTAAGAAAAATATAAAAATGGTAGCTTATGTGCAAAAATAAGCTAATGGGCAAAAGCTCCAAATAGAAGCTATTACTTTAGCTTGAAAAGTGACTCTTTTTAGCTTTTCTGTTTTCTGGACTTATTTACTACTAATATTATACATGTGTGAAGAAAATGGAACTGTGCAAACTAAGAAATAAGCTGATCATAAGCTTATGAGCCCAGCAGTTAACCTTTTGGCTTGACTGTTGGAGCTCAAGCTCAATATAAGCTTGAAAAGAGCTTTAAACAGAAAACAAAAGATAAAATAAGGTAAGTACAAATCCAATGGATCAGTATAAACAAGAATAATGGACTGAAATGGTGTGAGCTTATGGTTTAGACAATCAAGCTTTTGGCTTGACTTGGATGGAATGGAGGCTTCAAAGAACCTGTAACAAGCTCCACACAGGAAATAAAAGGAAAGAAATATGTATACAAGTTATATGAACAAATATGAACAAACATGTGCACTGGCAATCACCTAAAAGCTTGTTATAAGCTCATAAGCTCTAACAGATACACAGAACCAAACACCCCTGCTACTATTTGTAATGGTCATTTAAGCTGATAGAATAAGCTTGAAATACCAAAATGAGAATTGAGATAGCAAGATGGGTTGGTTGGGTTTCCAAAAAGCTAAAAATCAACATGTGTGGTTCACAGATTAGCTTAATAGAAGCTTATGAAAATGCTATTAATGCACTGAGTTTGCTTATATACTCAGTTATGGGACACACAAAAAGTTTATTGCAGCCCTTATTAATAAGCTGCAATATGGAATTTAAGTACTGGGTCATAGATTTTGGTGGATGAGCTTTATAAAAAACTAAAGCACTCAAGCTTATGACCACTAATGAGCTTATAGGAGCTTGAAGGAAATGGTGTAAATGGACTGCATAAGTATTCCATTGTTGTGAATGAGCAAACATACAAGCTCCTAATAGACCTGTCAAATAAGCTCATGATAGCTCAACTTATATTGAGGCATTGAGATGGACTGCTTGGCTTTTTGAAAAGCCAAGAGTCACAAGCTCAAGCTCATGAAGGAGCTTTTCATGAGCTATGGAAACCACTTACTTCCACTGTTTGCTTCAGTGGAAGGAGTAATATGGGACAAAAAGATTGGCTTGATTAAGCTATGCAAATAAGCTAAAGACTGAAAAATAATCATGCACATAAAAACTAGGCCACAAGGGCAATACAAAGAAACCAAATACACCAGCTAGGATCAAGTAATGAAGCTTATGCAAGCTCATTAACTTGACACCTAAGCTGTGGTGCAGGGCATGCTAACAGACAAAGGACTAAAAATAAGCTAGGAAATAAGTACTTAATAAGCTGAGAAATGGTAAACTAATATTTTTCTGATTTATATTAGCAACTAAACTAAAACATACTATAAACACAGGTTATGAAACTAAGTATTAAAAGCTACACAAAATTATCTATTTTAATCAAAAACGACCAAAATGGAAATTTTGACTTTTTAAGAAAAACTAAAAGTTGACTAAAGTGAATTTAAAACTTAATCTACTGACTTAATATGTTATATTATGTTATAATGAAACTGAATTAAGCTAAATAACATACTTATGAGCAACTATGATGAAATTTGTACTCTAAATCCTAACAGTTTACTAAATAAGATGAGATTAAGGTGATTTTGACTTTAAACTGAACAAGGACTAGAATTTATGCTTTGAATGAGCTACTAGATACTAATGTGACAGTAAACAACCACAAACAATAACAAACATACACTGGAATCCATATTTATCAGCAAATCCAAATAACCCTTTGATTTCCACTTGTCACATGAATTTCAAAGTTTTTAATGAATCTGAATATAAAATAGATTCCAAACATTTAATTATCACATAAGAAGACCATTTGAGCATAAAACTTCAAGAACACAGGCAAGAAACACAGAGTTGTCAAATATGCATTTCAACTGAGTTATTTTCAATTCTAGGCACAAGTGAATCTTAATAAACAAACTACTAGTATTAAGCTATGATATCACTAAACAACAACAGAAGAACATGGAAACTTAAGAATCTAAGCATGAAAAGTAGTGAAACAGTAAATTGCAAAAATTAAGAAAAAATGCTTACAAATGAGAATAGGACTGAGACGTAGAACAAATGGACAAGGTTACACCTATTAGCTTACCAATAAGCTCCTAATACCCATAGCATTCCAAATTCAACCCTGCTTCACCATCTTCTTCATTTTCCCAAGATTTTTGATTTTTCAATGATTTTCTTTATTTTTTATGATTTTCTGAATTTAAAAGACTACCCTTGTTTTAATGTATCTAAAAGCTAAATGAGCTTTGTCAGGAGCTTACATGGCTTATAGAGTCCATCAAACAACTACAAAACATGAAATTGAAAAGACTTGAAAATTAAAGAAAAATAAGCAAAACTTGAGACTGAAATAAAACTTGAAATTAAACTGAAAGTAGAGTTTCATTACACTAATTTAAAGAAGATTACATCATTAAAACATTAAAAGACATTGAAATTTAAAGAAAGCTTTCTTAAAAACTATACTACGTGACCAAGGCTAGTCCAAGGTGCTTCTTCTCATGCCTCTCTTCCTTCTTTTATACTCCAATAATGTTCCACGTGTCCTCTTGAGCAGATCCCACCACTTTGTTTGGCCAATGGGAGTGTTTTGAGTGTATTGGTCATTTTAACCATTTTGGCGGGAAATGCAAATTGACTTGTGGGCTGTGATATCTAGCTAGGGGGGGTGGCATTAATTGTAGAGGGTTGAGTGATGATGGGGGTGGAGAATAAGGTGAAAAGGTGATGGGAGGTGACTGGAGTTGCAGGCAAGTGGAAGAAGAAGCAGGAGGTGGAAGGGATAAACAGTGTAGGGCGGCATTTTCTGTTTTTGACTTTCTTTGACCAAGGGTCCAAAATGGGGAGGTCACTGGTTATAAGGCAGGGGTCAAAAGGGTAAGTGGCAGGGTCAAAATTATTTTGACAAGGCTTGGATAAGTATTAATGACAAGGGCTTATTTTGTAATCCTCAAATTGTGAAGGACCAATCCTGTAATTTTCCAAACTTGATACAAGGGCTAAAACTGACAAACTTCAATAGTACAAGGACCAGTTTTGACAATTTCAAATTTCCAGGGACCAAACTTGACATTTTATGAAAGTTCAGGGACCTTTTCTGCCATTTAACAAAAGATTTATTCAAGGACCATTTTTGACAAGTTACAATAATTCAGGGACCTTGAATAACATTTTTCTTTATTTAGATTTACCAGGGACTGTTTTTGACAATTTTTGAAACTTGGGGGACTAAAACTGCCAATTATGCAAACTTTATACGTTTTTCACCAGATTTTGATATTTTTGCATTTAAAACACATAAAACACTTATTTGTGATATTTTTATCATTTTGATGTATTTCTGAGTGTTTTCAGATGTTTTTGCAGTTTAAACAGTACAAAAATGATGAGTATTTAGACACTCATCAGTTCCCAACAAAAGGAACAAGGTTACCCTTTATGAACTCTGGACTAAAAGGAAACCCAACCTAAACTATCTCAGGGTCTGGGGTTGTAGGGCTGTTGTAAGACTCCCTGATCCAAAGCTAAAAACTTTGGGTGAAAGAGGCATTGATTGCATCTTTGTTGGATATGCTGAGCATTCCAAGGCTTTTAGGTTCTATGTTATTGAACCTAATGAATATGTTTCAGTTAACTCAATAATTGAATCAAGGGATGCAGACTTTGATGAGAAAAGATTCTCATCAGTCCCTAGACCAAGTCAGAGGATTCCTAATGGAACTCATGACACTGGTGTATCAGAGGTCCCTGATAATGAACCATCAGTGGTCCCTGATGAGGTTGTGGTTCAACAACCTGAACCTGTACTCAGTAAGAGCAAAAGGGTCAGGACTCCAAAGTCATTTGGACCTGAGTTTAAACTATACTTAGTTGAAGGAACAAGGGATGAGGTCTCTGACCAATACTCCTATTGCTTCATTGTTGAGGATGATCCCAAGACATTTGAAGAAGCAATGAAGTCCCAGGATATTGCCTTCTGGAAAGAAGCAATCAATGATGAGATGGACTCCATCATGGGGAACAACACTTTGATGTTGGTTGATCTACCACCAGGATGCAAACCTCTGGGTTGCAAATGGATTTTCAAAAGGAAAATGAAGGTAGATGGAACTATTGAAAAGTTCAAGGCTAGACTAGTCATTCAGGGCTTTAAACAAAAGTCAGGGATAAACTATTTTGATACTTATGCCCCAGTGGCTCGTATCATTACCATAAGACTGCTAATTGCTATGGCATCTATTCACAATCTGGTGATTCATCAGATGGATGTGAAGACAACTTTCTTAAATGGTGAATTGGATGAGGAGATTTATATGAACCAACCTCAGGGCTTCATCATGCCTGGCAATGAAAACAAGGTGTGTAAACTGATTAAGTCTCTTTATGGACTTAAACAGGCACCTAAGCAATAGCATCAAAAGTTTGATGAATTGTTTTTGTCTAGTGGTTATGTTCTTAACCAAGCTGACAAATGTGTATATACCAAATTTGATGAATCTGGTAAAGGAGTCATCATTTCTCTATATGTTGATGACATGCTGATCTTTGGCACTGACCAAAATCAGGTTGACCTGACAAAGGAATTTTTGTCATCAAGGTTCTCCATGAAGGACATGGGGGAGGCTGATGTTATCCTTGGTATAAGGATTAAACATGTAAGTAATAGAATTTCTATCTCTCAGTCTCATTATATTGAGAAGGTGCTGAGGAAATTCAATTACTTTGATTGTACTCCCGTGAGTACACCTTTGGATACTGATGAGAAGCTGATGCCTAATCCTGGCAAGGCTGTATCTCAACTTGAGTATTCTAGGATAATTGGCTGCCTGATGTATGCCATGACTTGTACAAGTCCTGATATTGTTTTTGCAGTGGAAAAATTGACCATGTATACTAGTAATCCTAGTGCTCATCACTGGCAAGCAGTTCAGAGGGTACTGAAGTATTTGAAGAGAACTATGGATTATAGTCTCTCATATACTGGTTACCCATCAGTGTTGGAAGGATACACTGATGCAAGTTGGATCAGTAACACTGAAGACAATTCGTCTACCAGTGGCTGGGTATTCCTACTTGGTGGAGGTGCAATTTCTTGGGCATCCAAGAAGCAAACTTGCATCACCAGTTCAACAATGGAATCTGAATTTGTGGCTTTTGTAGCTGCTGGTAAAGAAGCTGAATGGTTGAAAAACTTGCTTCTTGAGATTCCATTATGGCCCAAACCTATAGCACCTATTTCTATCCGGTGTGATAGTGCAGCTACATTGGCTAAGGCTTATAGCCAAATGTACAATGGTAAGTCTAGACACTTAGGTGTCAGACATAGCATGATTCGTGAGCTTATCATGAATGGGGTGGTATCTATAGAGTTTGTTAGATCTCAACAGAACTTAGCTGATCACTTGACGAAGGGTTTGGCTAGAGACTTGGTTATAAAGTCTGCTAAAGGGATGGGTTTAAGTCCAACTTAGTCACTGAATGCTAGGACACCCAACTCCCTCCTAAGGAAACTTGGGAGCTGAGTTCAATGTGGAAAGCTGAACATTCAGTGGACTGGAGCACATGTTTATTTACATCCCAAGGTTGTGCTCAGAACCTGCTGAAAGGAGGATGAAGTCTTTACTTCTTAATGGTTAATTTTCTTTGAAAAAGTGCTTGGCAGGAGCATGAATAAAGAAGAACCACCTATGTAAATGTTGAAGTTTTGCCGCTTCAGGAAGCTTTTGGACTTTTAGCTTTTACAACATTTACGAATTTGGATATGGACACATGGCTTGTATAGTGTCAGGAGCTGATAAGTGTTTGAAAACTTGTGTGTATTTTATCTTCAGGTATTCAAATGGGTTGAAGGGTTCAATTCTTAGAACACCCTGATTCTCGAATATTTGAACGTGTGATTTACTAAGATGGAAATTCAATCCTCAAGACATTTTCGTTTATGCACATGTTTTACTTGATGTTTATTTTTCATGCAAAGGAAGTGAACTAAATTTGGGGAGGATTGTTGGAAAATTTAGTGCACTTGTGGGATTAGTTCACACCTTGTAATGGGTTAGGAGGTACGGAGTGTACACCCATAAGGTCCATGAACACCCTGACTCGTTAGTGGTTTGTATTGGTAGTGTTAGTAGAAAGTACTGCTTGTGGTTTCCACTGATAAGCAGGGTTTCCACTGATAAGCAGGGTTTCCACTGATAAGCAGGGTTTCCACTGATAAGCAGGGTTTCCACTGAAGCTTGTGTTTCCACTGAAGCTTGTGGTTTCCACTGAAGCAGTGTATCCACTGATAGCGCTATGAAAGTACTGATGAAAGTACTGCTTGTAACGGCTTTGACCTATTCAAGTGGCAGTTTCAACTGCTTAATGACCACGTTTAATTGGTCATGTAACCACTAACGGCTATAATGGGGATAATTATGAGGCTATTAATGGGCCGATTAATACTCATAATTCCATTTTGATTAGCTTAGAGTAAACTCCTATAAATAGGAGATCTGATTATGCATGAAGACACAAACAAAAAACGATTAACACTTATTAGCGCAAGGGTTATAGAATTGTGCCTAATTCTATAACTGCATTTGGTGTTATCCCAAGTAGATATTCGTGTAACCCAGGCATTAGGGTCGAATAGTTTACTTTGGAAAGTGATCACACGATTCCAAGTGATATCCGGCAACCACCTAGTGGTATTTGTTTCTGCTGACTTGTTGTTTGTTTCTGCTGACATTGATTATCTTAACCCTGTTCTGGAAGATAAACCCCGACATGGCAAACCTACAGTCTTTGGTCAGATGATCAACCTTCTTGCAATTATCGCACTGAGCTTGGCAGGGTATAGGGGTGTGGTGACGTTGACACTTGTCACACTTGGGAAGAGTACCAGCATAGCCCTTCCTCTCAGCTTGGCCAGCAACATAGACCCTAACAACCTTTTGCCTCTTGTTGGGTTGTTGTGCAGAATTTCTTCCCTGATTCCTATCCCATTTTCTCTTGTTGTTGTTGTTGTTGTTGTTGTTGTCGTTGTCGTTGTTGTTGACGGCATCTCGAGCAGCTCTAGCTCCAACAACTTGGTCCATAAGGTTGTGAGATATTCGGATCATCTCATCAAGTGTGCTTGGGTCAAACAAGGTCACATTCCCTTGAATAATGGGTGGAAGTTCCTAGATGTACCTCTCAATCAGCTTCTCATTAGTGGTAACCATAGCTGGGCAAAGTACTGCCAATTCTTGGAAGCGGTTGATGTAAGTTACGATATCAACTCCCTTGACAACAAGGTTCCAAAATTTCACTTCCTTTTTCTGCACCTCATTTCGAGGGCAGTACTTGCCCATCATCAACTTCTTTAGTCTAGTCCAAGTAGTCTCATAAACAGTTTCGAGACCAATAGGGTTGGCGTATGCATTCCACCATGATAATGCACCAACTAGAAGTGTGCACGTGGCATAATTGCATATGAGAAACACATATTCTAGCCTTTCGAACCATCGGGTCAGATCGACAACTCGTTATGTTCCACTGAAATTGTTGGACTAGCAATTCATAAACTCCTTTGAAGGAGCAACCATGAGTTGTGAGCCCCACCTTGACTACAGTATCACTTCATTGTTAAAACCGTTACCGTTGTTGCGGTTAGCTTCATAGTTGGCGATGGCATCTGCAACTCGCTGTTCTACAAGTCGCTTAATTGCTGCTGAACTCATAATTTGTCTTTTTGGTGGCATGTTTCTTCTAAATCACAAGAGATAACAATAATGAGAATCCATAAGTAGTAAAGATCATCACATTCATAAATACAATCACGATATGTATAAGTAAAATCACGACAATCATAGATGCAATCACGAAACGCATGTACATAATCACAACACATATAAAATGAACAACCACCACAACATAAATCAATGTCATAATATAGCGTAATCATAACCAAAATCATAGAATTAATAACTTGTTTACACTGTTTTACAAAGTACAATAGTGCGAGCGTCATTACTAATGCCACACATCTTGTGGCTACAATAACAAAAGCTACAATGACATAAATCTACTAAGTGCTACCGGGTGCTCCTCCAAGTGGACTCTCCAAGGCTCTAACTCGTGCTCAAATCTCGTAACTTTGTCCCGTTCTCATATAAATGGGCATGAGTATCATCCACTCTATTCTCCAAAGATCTCATGCAATGCTTCATGCCGTCCTCAAAGATCCTAAACTGGGTCCGGAGTGTATGCTCGCTGGCCTGAGTGCGTGCTAACTGGTCCACCAAAGTTGTAATCCGTTCAAGTGCACACGTGAGCCTACAATGATGTAAGCACAAAACCTACTGAGTAGCCTCTGCAATGAGGAAAGTATCCCCAGTCTGGATCTCTAAAAGGTTATGCGAATCCACAACCTGATTACGACTCTTACTTAACGTTGTCTGAATACCATCAATATCTTGTCGTGTGAGCAGGTTACCCTCTCGCATCATCTCGACATCATCCTCGATGGCCTCAATCCTGACCAGTGGGATCTCCTCTAGATGGTTTAAAACACTGCCTATTCGATCCTCATGGCGTGTCATGCGCGCCACTAGTGTAGGAATCGTAGGTTGTCTAGTTGCAGCAAGCCGAGAACTCTCGCCTACCTCAAAACTACGAGGCGGGTCATTCTTGGTCGTGGCCTTGGTCGCAGTCTTAGGGGCAGTAGCTAGAGATGGTAATGGTGTGAGGAATCGTGCCCTCTTCCGAGGCGGCTTGACAGCCTCGGGAATAGGGTCTCTACGGAGTGGTGATGGTGGTGGTGGTAAAGGTGATGGCACTGGTGAGGACGATGGTGATGGTGTAATGATGGTGGTGACGGTGGGAAGAGTAGTGGTGATGTAGGTGATAGTGATGGTGATGGTGATGATGAAGGTATGGGTGATGATGGTGCTGATGATAGTGATGATTAGGGGTAGAAACAAGCCGAGCGGCCCGAGTCTGCCAGAGCTCGAGCTAGACTCGTTTATATATATAAAGCTCGAGCTTGGGCTCGAGCTCATTTCGAGCCTCATATTTTAAGCTCGAGCTCGGCTCCTGAAAATTTTAAAAAGCACGAGCTTGGCTCGTGATCGACTAACTTATATAACGTGCTGAATGAAATAAAGCTCGAAAGCTCGTTAATCACACTAGGCTCGAGCTCATTTATACGTGGTTATATGTATAGAAAATATATACGAATATATTTTTAGGGCTCGTTTAGGCTCGCGAGCCTAATCGAACTTTGTTTTGTATATGAGTTAAATAAATCTTTTGAACCTAAAACATATTGGCAAGCTTGTAATGATCAACATTGGGTTGATGCAATGAACAAGGAAATGAATGCCCTTTATAGTAATGATACTATTGAAATTTCTGAATTGCCTAAGGGTAGAAAAGCCATAGGTAGTAATGAGTTTGTAAGATTAAGTATGAATCAACAGGAGAGATAGAAAGGTATAAGAATACACTTGCTGCCAAAGGGTATAAGAAAAAAGAATGTGTTGCCTATGATGAAACCTTTTCTCTTTTGGGTAAAAGGGAACTTCCACCCTGGTAAAATATATTAACCAAAAAACTGTTTAAAGTACAATGAAATGTGGCTGAAATGCCACATTAACCTCAAGCAACTGCTTGAACAACCACTAGATCATTTATGACATGCCATAAATGAACAACTAGTTACCAACAACTAGAATAACCACTAAAAACATAAAAAGATATGCAAAACAAATAAACAAATCCACATATAAGATTACTTCCTCAAACGGCCTTGAAGCTTGAAATCAAACTGATTGTTATATTCCTCAAATTTCCCAGGTAAGTCATAGACGTGGGCCGCATAATCATCAGAAAGATAGCCTTCAAGCTCGTTATGTCCTCCTGATGATGAAAAGTAATTGCCCGTAGGATCATTTGGCTCAAACACCTCATCATCACTATCTGAATCAACCACTTTTCCCACCTTAGAGAATGGGTTGCCCTTCCTTTCACCATCAGCCACCGGAATAGGTTTACTATTATCATCCACTAGGGTAGCTTTCCCATCAATAATTAGCTTTTCAAGCTTTCCAATTTTCTCAACAATAGGAGTGTTCTTCAAAGAATATGGAGAAGTAGTTTTGGAAGAACTACTTTTATTGTTACTATCATCTTTAAAAGTACCGGAATCAGCGTTCACATCAATAATCTCATCCACCTCACTATCACTATCAACAACCTTTTTAGTACCGCCCGTATCAGCCGACCAAATCCCATCACCCATCTCAAAAATATTGTTATCATTACTTAAAGCATCAAAAGAATTTCTCAACGAGACCAAGTCAATATTGTCATTAATGTAGGACTTTTTAACGTTAGAAACCTTAACGGGCTTATTAGGCTCAGTAACATTGTTACTTTTAGTTGCATTATTAATCTTGCTGTTCAGATGAGTTGGCCTATTTTTTAACTTAACTTTTAATAATGTTTTTCTTTATGGTGATCTTGATGAAACTGTTTCTATGACCATTCCTAAGGGTTACTTTGATGTTAATGATAAAAGGGTTTGTAAACTTAAAAAGTCATTGTATGGATTAAAAGAAGCACCTAGACAGTGGAATGCTAAGGGGGCGCTTGGTTAGGGGTAATGCCGGGGGGGGGGGGAGGGGGGGCGAGGAATGAGAAAGGTAATGATTAAATATGCATGGTTAGGAGTAGGGAGTGTAATCATTGTTTAGTATTGGGTAATGAGTCATTACCCAGTAAATTGAGAGGTATGGTAATGATTACCCACCACCACCAACAACCACCACCACAACCACCAGCAGCCACCACCACCACCACCAGCCACCACCATTAGCAGCCACCACCATTATTAGCCACCACCACTAGCAGCCACCACCACCACCATCACCAGCCACCACCACCACCATCAACAGCCGCCACCATCCACCACCACCACCACCAGCCACCACCACCCACCACTAGCAGCCACCACTAGCAACATCCACCACCACCACCAGCCACCACCACCACTACTTTGGAGGTTAATGTATTTTTCTTAAACCAAGCACTATAAAAGATAATGATAATCTATATTTTATTTATTTGCATTCACTTTGCATTTCCCTTTCCCATTCCTCATTTGTAACCAAAGGCACCGTAAGTTTACTAGTGCCTTCTTGTGAATGGTTTTAAGCAGAGTAAAAGTGACTATTGTTTACAAAGAATTACTCAGGTAACTTTGTTACTTTGCTTGTTTATGTTAATGACATTATTGTCACTGGTAACAATTTAAAAGAGATTGAATACTTTAAAGTTTTTTTAAAATCTAAATTTCAAATCAAAGATTTGGGAAAACTTAAGTATTTCTTGGGTATTGAACTGATTGAACTGATCAAGAGATGTGTTTGTCACAAAGAAAATATTGTTTGTATCTTCTAACAGATTTAGGCTTGTTAGCCTGTAAACCAACTGCTTTTACTCTTGAACAAAACTTGTCTTTAACTAGGCATGATATTGCATATTCTGTCCATTGCTTGAGTCAGTTTATGCATAAGCCTCTTAAGTCTCACCTTAGGGTTGCCCTGAAGGTACTTAGGTACTCGAAGGGATCACCAGGGAAAGGGATTCATATTACTAGGTGCCCAAATGCTTCTCTTGAAGCATTTGTTGATGAAGACTGGTCAAAATGTGTTATTTCTAGAAAATCTGTTATTGGTTGTTATTTGTTTTTAAATGGTTCATTGGTTTCATGGAAAAGCAAAAAGCAAAATACCATTTAAAATCTTTTGCAGAGGCCGAGTATAAAGCTATAGCCTCTGTTTGACCAAAGATGGATAGCTGAGGAACTAAAGTTGACAAAGCTAGAAAGACCAAAGAGTTGGACTATATAAGCTCATAACAAGCTAGGGTTTCTTCATAACTCCAATCCGTTTTTCACACAGTTTCTCTCTCTCATTTGATATCAACAAAAAGCAGTTATTGTGATCTTGTGGTCTTTGTAGTTCTCTGTTATTGTGAGTTTGAGTGGTTTGTATTAGAATTATTGGTAATATAGTCAATAGGCTTGTACCTGATTGGCAGTGGCTAGTTTTGTGGTGATTCTTGAGATTCAGTTTGTGGTTCTGATTTGGATCAGTTTCTTATTGATTTTGTAGTTTGGTGTTTAGTTGATAATAAAGTTTGTCTTAAATTGAAATTCAATACTTAATTTCTGGTTTATTCATAGTTTTTTACAAATTATTTTTCTTTTTACAAAGTTGAAATAGAAATGATCATAAACCATATAGAAGGGTCAATGTCATAAAATAGACATATACGCTTTACTCTAGAACATTTTAGTAATTAAACTTATGTTGGACTGATTTAGTTTATACATGTTTTCAGCCGACCAAAATATTTAATATTATTTCTATTTTTGAACCAGGTATCTGCATAACCGGTCAAGTTGTCAAATGTTCTATACGTTACACGACGTTGACATGTTTTGATGTTTTTGGTTGATGTGCTATGAAAACAGGCCAAAAGAAGGAAGTACAAGTATGTAAAATTTATACCGATTCGTGGTCAAAAACTAAACGGTCTAAAAAAAAGTTTAGTTATTAAAATGATACAATAAAAAAAAGGTGCATGTTTATTGCATTAACCATCATTAATTTACTTCAGTTTTGAAATCATAGAACTTTGTTTAATGCTAAAAAGGACACTTTTGAATAAAATACTAAAATGATAGAATAAAAAAGGACACTTTTCCATAAAATACTAAAAAGATAATTGGTCCAAGAAGACATTACATTGGTTAATGCTAAATAAAAGCATTCAACGACTTTCTTCTTTGAGCCTTCATCGTACTAGCCTCAAGTTAGAAATTAGTAAGCTTTCCATCTCTAAGTATATATGATCTGACTATCTTGTCTTTTTTCCCTAATATATATAGAAAAAAAAAATGATTTTGAAGGTGGTTAATCTTTGATTTACGAAAATGATTTCTACATTGAGCATAGTTTTTTGTCAACTCAGATTAAAGCCTGGACGTACTGAGTCGTCGTCGTAGAGACCTTAATAACTATGGGTAGAGGAAAGATCGCGATTCAGAGGATCGACAACGTGACTAGTAGGCAAGTAACTTTCTCGAAAAGAAGCCGTGGATTGTTGAAGAAGGCGAAAGAGTTGGCAGTCCTTTGTGACGCTGAAGTTGGACTTGTGATCTTCTCTAGTACCGGGAGACTACATCAATATGCTAGCTCAAGGTTTTGTTAGCTTTCATAACCTCTCTTTATTTAGATATATGCACATGCTTTACTTCTGTGATAATATTCCTTTAAGCGAAACCAATAAGTGGAATGACCTTTTTGTTCCATGATATATGAGTTTGATTTCTATTTTTGGAGATCTTGCTTAATTTATAAAGTCAACCACCACCGGTTAATCGGATCCATAAGTAGGTGAATGTTTTTTATTCGATAGAGCTAAATATCCATGTATAGCGAGCGCTGATGAATTAATGTGTTTTGTGGATATGGCTAAATTAAAACTGAAATTATGAAAGGGTTTCGATCAAATGAATCTGTGGAAAAAGATAAGCAGTGCACCAAAAAAAAAAAGATCAGGACACTGAAGCTTTTTGACTTAATTAGTAAGGTGCAGTGATATATTCTAACAGCATAGATTATTAAAACAACCTAGAAGGGGGCTAGGAAACAAAATTACACAATAAAAGAAAGAGCATTACAAGTATTGCTAAACCATTCTACCCAATTAATAAGTGAATATTTCTTAGCTCTAGTAGATATGCAAGAGAAGGAACTAAAGATGTTTAGTCGGTGGCTTTGGCCAACATCTCTTTAATCTAGCGATACCTACAAAAGGTGTGTCTATCATCACATAAAATATAGGTTGTGCTCATCAAAGGCGTGTGTGAGAGTATTTGGTTGTCGTTGTGATCTCTTAACATACTGCACTGAAATCTCTCTGCTCTAATTTTTTGGGGTCTCCTTTCAGCTTCTTTATTTCCTTACATAATGGCACATGTATTGGATGAATACATGTGCCATTATGTAATTTGATTCCTTGAACATAAGATCAATTATGTCTATGACAATTAGAAATTAAAAGACATATTACATTCATAGTAACTACTTTGGTCTCAACTAACTAGATTGATTGGACCTGTTACCCCATAGCTGCATGTTATTAGTTGTTGAGGGGCATGATGCTTTGTGGCTCGCCTTCGCTATCTTGGTGTTTAACCCTTCTTGGGTTTGATTCCCTTTGCTAGTTTCTTCAGAACGGAGTGTTTCACTAGCTCTTAGCTTGCAATATAATTATGGATCAACCCTCTTAACTAGCTTTGGAGCTCCCATCACCAACCTACCCATTCATTCTAAACCGTATATTACCACCATCAATCACCCGCCTCATGAAACCAATCCACAAATACAACCGTTAGATTTCTCAATTAAACCCTCTTGGTGTTCTCCGCTAGCCCGCAACCATGGCTTCCATAAGCAGATTAATTAAGTATTAGGATCACTAGCTAGCTCACATGTCCAACATAGAGTCTGACTTTAAACCAATTGACAATTAAGAGAGTAACTCATCAAAGTTAATGTAGGCATGCATTAATTTATTTCTTTGTTTCAATGGAAGAGTGTACCTAACAATAAGTTTGAAAGATCTACATGAGGTGCATGAATCTTTCAGATTTGTAAGTGATCAATTTTTGGGGTGATGTCATGTACTAATAATACATGTTCGATGAGATGCCTGGGAATAGTACGTGTATAGCGGGCACGAGAACTTAACATTGAGTTCTAATCTTTTGATCCCTTCATCTTATGGAAAGGATGTTATATATGAGCCACATGTTGCTGTCTTTACCCTAAAACAAGCTTGATTTATGCAAGTTCATAGTCAACAGATGTTCCAGGGTTTTGTTTGGGCTTGGTTTTGTTGGACCTTAATGTTATAGAAAGCAAAGATAAGGGTAGTTAAGTGTTTATATATGTTATGTATCTGTAAAAGTCTCGGTATATACTTAGTATTGGGCTTTGGGCCAGAAAAACGGTTATAATCTGTTATATGGGTCATGCCCCTTAGAAAGATTGAATCGGTTTTTCTGTATGTATGAACAGACAAGATGTTTCATAAGCACCGATTCAATAAGTATAAATAGGTTAGGTTTCTGTAAGAAAACATAAGTTGCAAGTTGTAATCAATACAATCGATCAATATTAATATATTTCTAATAAAAGTTTCTGTCCCAATATCCTTGTTCAATTCATCAGTTCTTGTTAATCTTGTGTGTTTGATAATATACGATCCTGGAAGTGCAAGACCTGATCAACAATGGCATCAGAGCGTGGTTGCAAGATTACAAGTTTTGTATTCAAGTTTTTGATCAAGCAAGAAGATCAAAAGACTTAGAGGGGAAGAGACACCAAGGATTGTTGGCGCAGGAGCAATCGCCAAAGTAAGAAAGAGAGCATAGAGACGGTTACACCAGCCATCAGGTGGTTAACCACAGAAGAGAAACAACAGCAAGTGTATAGAGAAAGTATCACCAGGAACCACAAGCAAAAGAGGCCACGGGTTTTTTATTAAATAAACCCACCAGGTTCCAAACTTAAGAAGATGAATGGAACCGGGGAAGACAACCGGACCAGATTAGATCGTTGTTCTAACAGATAGCATCGACCGATTGTAATTGGAAAGGAAAGGAACCAATTTCTTTGTGGTATTCTCCTGTGTTTTTTTTCTTTTGATTTTTAATCTAATTAGAATTAGGTTTTTATAAGAAAGGAAAAGTAAAGTGGGGAAGAAAAGAAAAAAACAAGAGTATGGAAGTTTGGGAAAAATATTTTTTAAGTATTTATTTATTTTTTCTTTTCACTTTATTTATTGATTAGGGAAAATATATATACATATAAAATCCCAAAATCAATTGAAGGATAGTAAGAAAGTAAGAATAAAGTTTTGATATTTTTTTCTATTTAGGGAGACAAAATCAGTTATTTTTTAGAATAGAAAAATATAAAATTAGTAAGAAGTAAGTTAAACCGAACCCTTTGTGGTTCATAGCAAGTTAAACCGAACCCTTTGTGGTTCATAGCAAGTTAAACTGAACCCTTGTGGTTCATAGCAAGTTAATCCGAATCCTAGTGATTCATAGCAAGATAAACCGAATCTTAGTGATTCATAGCAAGATAAACCGAATCCTTAGGTTCATAGCAAGTTCCGAACCTTAAGATTCAAATAGCAAGTAGAACCCTTGATTCAAACCAGCAAGCAAGTAGGATCATCGTGGTTCATTATCAGCAAGAAAGGATCAATTACTTTGGTCAAAGCAAGCAAGTTAAGCCCTAATTAGCGACTTGGTTAGGAGCGCGAAGGTTGATTAGCAAGTTGGTCAACGTTCGTACTGGGTAGCAAGTAGCCCAGAAAGCAAGTTTATTGGGTAGCAAGTATCCCAAACAGCAAGGAATTTGATCGTAGGTTCAAGAGCAAGAAATCAGAATCAATTTTGATTCCAAGCAAGCAAGCAAGAGAAACTTCATAGTTTCTATATAAGCAAGGTACAGAAGTAAGCAAGTAAGAAAGCAAGCAAGAACGCAAATAAGAAAGCAAGCAAGAACGGAAAGCATGAAATGGAATAATAGCCCAAATGCACGTGGGACAAGTACGAGTCAAGTAACTAAAGACAAGAGCACTTTCAAATGTTATGAATGTGGTGACTTTATCCGAATGAATGCACCAAATGGAAGAAGAAAGCCAAGTAAAGAAGACTCAATTGCAGTCTATAACATTAGGGGGGTGAATGTTGGACCTTAATGTTATAGAAAGCAAAGATAAGGGTAGTTAAGTGTTTATATATGTTATGTATCTATAAAAGTCTCGGTATATACTTAGTATTGGGCTTTGGGCCAGAAAAACGGTTATAATCTGTTATATGGGTCATGCCCCTTAGAAAGATTGAATCGGTTTTTCTGTATGTATGAACAGACAAGATGTTTCATAAGCACCGATTCAATAAGTATAAATAGGTTAGGTTTCTGTAAGCAAACATCAGTTGCAAGTTGTAATCAATACAATTGATCAATATTAATATATTTCTAATAAAAGTTTCTGTCCCAATATCCTTGTTCAATTCATCAGTTCTTGTTAATCTTGTGTGTTTGATAATATACGATCCTGGAAGTGCAAGACCTGATCAACAGGTTTGCCGTCTAGCGAACCTTTAGCGACGACATATCATCTGTCGTCGCTAAGGTTTTGGTCAAACACGAGCAAAAAAAGTTGTTTTCTTGTCGCTAAACCTATAGCAATGACATCTGTCGTCGCTATAAGTGCCCCGTCGCGAGAAGTCAAAATGGTGTAGTGTTATTCACCATTATTGTGGATTATGCTTTAGGGTAACATACACACCAATGGATTTGAAGGCAAACCACCTAGGACAACTACAGTATAACAACTTTGATCCACCAACATGAGGAGCTTTTCCATCAAGGATGATGTTGAGAGAGTGTGCATGCATGCACAAGCTAGGCCACCTTCATTAGAGATTAATTAATCGGAACCCCTTTACTTTGTTTCTAATGTCTATTATACGATGCATTAATCAAGATCTATACACTCAACCTATATATTCCTCGCGAGGTCTGAGTCTATTATCAAGTCCCGGCCAAGGCTTAACTCCACAAAATGCGAAGGCAGATTGAATTTACGTGGAGTTGTACATGTTGTCGGTTTTTCACCATCATGTTACTCCATTGATTCAACGGTTACACTAAGATTCTTCGTATACATAATGTTTCTTATTTATTTTATGTAATAAGTAATGATGTAGAATGAAAAAAATATGGGCGCTAAGTGATGAACAACCGAGTGAAATCACATGAACATAAAGTACATGCACTACTAAATTTACTTATCATATATGGTCAATTCCATTGAAGCATTTCTTAGTTGAATTCTCACATCCTTTGCAGTATGGAAAAGGTAACAGAACGATACAGAACAGCGAAGGATGAACATCATTCTCAACTGCTGAATCCTACATCAGAAGTCGAGGTACACAGTTTTACTGTCATTGATTATTCCTCCGAAGATTTGTTAACTGCATTCATACAGAAAGGTAGTTTTAGTTTTGCTGACTTTTGTTGGTAATTCACGAACAATAACACACTCTTTATAATGTATAAACTATAAACTTTATTCTTATGAAATTGCTAATATGAATACAACTTTCTGTTTCCTGGTTTTGTCCTACTTATCTATACTACTTTATAATGCAATTAGGCCTTCTAAAATTAGAAGGCTTAAAAATTCAGACTTTTTTACTTGCTTATTATGGAAAGATATATTATAATGCATGTAAAATTAAGATAAGAAGCTCCAATCATGAGATGACATGTGTCACTTCTTAACAAACTCCAAGCCTAACTTCTAACAAACTCCAAGCCTAACTCCTAACAACCAAAAATTAAGATAAAGAGCTCCAGTTATAAAATGACATGTGTCACAAGAAAAAATTCATCTTTATTTTCAAATTAAAATATTTTTTTATCTACTTATTTATATTATAATCTAATTTCACCATATTTTTTAAAATTTTATGCTCTTTAATTCAACATTCATTTTAATATATTTTTATGAGTTTTTAGTTTTTATATTTTTAGTGGGTTTATTTTATTTTAATTCAAATTTTTACAACTTTAACCTTTATTTTATTTATTCCAATCATTATAGTCATCGGGTACCCGCCGCCGCATTGCGCGGGTACCCTTCTAGTACTACATGAAAGGGTACTATGTCGATTTATGAAGCATCACAATGGTTCAACCATAACCGACTTTAACTACCTATAACTAACTATAACCGCCATTCGGTTATTAACTAACTAATATACATGTTTAGCCCTTCGGCTTTAGTTTATTACATAAGCATCCTTAAACTTTCTAATATACTATATTTAGTTTAATATCTTCAACACTCCCCCTTAATCTAAATATAGTTTAAATGAGATCTTCGTCTTCATCTTTGCAACTGGTGTATAATAACGTTTGCTCGTCATCCTCGTACTGAATCAGATTTGCCTCATCTTTCTTATTTTCCCATTTTGGACATTCATTGCTAAAATGCCCAAGTTCATTGCATTTGAAACACTTCACGTTGCTCTTGTCCCGTTGTGCTCGACCATCGCCTTGACTTCTCCCGGACCCCCGACCTCGTCCTTGGCCACGCCCAAAGTCTTTCTGTCTTGCATCACAACCGCAATATTCACACTTGTGTTCCTTGGTCTTCTCCTTTTCATCTACTTTGCTGAAGAATAGGCTACTGGACCCGTCTTCTTCCTTGACTGCCTTTTTCGTCCGTTCTTCGAAAGCTTTTAATCTCCCCACGGCTTCTTGAAATGACATTTTATTCAAATCTGCAAATTGCTCAATCGCCGCTACTATTTGAATAAACTTTTCTGGCACCGATCCTAGAAGTTTTCGAACCTATCTTTTTTCATCCAAAGTATGTCCAAGATTGCTTGCTTGTGAAACAATCTCACTAATCTTATAGACTTCTAGTGCTTCATTTGCACCCATTTTTAACGATTCAAACTCTGACTCGAGTGTCTGAACGCGTGATTCCTTAACCCTTTTAACTCCCACGTGTCGAACCTTTAACGCTTCCCAAATTTCTTCTGCCGAAGTAAGGTTTGCAATTATCAAAACCATATTTTCTGGAATTGCTTGGTATAACATTGCAATTGCCATGTTGTTTTTCTTTTTATCAACTTCAGCATCCATTGTTGGTTCAACTGCTTCCCAGATTCCATGGACATTGAATAACGCTTTAATCTTTACAGCCCAAATCGTGTAATTTGTTGAATTGAGAACCGGGTATTGGAACGTCATTGATGTTCCACTATCCTTCGTAACTTCGTTTTTATTTTTATTTGATCCGTCGCCTGTCATTGTATTTTTCTTCCTTCCTTTTCCAATCTTGATAATCGGTTTCTTTGATTTCTTGGTATGTGATCAAACTCGCCTTGCTGTTGAAAGCCAAATCCGTCTAGCAAATGATTGTCACGTCCGCTTCCTACTAATGACAACTATTGTCCGCTTCACCACTATTGACAATCAAACCTGCTTCTCCGCTATTGATCTTGATCAATCCCGCTATTCCGATGTTGTTTACCAATCCGGTTAATCTGCTGTTGATCTTAAACTACTCCGTTTCTACCACTGTTTCTGTATATGAAAAAACAGTCCCCTTCTGATCGATTTCTTTTTCTCCCTGAATCGAACACACGCTCTTGATACCACTGTTGGTAATTCACGAACAATAACACACTCTTTATAATGTATAAACTATAAACTTTATTCTTATGAAATTGCTAATATGAATACAACTTTCTGTTTCCTGGTTTTGTCCCACTTATACTACATGAAAGGGTACTATGTCGATTTATAAAGCATCACAATGGTTCAACCATAATCGACTTTAACTACCTATAACTAACTATAACCGCCATTCGGTTATTAACAAACTAATATACATGTTTAGCCCTTCGGCTTTAGTTTATTACATAAGCATCCTTAAACTTTCTAATATACTATATTTAGTTTAATATCTTCAACAACTTTTAGCCATTAGTTTGAAGTAAATTAAAAACCCTACCAAGCTATAGCTTACAGCCTTACACGAACTGTTGCAGGAATAATTTAGGGGCCAGGGACGGACCCAGGATTTTCGAGTGGGTGTTGCGCAATTTTCATTTGGGTTATTAGCAAAAAACATTATCGGGTGTTGCTCATAACAAAAAATCAGACAGTTTTTAAATTTTTTTTGCTCATCGTGACCTAAAATTGGGTGTAGCCCGTGCCACACCCGGCATCAATGTAGGTCCGTCCCTGAGTTATGCACGGACCCATAGTGATTACTACACACACGCTTCTTGGCATTGTAAAGGCTTGAAGTGATTGAATCTAAGGGGGGTGTTTGGGAGCTTCTTAAAAGCTAAAAGGGTGTTTGGGAATGACATTTTTTTTCTTTTGTGCTTTTGTACTTATTTGCTTATTCTTAAGTGTTATATATAGTCTAGCATTAGCTTAAAAGTTCAGGGGGTTCAATGTAAGTTTAGGAAGAACTATGTTGTCATGCATAAACTGTCTTGCGTTGTTTATATCCCCAAGCGACTATGTTTTCTTTATCTCCTTTACACGTCTAGCCGTCTAAGAGTCCATGTATGACTTGTACCCTCCCCCCTCGTCTCTATAAAAGGTGGTTGGGGGGGGGGGGGGGGGGGGGTCATTGTACTATGCAATCTTTTATAGAAACAAATGTTTGGAACGTACATTGGTGTGTTTCGTTTTCTTCACAAGTTGAATTCCGCATTTTAGTTTCCAGGTTGTTGAAGAGGAATCCCAACATTAAGTAAATCTTCTGCTTATCTATTTATTTTTGAATAACCAGCAGATAAGGAGGTGCTTATTTCGAGTTATTTATTATTGCTGAAGTTATAAATTATAGAGTTAAACACTTGTAAAGACAAACGAAATTTGAATTCAGTATACATATTAGAATATAAACTTAGAATGGATGCATTAAGAAATAAATAATTATTTTCTTGGTGTATTGTTGCATTTTTGCACAATAAGGAAATCTAGAGACCATATAGATAACTTATTTTGAAGCAACTTATTAGTTCTTATTAAGCATAAGTAAAAAAAAAGAACTCACTAGCACCCCCTAAGACTAAAGCACTAATACCTTACAATGTGTTTTGTGTTGAATTTAGAAGGTTTTGGGCTAGTCCAATCATTTGTGTGTGTGTCTTTGGTGGGGGATTGTGCTTCATAAGGAATTGTAGCTCTAAAAACATGTCTTTGAATTATTAGTTTTGGCGAGGCGAAGTAGCTCGATTGAGGAAACAACTTCAGAATTTGCAACAAAGCCAGAGGTATGTTCATTTCTTAGTTTTAAAATTTAAACTAACAATGGGATCATTAGGAGGAAAAAAATACACAGAGACCCAAAGAAGAGTCTCACAAATTTGTTTTACGTTCATGTCACATCGTTACAATAAATTGCACATATGTCACTTTAAAAGATTGATGTGTCCTCTCAAGTTGGCATAAATATTACCGGTTTTGTAAATACTAAGTAGTTATTTAAATTGCCAGGCAGCTACTAGGACAAGAACTTAATGGCTTGAACGTCGAGAATCTACAAAATCTGGAAGTCCAACTAGAAACTAGTCTAAAACACGTGCGGAGGAATAAGGTAGTTGTCATCTATATCATAACTACTGTATCAAGTCATCTTTTGGAACACTACATTACTGATGCTATACTGCACCTAACGTTTCCTGCAGGAACAAATTCTTACCGACGAATTAAAAGAACTACACTGGAAGGTATATAAGTAAGTAATAAAGTCGTTTTTTTTCCATAGAATTGAGGTCTCTGATTTATAACATTGCAGAAAAGTCTTATGGCTCATGAAAATAAAGAACTACACAAGAAGATAAACCTTCTGCATCAACAAAGAGCAGAACTGCAGAAGAAGGTACTGCCATATATATATATATATATATATAATATATATAGATCCAAAACAACATAATCAAATCCGTATTACCACTGAAAATATCATGCTAAATAGCCAAGCCTAATCTTAAGATTTGCAACGTAGATTTATGGATCGCGGAGCTCAGATGAAGCAAACAGAAACACAAATGCGTCATGTTCCCTTAGCACTGATAACAGTCTAAATCCACCCCGGTTAAGCCAACAACCACATAATAATGACATACCAGAAGAAGCCATGAATTTAAGGTCAGTACTCAGCATCACACGCTCAACGAAATCCCATTGATTCCAAATATAAACAATTTAGCATGATATTTAAGATATTGATTATTAACATAATGACTTGTATGACAGATTATAATCCGAACTCCAAATCAACTTGATCCACATATATATGCGCAAGGTGCCAAGAGGGTGTTATTATCCTACAAGTTATAAGATCCAGAACACAATAAAAAGATTCAATCCTTTTCATCAAACTATGCAAGTTTCAATATTTAAGGGAAACACTAGATTTGAGGTGTGTGATTTTAGTGTCCTAATTTATTCATCATTCCTAGACTTAAGTCAACATGTATTATATAATAGTGATCAACATATAACCAGATACGTTAAAACTCGATGTCAAGAGTCAAGACACTCGAATTTGGTGACACCTAGCGACAGCTTCTTCAATCATAAAATTCATCATTGCCACTCAAGAATAAGACACTGCAACACTATTCCCCTGATCTAATTAATCTTTGTTTCTTCTTCAATCTTCTTGTTCCTTGATGCCTTTTTCAATCTTTCTTTTAATCTTGATGTCTTTAATCATTTGGTGCTTTCACTGATCTCCATGATCATTTCTGTGACTTCAAGGTATTAGATGAATAATAAATAGGCCCAAGCCCGATGTGCGAGTTTATGGCTTCTAGGGTTTTATGTATTAGCACTATAAATATATGATTAATGAAAGATAATAACCCACGGGTTTCATTATTCAACATGGTATCACAGCTCTAGGTTTGATCCTTGGACGTGGTTGGCCACCTTAGCCGCCGCCTCAATGTCACCCTGTCAAACCCTAGCCACCGTCGTTGATTCGTGCTAAAAAAAACAAAAAAAAAAACAAAAACTGCAGCCAAGTGTTTGACGAGATCAGCGGCCGTGGCTTCGTAAATAAATTCCGAAGAAAAACATACTGAAATCGCAATCGTAGTCATAAGGACGCACCGTCACGCACCAGAACAAGCAGTCATTCATAAACCAAATAGTTTTTTACGGATTACGCGATTGGCTACCTATCAAAGTCTTGATTATTCATCAAGATAACTATCTTTAATTTTATTTTTGTTTTTTAATAATTTATGTTTCTCGTTTGTATTTCAATCCGAGCTTTCGCGATTTCGCCGCTCGGATTGCGGGAGGGTATTAGATGAATAATAAATAGGCCCAAGCCCGATGTGCGAGTTTATGGCTTCTAGGGTTTTATGTATTAGCACTATAAATATATGATTAATGAAAGATAATAACCCACGGGTTTCATTATTCAACACAAGGCAAGTAAATCCTTTTGCCTTCTTCCTGCACCCTTTCTGTGCTATAATAGCACTTGAGTACATTTTCATCTCGGTTAAATCCATAACCATTGTAACAAAAACGCAAATTGTGTAGTTTATTCTGGTTTTGTTCCTTCTTTCATCTTTGTAACAAAAGCGCAAACTGTGTAGTTTATTCTGGCTTTGTTCCTTCTTTCAATTGGCATTGATGGCAAATTCTTGAGTGATGATAGATACATGAAATGTGTGTTGTTTGATCCCTTGCGCTCTCATACCACTGTTTACAGGTTTATAGATGGGTTTTCGGGATCAATATGATCAAACTACATCATGTTTGTAATCATCATTCAAAGAATCAATAAAAGCAAACAAAGAAGATTGGGGTTGAACCCTTTAAATAATCTCATATAAATAATCGAATGGGATTACTTACAAATACATAATTCTAACCTATTTATACTAAACGAATAGACATGAATGAAAGGTTGTGTTAGTTTGACTTAACCAAAAGTTGTGTCCTTTCATAATAACTAACTATTCTAACCGACTTTACTAACTGATCTAACAGCCATGTTGTTGTATGTGTTGACTTGCAGCCTAAAACACAGAAAATTACATGGTTTTATTCCTTTACAAAGATTAATTGGATTATGTTTTCCAACAAACACTTTAACACTATCACATCCAATTTACGTACAGGAGTACAGCAGATGGAGTTTGCATGTCGATGCATCTTATTTCCTTTCTTATACTACAGTCAAATGACTATAAATTTTGTGTGTGTTTTGGTTATGATATTGAATGACGTTTTGCAAACTGGTCGTTGACCTTAACTTTTATTATTTAGGGCCCGTTTGGTTCGGCGGAATCCTAAGGATTCTGGTGGAATTGGAATCCAATTCCATTTCATAACGTGTTTGATTGAAAAATTTAAAGAATTTGTAATCTGAATTCAATTCCTTACTGTGTTTGGTTGGCAAACGGAATGCAATGAAATTCCTTCAAAATCCCATATATATGGAATTCAACATTTCATGGCAATATGAGAGGGATTGTTTACAATTTCATGGAATTCATATTATCTTTATCATTGTCATTGCTATTATTATTATTATTATTATTATTATTATTATTATTATTATTATTATTATTATTATTATTATTATTATTATTATTATTATTATTATTTTATTTATTTATTTATTTTATTTTTTTTATTATAAACAACACTTTTATTAAAAACTCATAGGATTTACAAAAAATTAGTGGGAAGCCGAGAAACCAACTGGGCCCCCACACCTCTAGCAATAGCAAAACCAATCCTATTAAAAATGTGAGCCGCAGCACACGCTCCAATGTCTTGAGTCGTGGAAAATCGTCGAATGCGCTTCAGTAAGGTAACAACATCCTTCTCAAGTTCGTCAAAAGAAGAAAAGGAAAAGGGGAGGAACCCATATCCAATATCCGCACATTTCGCGTCGTACTTGACACGCTTACGTTGTGCAGCATCAATGATCGCACGCCCTGGCATAAAATCAGTCATCCCGGTTTGCGTCAAGGGCGACGATCCCGTAAGATCCACACATACATCACGCCCACTATCCCACGAATAAAATAATATATCAGCCGGTCGCAATGATCTGTCCCCATCTCCAGAAAGCCCAATATCCACCTCCTTACGTGCAGAAATACCGGACCGGGAGCATATATCAACAAGAACATCACGCACAAGGTTATGCCGATGTTTAATGCCAACAATACCCGCACATGAAACAGCGTGATCCCCATAAATATCTTCAGAAAATACCTTAGAACAAGCTGAACACGATACCTGAACAGTAAAAAGAGGAACACCCAACCGATAGCATAGCACACAACGGTAAGCCCTGGCATTCATAGTTTGTCCCAATCCAACTATCGGAGCCACCCTAAGCCAATCCGAGGTATGATCCTCCTTTAGTGAACTCCATAACGCAATCTTCCGAGGAGAAAGATGGAATGTAGACTCAAAAGTTTGGGTAACCCGATCGAAATATATATCTGCCAATTTCTTCATAAGTTTGGGGGCAGCGACCTCGCTAAGGTTACTCAAAAGGTCAATATCCATATTCACATTAAAAGTACGTAGAGCATCATCAAAAGAGGGACCAGCAGATACAATACCAGAACTAAGGAAAAGCTTAGACTGTAAGCTAGCATATTGAAGTCTAGAAGCAAAGAAGGCATAATTCAAGATGTCACCTGCAGAATACAAACCAAGCCCCCCAAAAGCAAAGGGTAAGGTGGCGAGTCTCCATTGCCAATCACCAAAACCAGGCCCAGAAGCAGTGACAATACGCTCCAAGGAAGAACGAAGTGCCGCATCAAAAGAAACCTGAGCACACTCAAAGACCCGAGGAGAACATGTGCGCATAGAAAAATATAACTTAGAAATACCAGCACATGTACGGAGAAGCAACAACTCGCATTGAGGGTCATTGAGTTTGGCAACTGCCTCCATAAGTTCGATAGTTTTAGCAACCCGCTTCAGGACCAACTTACTACCAAACTCAAAATCCACACAAACAGGTCCACCCAATAATTTAACACCATGTGAGGGGCGAGAAATATTGGGGGGAAAAACACCAGCATACCTGCTTCTGGGGTCCTCCTGTGGCCAAAAAACCTCAGTTTTATCAACATTGAGGTGTAAGCCGCGACAAGGTCCATCCGTCATAATCAACTCTAAAACCTTACCCACAATCAAGGTATCACCAATAATTATTATTATTATTATTATTA
This sequence comes from Chrysanthemum seticuspe, assembly GCA_019973895.1. Classification (NCBI taxonomy): domain Eukaryota; kingdom Viridiplantae; phylum Streptophyta; class Magnoliopsida; order Asterales; family Asteraceae; genus Chrysanthemum; species Chrysanthemum seticuspe. The sequence goes on along the minus strand of BPTQ01000007.1, from coordinate 356,326,726 downwards.
TTATTATTATTATTATTATTATTATTATTATTATAAACGATCATTTAATTATTATTGTTATTATTATTATTTTTTATAAACAACCACGTTATTAAGATTTAAAAATTATTATTTATTTAAAATTGAATATAAATTTTAATTGATTTAAAAAAAATTATTATTATTATATTTAAAATTATTATTTATTTAAAATTAAATATAGTTTATTTATAGCTTACTTTTTTAATTTATACTTTATAAAATACAATTGTATTTTATATAAAAAATATTTATTTAATATATTAGTTTGTATAATATTATTTAAAAATTTATTATTATAATTTGATAAGTAATTTATTTATTAAATAATATTTAGTTTATTAATCTTTAACTAAAATTAAATTTTAAATATTTTAATATAATTGTTTTTTCTCATTTCATTCTTCCAACCAAACATGCGCTAGTATTTGCAAATTTCACTTCCGTCAGATTTTAAATCCTAAGGATTTCAATTTCTAACATTCCATTCCTTCACATTTCAATTCCTTAAACAGATTTCAATTCCGTCAAAAATATTATGTGAACCAAACGAGCCCTTAGTGTTATCAATTAGGGTGTGAATTATGGCAGTGTGCGCCAAACTTGGGGACAAAACTGAATGAAAAGCAGATTAAGCCTGTGTTGGTTTATATGGTACCGCATGTGTTTTCAATTATATTAAGTTCGTTCCTGGTTCTATAGGTGCCCATTTCCGAACCATGTTATTATTTACTTTCTAATATTGTAATCAAATAGGTCGTTTTGTTGAAAAGTTAAGCTTGAATAATCTAGAGGAACGAATCATGTTATATAAGTATTAATGCATAGAATTAGGAGGTGATTAAAATACATGTGTGCATGTATACAGTGCTTTTTGTTACGGTTTGACAACAAAGACTACAGAACTAAGACCAATTGGTTGTTGTTACACCTATATACTCCCAATATCTACAAGTTTATTAGTTAACTGGACAACCATCAACATTGATTCCTCTAGCAGTCAGAAAAGTCGCCAGTTGACAATGTTCTCTATCCGTACCCCACCAAGTCACTCCTTTTTCTTCAAACCGACTGACAAGTAAAGCAACACTGCCATGAAAGCCACACCAACATCCATTGCAGCCGTGAGAATGTAATTATACCTCTGCCACCATTACCGGAAAACAAATAGTTAAATATTGTCCTATTGTTGGGATTTTAGAACTACGTTAGCCAAGTAAAGCATACGAGTACGCAGCGGATTTGTATATAGTTATCGCAATTAGGTTAACACGTATTTAATAAATAATATTGAATAAAAGGTAAAATAGAAAACTAACCTTTGGCGGATATTGTACACAAGTGAATGAACAAAGAAACCAATAGAAACCCAAAGTATCTAAAGTAGATACCTCTACGATTATCACACACAAACACTTAAACCAAGTACGTTCGATAAGAAGCTAGTCGAGAACGTCAAAATCAATCAACCCCTTGATAACTTGAATATCACCAACAAGAAACTCCAAGAAACCTTCTTGCTTCTGCCCGAGAACCTGCTGTCCAAGAACAGCTTTCATAACACCACCCGATATCGTACATAACTGTCCGATATCCTTCTTGCACAATCGAATCCCACAAGGGATGTATTGCTGTTTGTCGAACAAGGAGAAAAGCAACACTTTGCATGCATATATAATTGCATGTAAAGTATACGTGTGATTGCATGTATATTACATGTACATTACATGTACATGAATATTGCATGTACATAATATAGTATTATCCGATTGGTTGTGATAAGCAAAACCAAACAGATTTTGGGTGTAGATTAGTATGTATCGTTAATCATGATGCAAGGGTATATATTTGTTTATATATAGGGTATTGAACCAACCCTATAACTTGGGCTTTAGACTTGATCGAAAAGCAACCAAACCCAAATACTCCCTATACCCGATCAGTTATTGGACAAGGCCCAAGGCACCAAATCGACCCACTTTGAACTTGAACAAGTCCATGGGTCATGAATAGGATCGGGTATACATGCATGCAAAAAAACGGGTTCAATATATTCAAGTATTAAACGTTCATCACGTACTCTCGTGTTTAACGCGTGTGCCCCCATAGGCTCACACACTTCTAGTCGTTTCAAGTGTTTTAACTCCCACAAACCAACAGCTCCCAGTTGGGAGTTGGAGTGTCGAATGGCACACAAAACTAACGACGGAAACGCCTAGCAACGCTCTCACTCGCTTTTTAACTAAAAGTGTCTGAGAAAATAGTTTCATAAAAGTTCTCAGTAGCATGGTTATTAATGTCTTGCTTTTAATCATCCTTTGTTATAGATACCGTTAAACCATGGTTATGGATCCTAACTCATTCCATATAGTTTAAACATTTAGTTTCTCGTTATAGAATTTAATTAGATATACCAAACGTAATCAAGTATCATCTTGCATTACCCTTTGGGTTTGGCAAAACAATTATCTGATTAATTCTAGAGAGGTGCCATAGTATCTTTCTGCACATATCAAGTGGAGTAACAAATCCTTTATTGACTACAAGTATTGTGGATGCTGCTTCACATCACTCAGAAATATAGCCTTTATAACTACCTTATTGAGATAGCATTTTGCGTATACTTACAAAAGGTGATATCCACACATAACAGAACTTGCTTGTATCTCAAGTCTAAGGACGACCTTAACAAATCATTTTCAATATTTTACTTATGACAAATATCCAAAAGTAAATATTTGAAAGTTGGGGTATCCAATATGCATCTCTAGTGAATACATATGAGTTTGGTGGGAACAATCCACATTCTCGTTAGAATATAACCAACACTCACATTTGCCTTACATAACAATATTCCCATATTGTTAACCGACAATGAACATATTTAGTATAATAAAATTATTCAAGGATTAAACATGCAAATATATGATAACAATTATTATATGAATGAATAACAAATACCAAATATCTTTATTCATCATAAAGTAAAAATTGTCTTTCAATCCCAATTATTCAAATACTAAAACAGATATGCATGAAACTAATTTAGTAAGTTGAAACCTAATGTTTCCAACATTCTCAACCTTTCTTTAAAAGAAAAACTAAATAGTCATCTGAGAAAAATTTCCGAATACTTGTTTCAAATTTCACATAAAGTGAGTGATTTGAAATATAAGATGAGTGTCTTATCTCATATGCTCATACTATTGCAAGAGTTATAGTATAGAGATGTCACCCTACCTTGCATGAGGTATTAGAGGTCAACGACATACTGGCAGTCATCTTTACAGTTTCTAAAAGTGTAAAGTATTCTCATTCCTTAATGTGTAATGCAACAATGCTCTATGTCGAGCATAACTAGTTAGCAGATTTATCATAAATGATAAAATCCTACTACAACTAGTATTAATAATCCTCTAGCATCTTTTGTACTTATACAAAACTATGCTTTATAATTCGTAAACATCTATATTAACACTAATCTAAACACTCTTAATTAGATATTGTTGTTGTCAGCTCATTTTGTTCTTGTACAAAAGCAAGAACTAGTCTTATACACAATATAATATATTCATGATAAATCCTTAGTTAAAAACATAAGGTTTCCATCCATGTAATAAATTACTCCAAGCGAAATATACCAAGTAAGACATGCTTAAATAATATATTGCATTTGTGTTAGACTTAATTTTCCGCATTTGTTTATTCCAAATAAATATTTATTCCAAGGTTGTTTATTTTATTCCCTAAATTCCAAGTGAAGTCTCATTCAAAGCTTAAGGATCAATATCTAGCTTAAATCGAATGATATCTTCATCATATAAATTTTGAAAAAAAACACATTGCTCCCACTCAATGTCAGATGTACTCAAGAGTTGTCTTAATTTTATCAGAATCATATTGTAATTAAATTCAAGATCTCAGCTACTAGATGCATGATCCAATCCAAAACATGGATTGTTTAATTTTGTATACTACATAAAGATTATATAGATTCATAACCTTTTGATTACACACCGTCCTCGCAAAAGGTAATTATAAATAAAGAGTTATAAAATCTAATTTCCATATTCCTTATACAAGGAACATGTATGACAATCAATTATCTTTATATAATTAATACATGCATATATAAGAAAATCTAATCACAGTTAATAGCATAAGTATGATTAAAAACTTCTTATAAAATGTCATGCATTAACATGTATACAATTTTGTCCTTGTGAGCCTTTCTTCAAAATAAACTCATTCCAATCTCATAGGTTAACTGTTAGGCGAAATAACAACCAAGCTCAAATTTTGATTTGCCTTTTAAGGACTACATCTTATCATTCATAGTTCAAAAACATTTATCAGATTCAAGATGTGATAATGTATTTTAGTAGTTAGCTGATTTACAACAATCTTCTAACTTATATCCCTCATCATTGATATAAAATATCACTAAAGCGATGAGGCATCCTTGCGAATTTATGAATGAGAGTAATTATTATACTTCGGTCGACATTTTCATGTTTAACCTTAGTATGACATTAATAAGTGGATTTTAGAAGGTTAAGTATTTTGTTCTCAAAAACTTTGAGATTTGTATATGCTCCCACTTACTTTTGTAAGTAGAGACAATTCTCTAAATACTAAGTATTTAAGCAACAATTAATTGTTCTTAATTGGGAACCACAAAATACATTTTAAGTTCTCATATCAAGATTTGTTAATATAATGCTTCATAAGATTTTAACAAATTCTGAACTTAAATCAAGACATAATGGAATTCCTTCCAACAACTCAAATTAGGGTTTATAGAAAAACTCTAATTTAGTATCACTCTTTAACCAAAAGTTCTAGCAACAGTTTTGTGTTTCGTCAAGCTAGGAAGAACATCAAAACTACAATCTTCAAGCTAGGAATTATAGAAAAATCAAAAATCCAAAAGGGTTTATGATTCAATTGGTTTGAGTGGTAAAACCTCAAATCCCTAATGAATTAGGGTCTTCGGGTATGGTTGTCTTGAATACCTTCTAGGTTTGAACTATATTGAGTGTATCCATGACACACGCAATTTCTAACCTTGATATGTTTTGGAGGTAGAGTAATTAAAGCTATCATTAACCAAACAATATGAATAAAGTTTGATCCAACACATTAGACATACCATAATGAAGTGGTATCCTATGAGTTATTAGAATTGTGAAACTATATCAGAATTCTATAGATAACTTAATTTTATTTGGACCAAATACTTGTCAATTGGGTCGAGCCAAATTACTTATTAAGTATTTATGAACCAAGTGCATGCTATAATGTATATTCATTGAAAAATACAAGAACCTTATGTTCACATGTTCACAAGCAGACAGAACTGTTCAAGTATTATATGTTCATGTGTTTACAAGAAAACATAACATGTCAATAATACATTATAAGTATTTGAATAATTCAAAGGCCTTATGTTTATGCGTTAACTAGAAGACATAACAATTTTACTATATATACTTTATGTTATATGTCATTGAATAATTCAAGGACTTTATAATTATGTCTTAACATGTAAGCATAACTATACTAACATAAGTAATCATGAACGCAAACTATTGAGTTCTATAGTAATTTCAAGTTAATTTTGTACTTCAGAATTATGATCATTATCATATAACCATAATTATGTTAACTAAAACATGTAATCGAATGTTGAAGTATCTTTCCACTATATCATGACATTTGAATGTAGTAGGGCAACAAACAACTAGCATGTTCAAGTCCTAGTAGAATCATTATTAGAATGTAGTAGGGCAATAAACATCTCACGTGTTTAAGTCCTAGTAGACTTCTTATTTACATGTAGTAGGGCATTAAACATCTAACATATTTAAGTTCTAGTAGAATTATTAGTTTCTTTTACCTTGCGGTCAAGGGATACCAATAATATTTAAGTCCTAGTAGAATTATTAGTTTCCTTTATCTTGTGGTCAAGGGATACCAATAATATTTGTTGTTCCTTGCACACACTTTGAGATTTCTCCCACTTGTGTAAGGTACAATATCATATTATGAAAACAAACAACACGTGATTGATTGTTCAAACAATATGATAATGTCATAGATATCATAAGTAGTTGTAGAACCATAACCTTTAATAAGGAATTGTGGATTATTATTCTATAGATAACGCTTCAGGAAGCGACATCAGGAAGGCAACGAGTTATCTAATAAAATAAAATGCAATTTTCCTTTAAGCAATGGTTGTTCATATTCGAAAAGTAATGAATTATTTCAAAACTAGATTGAAATGATATGGGTCACTAACAGGAAATAAATCCCGTAGCTCCCACTGAAATTGACAACATTACATGAATGTTATTTCAGTAATAAAATGCAATTGCTCCCACTGGATTTGTCAACATTACAAGTGTTACATTTCCAGTAGAAAGCATATAACAGTTTTATATACTTTCCAATTCTCTTCAAATGCCTACGAGTAGCATGTACTTAGGTATTGAACAGAGTGTATGAAGTTCTACTTATGTATATAATGGACTGGCCATTCTTATATTCAATTAAATTGAATCTTTAGCATGCAATTCCTTCTTTATCGTCCACAAAGCCCCAAGGGTATTTAGCACTTTAGGAATAAACCAGAGTCTAAGAAAATTACCTAGCGAATATCCTAGTAATTTCTTTACTCTTTGCGGTTTAAACTCATACATCGTGACAAATGTAGGATGTTATTTATTTTGGTAGCTCTAAACACAATGTTTTCAGTTACACAAAATATTCTATCTTTCAATTAACTCTAGACCACAAAAGGGTAATGAAAGATCATAAATAAGTTTATCAATATGTAATCCTATCTTAGGTTGTCAACTAAGGAGAAAAGATAGGTATAACAGTGTATTCTCTAGTTTGAGTGTGGAAAGAAAGGGAAGTAAAGAAGGGTCACACAAAAAAAAATCATGTTCTTTAGTTTTTTGAAGTAAGTAAAGTGAGTGGAGGTAAGTGAAAGGGACATATGGCTCTTTGATTTTTTCAAATAAAACTTTCTGCCCATATTCAGGCTGCAAGTGAAGAAAAGAGAGACACAAGAAGGTTTTTGACAAAAGTACCCCTCATCAATTTGTATTTATTGTGTGTGTAAGGGTATTATAGTAAATGTAAATCAAGAATATAAAATAATGACTGACATATTATGTTTCACTTTTTCTATACTCTAAACTTAAGAACACAATCTTGTTCGCTACATTTACTTCCTCTCTCGTCCCTTTCTTTACTTTGCTTTCTCTACTTTACCTTTCATTCCAAAAAAATACTTAAGAACAGAGTGTAAGTCTCACTCTTCTTACTAGGAAAAGAGACTGAGTTTGTCTTTCAAAGAAAAACAACTTTGTTTACGAATTATGTTGTAATAACACAATTAATCAGAACATGAAAAGTTCAATTCTAGTATTTTTGATAGTTACATTTTAAAAAGAAATAACTACCCAATTAATTACTAATTAAGACTAAGATCCATCTTGCACTCCCACTTAATTACCAAAGGTCTGACCAGGGCGTAAAAAAATAGGACAAGAGGTAATCGACGAGCGTTAATTGCATGATGCAACTCTTAGATTTATGAGACTGATCAAGACATTAGTAGACAAGTAATAATGTCATGAGCATGTTTAGTTCTCATCTTATGCCTCGGGTTCAAGGTCTGACCAAGCCAACTCGAAATAAGTCGACCAAGTATGAACGTGTAAAAATAACCAGAGGTCTGACCAAAGCGAAATAATTACCATGGGTTGGAAAGGCCCTTAGGTCTGATCAGAGAAGTCAATCCAAATGCACGTGTTCATAGTTGGATGGCATAGACTTAAAATTAACAAATAGGTATGCACATATAAATATGGTAAAAGTCGTGTACAAAGAAGCATGCAAAAAACTTTGTAACAGTAATTTTAAAAACTTTTGGTAATGACACTGTAGTGATAACCATGGTTCACGGTAGCTACAGGGAGGCAGAGGACCAGGTAAGCGCTGAAGCAATAACCTAGACATCCTTTCGGTATGACTATGCACACCTCTTTAAACTCCCTTTTTAGTTTGTTCTAATGGGTGAGCCGTACATCCCAAATGTCCATAGCGTCTAGTTTTTAAATTCTTGAAAACATGTTTCAGTATATTATGTCACTTTATTTAACAAAGACGATTTTCCACGAATCAAATAGCAGGTCACAATGAGCATGATATTTAAGCGTGTAAATAAAGACCCATATTGTCGAACAAGGAGAAAAGCAACACTTTGCATGCATATATAATTGCATGTAAAGTATACGTGTGATTGCATGTATATTACATGTACATGAATATTGCATGTACATAATATAGTATTATCCGATTGGCTGTGATAAGAAAAACCAAACAAATTTTGGGTGTAGATTAGTATGTATCGTTAATCATGATGCAAGGGTATATATTTGTTTATATATAGGGTATTGAACCAACCCTATAACTTGGGCTTTAGACTTGATCGAAAAGCAACCAAACCCAAATACTCCCTATACCCGATCAGTTATTGGACAAGGCCCAAGGCACCAAATCGACCCAGTTTGAACTTGAACAAGTCCATGGGTCATGAATAGGATCGGGTATACATGCATGCAAAAAACGGGTTCAATATATTCAAGTATTAAACGTTCACCACGTACTCTCGTGTTTAACGCGTGTGCCCCCATAGGCTCACACAGTTCTAGTCGTTTCAAGTGTTTTAACTCCCACAAACCAACACCTATTATAATCCATGCATTGTAATTTACTGCTGTAGCTGGTGGCACTTAGGCCCGTTGCTCCTAAAACGACTGGAATTGAAGGTTTACTAGAGGAAGCCAAGTTTGTTTTGGAAGTGCCTTGCAGAATAGTCAAATTATGATGGGTCCTAATGCACCTTCGAGGAAGAACCAAATCATAAAACTATAGTTCCTAGACTACGGAATATACGTTTAGGTCCCACCAAACCCTATTGATGCATAAAAAAAATACTCTATTGCTAGGACAGGTCCATGGACTGTCTGATGGAAGAAGATCATCCTGGAAAATGTTATCAATCGAGTCTAGTAACCAGACTGCTACAATAAGGTTAGAGGTTCTCGCTAAAATAATTCCTATAAACTGGTTCAAACAAGACGTATGTTAGTAATATTTTTATCTAGAAAGAAAAACAACCAACTAGTTGACGACTTTGAGAACATTGATCTGGGAGGAATCTTTATATAATGTAGGAGTTTAATATCACTTAATTAAGAATGAAATAGCTTGTCATACTCATGTAACCATAAACCTTAAAGCATACATTTGCTATTGGTCTTCCTGGCAATGAACTCCCATAATGTACGTTTTGAGATATTATGGTTAACCCCGGTGTCTGTACTTTTTATATTTTCAAAACAAAGTGGTTCAAGTATTTTGGTGCTTACCTGATTTTTTTGTGGCAGTGATGATGCTTATTGTTGTAAAGTCCTACAACAAACCTGAAAATAGAAGCAGAATCTCGATTCTATGTACACGACACACAAACAAGACTTATGTAACACGACAGAAAGTAAATGGCCACACGTATGCTCCTAGTGATTTGTATATTAAGAACAAGGAAAAGAATACGGTACAAGATTTAGCCTCGCCCCTCACCTCCTTTAATAGAGATGAGGGGGAGATAAAACCAATCCATCAAGGACTTGGAGTCGGCTGATACAAGGAACAAAAGAAAGTCGTTTAAGTAGGACAATCTTGCCATGCAAGACATGCAAACAACCGATTAAACCCTTCCTATTAATAATTGGCTTACTTATTACCAAAATTACACTAAGACCCCTAGAGTTAGTAACACTTGCTCATATGAATACTATATTACAACAATTTCCACCTTAGTATTATATTAGCCATCTCTGATACGCAACAGCTTCAACTAGCACCGGAACCTCGGACAGGGGTGTGCCTTCATCCAGGCACCAGTAGCAATAACCGCTACTAACCTTAGCTTAACTCCTGACTCTATCGAGAGTCCCTTTAGCCAAATAGCCTCCTTCACAGCCTTCGTAAGTGTTATATACGCCACTTCAGTTGTCAACAAAGCCCCTATGTGCTGAAACCCAGCATCCCAGCTCACTGAACATTCTTGTATCATCAACCCGTACCCTATGATTGATCTACCCATGGCGTAGTCAGAATTTACAAAAAACCCGTATGTCAACATACCTACATCTACAGATGCCATGTCAGGTCTCGTGAAGACCACCTGATACTCTAGGATTCCAACCGCATATGTACATGACCACTTACCATTCTTTTCCACATCACAATCACCTGATCGACTACCCTCCAACGACAGTATAAAGTGTCCCTCCAAAAAATTTTGTACCGAGTTCCTGTTGTAAAACCTGGATTGTGACACTTTCAGAGTATTACCACTCTAATCCTTGAGAATCTTCATACCAAGTAAATTTCCCTTTGCATTATTTAGCAAACCCTTGGTAACCTGGATCTCAGCCTTGCATTCGCAAGAAAAAACCATACTATCCATATAGACAAAAAGATGTATGAGCACGTGGTGTATACTCCCAATAATAGCCATCGCTGTCGTCACTGCTTTCCCTGTAACCGTTGCTGAGCTCATGTACATCTGACTGAGCATCCATATATTCTTTCAATCCAGCCTTCCATTTGGAAATCACCTCACAAGCAATTGTATCATTGAAAGTCAATGACTCATGTGCATAGATCTTCTCCACTACAACAACTGCAAAAGCAGCCTCATTATTCTCTTGCCTTCAGCTGTAACCAAGTGTGTAATTTACCATGTTCTGATATTTAACGAGAATTTTTTTCGACTACATTAGGTTATTGATAAAGATCGTCCCCTAAACCTTATCATCTATTTTTAACCCAACAAATTGGAAAAATATAACAAATTTTTTATAATAATCAATAATCAGTAAACCCTGTCTGTTTTAACGCAATAATATGGAATAAATAAAAGTTCAACATTCCTAAATAAATTACAATACGTAATGTCTGGCTTTTTGTGGGCTACACATAAGTTATTTAGAAGTTTATCATCGGATATCGACTATAACACTAGATTTTTAGGTCTATTACGAGATCAGTATGGTGATGATGAACTTATCAAGACAATATCTATCGCATGGTATCGCAAATATCGTTTTGACAATGCCGATATCATGGTTTATTTACCCCGATAATTATTGCATTGGGAAAAGAAGCATCATTGCCTATCGCATGTATCGTTGAATAAAGTAGATTTAACATTTTTATTACCCGAGGATTATTTACTGCTACGGGTTTTAATTCAAATAATCATTATCTTTGCGACATTTTACACACTCCCTTATCGTGTGTGCCATACACGTGACCTTTCAAATCAAGTTCTCTTTAAATATAATACCTTTTTATTTCATCTATTATTTTTTTCATACACAAAACAAGACACTCCTCGTGCATTTGGTGATCGACATGTCCAAAAAACTTTAGATTTATAAGACTAGAAATACAATGACAAGGAACGCATTCAAGCAAGTATACTATTGTCGTTTGTAGTATAGTATGTGGTAAATTAAGGTTGTCCCAAGAGACCTGGTTAAGTTTATGCAAGTAACGAGGACGGTGCTTGTGATTGTTACTTATCAAACTACCAAGAAAAGTAAAATTGATGCACATACGAATAACAAAAGGGAATACTTATTTGGACAAATGATTACAAGGATATTAAGATAAACAAATGATTTGAAACCAAATTATCATTGGTAGTTCCTTCGACCTTTAAAACCAATAATAATAAATCAACTGTTTTATAAATGTAAAGTCACACAATGTTCCTCTATTGCAACTCATGTTTATACAATTATACCAACAACAAAAAAGAATCCTTTCGACCTATATACTTTGATTTCATCAATTTATTAAGTTTCATTTACTTGAAAGATGATTAGAACACATATTCAAAGGATTCCTTTCGACCTATAATCTGAAATTACTTGTTTACTAATTTTCTCATACAATTGTCTCAAGTACAAGATCAAACATTTTTGACTAATGAATTGAAACTAATCATTATCGATAATCCTTTCGACCTATAAAATCAACAATGATCAATCAAAACAATAAACAAGAACAGTTCCAATTTAACCATATATAACGCTTTCACCATATTCAAACAAAAAATATAAGTAATCCAGACATACTTTTATCTCATATTATCCAAAAAAATATTAAGAACTTATTCCATGATCAAACACATAATGAAAATCACAAAATCAACACAAGCATGGAACGTAAAATGAGTGAAATTAACAGCAAAGAGTCTACCAAAGCTTGGGCGATTAAGAGTAACAAGTTCTAGGATTCTAACAAGAATCCTTCAATGATCCAAACCCATAAACAATATCAAAAAAGAAACCTTCAAACCAAAACCTTGTGGAAATAAGCCTCCTGTTACAACTACACGAAATGGTGTGTTTGGTAAAAATATTTATAGGTGATGGATTGGATTGGTTATTGGTAGTGATTGATGGCTTCCTTCTCAACTTTATCAAATATGGTAATCTAGAAGATGAAACCAACCACCCAAATCATCTAGAAACGGGTGGGGGTGGTAAGATAGAATTTTCCAAGTGGTGCTAATGGTTCTCTTTTCTTGATCAAAGTGGCATGGTATATATGCTTGAGAAACTTTGACCCCAAGGTTGATACTTGGAAAACATCCAAAATGTCTTAAAAGAGTTAGTAAGGGTGAAATTATCGGAATAAGGGTTAATGGTGGCTTAATTATCTTCATTTAATCCAAATTTAGGTGCAAACTATTAGAGGATATATTAGTAAGCACAAGCCTGGTTTGTGGGCTTAGGAGTTAATAATACATCCTCTCTAATATAGACATGCCAAAACGGGCGGTCACAGACCCCCGGCCATCGGTTTTGGCCATCTAATCGTGACTCAGCCAAACCTAGCAAAATCGGCGGTCACATACCTTCTAGCTGGCGGTTTGGTCATTTCGTCCAAATTGGTCAAACCCAAGTTCGTAGAGCTCTCTTTTACGTTTCAGCGGCCTTTTGAATCACCTAAATCGGAGTTCTTATAAAAAAGTTATGGCCAAAATAGTGGACGTGTGAAATGAATAGTTTTTGCTTAAATGTTCTTTTTTGCTTCTTTTCTTCACCTTTTCCTCCTTTTTGCTCAAAAACCTTCAATGAACCTATAATAGGGAATATACTTCATTGAGTACCAAAAGTTTATTAAAATAGCCAAAATAGATGCATTAAAACTACGCCAACGACTCTAAAAACATGTTATATTTGAGCGTTATCATTTGGCAAGTTTCAGTCTTTAGTAATTGAAAGGCCTTCATCACTCTACGCCATTACCAAAACAATTTTTGGGTCACCTTCTTTAAAAAGGATGTGTACGCACCATGCCGGCTGTTATCTACTTGTGAATATTTTTCTAATTTAAGGTTCAAGTTTAACAACTTTTATGTGCATCACAAAGCCTTCATCACTATGCTTCATTACCAAAAAAACATTTATTGACCCAAATTCTTGTAGAAAGGATGTTTTTGGTCTACATTGACTTTTTTCTTCTCGTAACCATGTATATTGAGCACGAGGCCTTCATCATTCTGCGTAGTTATGAAAACATTTTGTTGGCCTTTTATCTTCACATTTTGATTTGCTTAGCTTACTTTTCATTTCAATATTCGATTGTAAGCACAAAATTAGCAGTATATCTTCCTTAAATTATTATAGTTTGGTTAAGTAGATCTTTTTATTGTTCGATTGTAAGCACAAAATTAGTGATATACATTTTATACAATTTATCGGGTCCCTTTCATCTTGTTTCAGTGTGTGTTTTTACATGCAAACACGAAGGTATTAATTAAAAAGCATGAAACGATGGTCTACGGTTTATAGTTCTTACGATAACTGTTTGTACGAGCGATAAAGTAAGATAACTCATGGAAAAAGAGAAACAATGAATTAAGATAACTTAGGACAAACCCTAGAGAATATAAACTAACATTTAAAACACAAAAGAAATTCCATTAAGATTACATAAGATAACATTTAAAACACAAAAGAAATGCTATCTAAAACTAATATCGTTAATCCTCTTTGTATGTTTCGTTATTCTATCCTGCCACTTTGCAATTTTCTTGCTTCTAATATCTATTTCTTTGAGCAAGTCTCTTATAGTGTATTTATCTTTTTTGTTTTCTAGTTCCGGCTGCTTGATTAATACATCATACTGCTCAATCCAAAAATATTCTCGTTCGTGGCATTTTGGCGATGGAATTCTTGGTGGTGGTAGTGGGGATGAAATTCTTTGTCGTTTGTTTTTGTTAGAAGTATTGTTAGAAGAAGAAGAGGATGAAATGCTTAAGCTTTGTTTATAAATGATAGTAATCTTTAAAAGTGAGAATGCCGGTTTATATAGTGCATGGAGTTAAGTGAAACGACATGACTAATAATGAGGGTTGACCTATTTTGTGGTCAAAAGGTTTGGTAGTGATAAATTAGCTCGTAGAAATAGAAACATAAAAAAATTAAAGTACATTCGTACAAAAACCATAAACAATGAAAATACATATAAATTCATAGAAACTACATCTAATTTGTGCCTAATCATTGAATCCAAAAAGAAATTAAACTCGATTAATACACCCAATTAATAAAACACTACACCAAATTTGGGGCCAATCATTAGATCCACAGAGGACTTGAAAATCCTTAGATCTACAACCTTCGATAAACACATTTTGCAAGTAAGGTAGATGGGAAATACGGTATAGTAAAACTTCCGAAACCACGTTGCGCATAATTATGACGGTGGGATCCCCTTCAAACCTTATTTTCATAGGCCCTATCGTTCCAAAGAATGCAGATGGAGAACAAACCCTAATATTCCTAAACCACATCAAGAAACGTGGATCGTGCGTATGAATCATAAACTCTAATTTTATTCAGACGATAAGATATGGTGATTACGACATATTAAACAATGGTCGTATCCATTTTTACCCAATGAAACTTATTAGGGTTAACAACTCGAGGCCTGACAGCGTAAAGTGATGAAGACCTCGAGCTGTGGAGTTGGATACAAGTTTGATATGGCGTAAGTGATGAATACCTTGAGGTGTGGAGTTTCGATAAACAAGAAGTTATAAGCATATTTTTTGAACTTATGCAAAACTGAAGTAAAAAGAATCCCCTCAGTATTTTATACATGAGAAAAAGCAAACGCTAGTTCTCAAACGCGTCTATATCTAAAATAGAGTTGGGAAAGACGAAACAAGTTTCGAGTTTAAAGGATTATAGGTTTTAATGGGTCATTTGAAAATATGAGTCAAAACAGGCATGGGCCAAACGAATCTCAAGTCGAGTTGACATGCCTAGTTTACCAAAAGTTCTTTTAGTGATCTACTATTAGATAATTTAAATTTTGAAAAGGAATGTTCTAATCTAGCAGATCCTCCTTAAACCTATTAAATAATTGTTATATAATTAAGCTTTACATCAAATAGCCCGTTAAACCAATTTTAAACATTTATTAAAGCTAACAAAACTTATCACATTATAAATAATTAATTAAAGTTAACTCATGTTTAATCAATGAGTCTTATATTGCCAATAAAATCTAAAGACATTCTGATCACTCTCAAATTATAAGTATATTTTCATATTGTACAGGGATGAGCGCGGTGCCATTTTGGTACCGTACCGGCACCGTTTTTGATGTACCGGATTTTTTCCCGACCTAAATTCAAAGTCCCGTTCCCGGAACCGTATCTTAAACCGGTACCGGTATCAGTTCCGGTACAACGGTACTAAAACGGTAGAGCACCGTTTACCTATTAAAATACTTAGAATGTTAATAAAAATTTCCCTTTCCCACTGTTTCGACAATGACCAATTTGGTTGATTTATTGCATCATTTAGTAATGACATCTATGACGTATTATTAAACATAGACTTCTTTTAAACTCTATCTAGGCAAAAGCTGTATTTTGGAGCCGTTATCAGTTATCACATATGTTTTAGAAGCATATTAATCTTTGAGCTGGTTTTTTTTTTCACTCCCACAATGCAATGACAGTGGCCATTTTACTAGTATTTCTTTTGACCAACAGTTCCACCTTATGGTTAGCAGCAACTTGGTTGATTTTGCAATATAACCAGCCGAACTTTGTTATTGTATTACAAAAGGTTTTGGAAGTGATATGTGGGCTTTTTTTTGTTTTGCAACGTTCCAGTGTGCATGTGAATGTGAATAAAAGTGTTTGGATCATGTGTTTATTTCAAAAAGACAACATTTTGTATTCCGGTACCGAACTCGGGAATTCCCGTTATAATCCCGTACCGAATTTTGTGGTACCGTTTTTTTTTTCTCATCATTTTCATAGTACCGGTACCGTACCGAATATATAAAACCGGTACCGGTACGGGGTCGGTACCGGTACGGTTCCGGTACCGTACTGTTTTTCCGATACCGCTGCTCATCCCTATTGTACACGGTTTAAAAAATTTCTATTAACTACATTTTCATCAATCAAATATCATCACTACTCATTAAAATCTCTTTTGATTAATTAAAATATGATGTCTCTTTCGATTAGTTAAAATATGATGATAAACAAGCAATTTGGGACAAATATTGATAAGGAAAAAACAAGCACAAATAGATTAGAAAAATACAATTTGTGTAACATTTTACTTACATTTTTTTCATAACTTTTTGCCCCTAAAATAATAGCCATATCTTGGGTGTTGAAGTTTCCAGGAAAGTACAAATCCTGAATGTGTGATTCTTCATGTCTTCCCCAATTGCTTGGCTCTTGTTTCCTCCGTCTTACATTAATATTATTAAATTTAATCTTCAATTTATTAATTTAAATTTATATGCCAATTGCTGTAAAGAATTATATTTTATAAAACCCTTTTGCCCAAGAGGTTCAGGGAATCATTCAAAATCTAATCTTTTTAGTTCTATAAAAAAAAGTCTTCATCTTTAATGAGGTAAACATTTTCTTTAATTTGAACATATATATTTCATCAAAATTATATTTGATCCAATATGCTTAACATAATCTGATCATTTCACCAGGGATATATCAATGCATGTTATTTGTTGGTGTCATTGATCTTTTTATACCAATGCAATAAGGTGCATGGTTATATGTGATCACATTGGACTCTAGGTGATCATAGATTATTACATTATGCTTTAGGCAATATATGTGAGAAAACTCGTATTAGGAATGGGTAGGGTAGAGGTAAATGACTATGTGAGCGAGTTATCGGATTTGGAGGCCGGATCATCCACACGATCCGCTTCTCCTGAAATGCGACCATTTAGGACTCGTTATCCTGGTTTAGTTAGACTAAAAGCGTATATCTTCGATGGGTTTGGTGAGTATTGTGATAAAGAATGGGATATAGTAGAGGGTAATGGGAAGAAGTTTTGTTGGTATCATGTCGAGCTTCCAAAAGGAAACCAAAAACTTTCTCAATCCGCACAATACTTAATCGACGTTCTTTGCCCACCGTTGAAGCTGCAAGATATTTTGTCTTTAGTTAGTAATGGACCTTATTGTGCTCATGTTGATGGGGCACTTGTATTTAGGGTTAACTCACCTGGTCCACCCTCTAGCAAGTTTACGTTTAGATTGGCTGCTAGGATTACTGAGAATTCGGTTATTACTGTTTCATTAGGCCGAGTGCCTAGATTGGGTTTCTCGCCAGTGGGCCAGTCTCTTCTTAGTGAGATTCCAAGAGTTGAGAACCCAGATTCTAAATTTGGTAGAGATGACACAGTGGATAAGGGTGGCATTGTGATCAAGGAACATGTCCTTGATTTCTTGTTGACGATGAATCATTCTGAGGAGGCTGACAACCCTGTGCCTAGATCCGTCTCAAATCTTGTTGTTCATATTATTGACACACATGTGGATCATCTGGAAGATGTTGTTACTAAACTTGAGATTGAGCTCAATTCTGTAGAAGCTGATTTAGATAAAGGTAACTTTTGTGTTCAATATCAAATCGCATGTTTCAAATGGTCAAATCTTGAATCTGGAAATTCTAACTTTTCAGGTGGTTTTTCTTTAAAGAGACAATTGTTAGATGATAGAAGATTCCCGAAAATGCATCTAGACTTGCAACGCCTACTGCAGGTAGTTATAGTTACCTTCATGTCCGACGAGCATTCCTGTATTTGCCTTCTGAATGTCCCATATTTGTCTTTTGATAGTAAATGACAATTTTTAATCGTTCTTCATAGAGAGAAAATGACTACATTTAGCTTCTGAATATTAACCTGAATAAAACAGTTTAGCCAAATATAGTTAAACAAGCCTTTACATTTATGAATTTTGAAGGTGCTAGGTCTGATTCTAAACGAATTGAAATGAATACAGGTGATTGCACATGGGGAACAAGTGTTTCCGAGAGTGAAAGAAAAGTGTTCCACAAAAGATTGGTTTGCCAATGAAGACGTCAATTCACTAGAAGAACTGATTGGGCGACTCAGAAGACTAAAGGACAACGTTGGCTTCATAAGTAATCGTGTTACAGCTATCCAGGCCGGCCTTGACAGCTGGCAGGCTGAACAAATCAATAGGAAACTATATTGTCTCTCGTTCCTCTCGATCATATTCCTTCCTCTATCTATTATCACAGGATGTAAGATTCTTCACTCAAACTTGCCTATCAGATTAACTTTTAGCTATAAATTAGTATCTGTCTTTCACAGTTTGACTCTCGAGGTCAAACAAACAAGTTTTGAACCTCACAAATGACAAGAGCTTGACTAATATTCAAGAAAATTTTGCAATACTATGAAACTACTTGACTAATTCTGTAAATAGATACATCTTGGACTCTTGGTGTATATTTGACCACTAAATGTGTAACATTTTTTCTTTTGAAATGCAATGGGTTGGACCTCAGAAGCCACATTGAGTTGTCTAGGTCGAAAGTACCTACCAAATTGCCAAAATAACCCAAGACAACCAAGGTTCGCCCGTTTCATGATAGAAATTAGTCAGCCACAACTTAGGTTCCCTTTTACTTGCACTGTGGGACTAGCACATACGTTATGACTTATAACCTTTCATATAGATTATGATTTCATATTTATAATTGACTTGAAATCTTGATGGCAGTATTTGGGATGAATGTGGGAGGTGTCCCTTGGACTCAGCAAAGAGATCCGAAGCTAAAAAATGGTTTTAGAAATGTTATGGTACTTTGTGCAGCAACATTAGTGCTTGTGCTCTTATGCTTCCTATTTCCATTTCTGTATACCCGATTAACAACCTGGAGAAGACAAAGGGCCTTAAAAAGAAATTGGTCTCTAAACCGAAGATCATTCCTCAAAAGAACCACTGGAGGTGGAGAAACAGGAGGTTACCTGCGTCTTTGAGGTCAATCAAGCATAGTTTCAACCTGTAAAATTTATTGCCGTTGCAGTGATTTTTTTTTGTCAACGATCCATGGTCTCTATTGTAGCTTATAATTGAATTTTGGTCAACAGTTTCCGTCTTTAATCATAGATTTCTTTTTTCATTTTCCTTCTTTTCTATTTATAACTTGAAGTAATGTGTACTGATTGAATTCTGAAGACCATATTCTTCATAGTTGTTTTATGCAAACTTGTATATGGATAATACAAATTCTTTCTTTGGATCGGTTTCCTACTATAGGTTCAACCTAGATACTCGTGGGATAGACATCCACTCTACTAGATGTACGTCTGATATGTGATGGGGATATCGAAACTTCACAACTTCTTTTCGTTGATTGCATGTTGGCCAGAAACATTTGGCGTTTGGTTGCGGCTTAGTGGGATTCTAGTGTTCATCCGAATTCGCTGGTCTCTCTAATCAGTTGGGCAGCTACGCTCAGCTTGAATACGACAAAATTTTGCTTAAACGTGGTTGTACACGCAACAGCTTGGATCCTATGGCGATTTGGGAATCGGGTTTGCTTTGACATAATCCTCCAAGGAAAGATACCGTTATGGTCCTTATGGACGACATCTTGTTTTTTCACACTCTTGGATTTCAAATGCTCCGTTGGTTTCTCTAATCACCTTCGCATCTTTCAAGCACTAATTAGCATCCATATTGTGGACACCCAAGAAACCTAACTCTGTCTTTGGCTTGGTTCTGCAACAACAGTTAACGTCGTGTTGATTATTGTACTTATAAACCATGACAAGAAGCCCTAGGATTTCAAAAAGATATCTTTGAGTCCCCATCTGTACGCAATGTGCCCAGTTGGCCCAGTTTGACATTAACTACAACCTTAAATTCTTTAAGCAACTAACACTGCATGAAACGCCGCACTTTCTTTACCTCAAGACTATATATATATAGATCGCAAGTGCCTAATACGGTAGTACGTGTTGATACAAAAGTTGGGCGTTCCTTGTTTGAAGCTCCGGCTCTCGTACCAATTGAGGATTGTTCCTTGAGACCTGCGCACTAAGAGACAAAAGACACCGTTAGGCTTACTGTGGGATTGTTTCCCACGATTATCCTCCGGCGTGAGAGTAAGTAATCGGTTTAGGGTTTAAGGAGAGTTAGGGTTTGTAGATCGTACCTTAAACGAGGGATATGATTCCCTTTATATACGCACGGAATCCTTGTTGGTTTCGTGTTCCTCCACCTTCGGCGTATCCCGCCTAAGTCGGTTGGGGATGATTATCTCCATATTTAGGAGATATCCAATATCTATTCTGTAAATAGATTTGGGCTTGGGCTTTCGTGAGCCCGAACATCTAGTCCGCGTAGCCCAGTTCATACCGGGCTAAGTTAGTGTTGGACTTTAGTCGGGTTCGTGACCCGAATATAGACTATACGTCATCATGTCCCCCCAGTCTAGTATGCGCAGTGACTAACTGCGGATGCTAGACTAAGAACCGTAGTCTGAGAAAAAACGTCAAAGCGTAGCCAAGAAATCGAAAAAAGAATACCCGCTGATACATTGTATCTAGACATTGGATTAAAAAATGGGCGCCTCGTAAATCGGGGGAAAGTTACTGCACCCGTGTCCCATCAAGCAATCATGACCACAGAAAAAGGGTTGGTGGGGTCCACGTGTCACTCATCGTGTGGATGAGTGACGTTATATAACTAGACGCCTCATTTTCACCATTTCTTCTAACAGTAAGAAGAAAAACTCTATCCGCCATTATCACAGCTACAAACATTCCCAGCCACCCTATCCGAAGATTCGCTAGGTAACCGCGCGTGCGCTTTTGTTTCTATTGAAAATAATGGTTAAGGTATTATCTGATTTCACATCAGACATAACGGAGAGCGAGCTGTTACAATTCTCGTCGGATTACTATATTCCCAGCACAGTACATCCGGAAGTTCCGGCTGCGGATGCGTCAATAGCAGATTTCCCCGATGGGAAGATTGGGTTATATACACGCTTCTTTGAATTCGCAAATCAGCGTATACCCATATCTCTATTTTTGAGTGACGTTTTTGTTAATACAAATATCGTCATTAAACGTTATTTATATTTTTGATCTTTGCATAAGTTTTGTTAACGACAAAAGTAAATTTAATTTATAAAAGCTTAAAGCTTGTCAAGTTTAATAGATATTTAAACAAGCTTTTTCAAACAATACATTCATCATTCAAGCATTTACATTTATGATTAGTAACATCTTGATATGACTCTAATCATTATGTATGATAGTAGTTTTTAGAATGTGTTAGGTTCTTAAAACCAAACACTACTTAAGCATTTGCATATTTCTAAAAATAGAAATACAACATATAACATCATGTATTACATCATGGAAATCATTGGAAGATTCCATTAGATATTTTGTGTAGATTTGTACTCTTCATATCTTGCACAATCTCACTTAGATAGAGTTGACTTTGGCAAGATTTGATATCTTGGCTGTCAAACCCGGCGGTACCAAAATGGTACACGGGCGGAACCCTTTTAAGGGGTCCGCCGTCCGTGGACGCTCCTGTCCATTTTGGCTATAAATAGCAATGCCAAGCCAAGTAGTTTTTCATCCCTTTCTAACATACTCTCATACATATCTTCTCTCTAACCTTTCTAACTCATTTTCATATCATATTAGTGATCTCTTTTGTAGCAAAGAAGATCAAGTCATATTCAAGCTTCAACGAGAAGTTGGAAGTCTTGTTTGTTTAGTGTTGTATGATCTAGTGTTGATCCATACTTCATTGTTGTATCAAACCATCATAATCTTGTGAGTGTGAGTGGTTAGTATTTTAGTCCTCAAAATACATTGTGTGTGGGAGTAGTTGTACCCTTGGAAAGAACTCGACATCTAGCTTAGTGTCGGAAATAGTGTAAGCGAAGTGTAAAGGTTTTCTCCGCCGGTGAAAGGAGCTTGTTGACTAGTGAAGTTAAACTCTCGAGTGTGAGACTCGGGGAGTAGAGTAGGGCAAGGAAAAAGAGTCCTTGTAGGCCGATCCACTATAAACAACTTGTTGTGGTTTGATCATTTCTTTCCTTATTTACTTATTACACATTGCTTGCATATTTCATTAACATACTCAAGATCAATATCAATTGATCTTTTAATAAGTTTCAAAACAAAGTTTTTAATTGGTAAACTATTCAACCCCCCTTCTAGTTTTCTACAATTGGTATCAGAGACTCGTTGCTCAAGAATTTATAAAATAACTTGTATTTTATAAACTTGAAACGATCCATGGATTCTGAAAACTTTAAAGAAGGGCAATCTATGCAAAGACCACCACTCTTTGAAACCAATGGATTTATCTATTGGAAAAACCGTTTTGAAACATATGTAAAATCAAAAGATATAGATCTTTGGTTTATTATTGTTAAAGGAGATTTTAGTTCTACAACAAAGGATATTTCCGTTGATGAACTAAAGAAATTAGTTGCTAAAAATAATGAAGCTAAAATGATGCTTTATAATGCTTTACCTAGAAAAGAATATGAAAGAATTTTTATGTGTGAAACCGCCAAAGATATTTGGGAATCTTTAATTGTTACACATCAAGGTAATTCACAAGTCAAGGATAACAAAATTGATCTTCTTGTTCAACAATATGAACAATTTGTTATCCCTGAAGATGAAACCATTGATTGTGGCTTTGCTCGTTTCAACACTATCATTACATCACTTAAAGCACTTGATGAATCTTTTCGTAGTAAGAACTTTGTCAAGAAATTTCTTAGAGCACTCCATCCCAAATGGAGAGCTAAAGTGACCGCTATTGAAGAGTCAAAAGATCTCTCAATAATGTCACTAGACGAGCTAATTGGCAACCTTAAAGTTCACGAAATGGTAATGGAAAAAGATTCGGAGATCATCAAAGGAAGAAAGGAGAAGATCAAATCCGTTGCTCTAAAAGCAAAGGCGGAATCAAGCGATGATAATGAATCTTGTTCCGGTAGTGAAGATGAGGAGTATGCCATGGCCGTTAGAGATTTCAAGAAGTTCTTTAGAAGAAGAGGAAAGTTTGTAAGACAACCTCGAGAAGAAAAGAAGCCATTCCGAAAATATCGGGATGATAAGAAGAGTAAAGCTGAAAGAAAGTGTTTTAGATGTGGTGATGCAAGTCATCTCATAGGAGAATGTCCCAAGCCACCTAAAAGCAAAACTCAACGAGCTTTTGTAAGTAGTGCTTGGAGTGATAGTGAAGACGATGAAGAATCAAGCAAGGAAGAGATCGCTCTAATGGCACATGAGTCAAATGAGGTACTTTCCGACTCTTCTTATTCTTCTATAGATGATGACACCTTGCAAAAACAATATAATCAATTGTGTGAGCTAAGTCTAAAAATCATAACTAAAAATAAATTTCTAAAAACCAAAAAGGAATTTTTGGAAAATGAAGTATATGAGTTGAAAGAAAAAGCAAAACGACTTGAAAAAGGAAAAGCAAATGACGATGATTGTAAATCATGTCAAGAGCTTAATCTTGAAATAGAAAAACTAAAGCTCACACAAGAAGTTCTAATAGAAAATAATTCTAAGTTTAAAAGGTTTAACAAAAACATCGCTCTTGCCGATGAAATAGTTAAAATCCATAAAACACCAGGAGACATGAATGGGCTAGGTTTTGATGAAGTATTAATTCCAAAGAGTCAAAACAAAACGGCTGAAAAGGACGAACATTCTGTCAAAATTACTGCAGTACAGCACGGACCAGACGGAACCAAAATAAGGGTTCCGTCCGTTGTGCAAAATGGTACCGCGGGTACTTCAGCAGAACAGAATGTTCGCAATACGGACCGTACTGAATTTGTTAAAGTAACAAAGAAAACCAATGATAATGTTAAACTAAAACCAGCTATTACATCAGGAGTAGGACTTGTTAAAAATGAATTTAGATCAAAAACTACTCAACAACGATATAAAACTTCTTTTGCCAAACGCCCCTTTCCTAAGAGCAACCACAACGTTCAACCTAACTACCAACACAACGGTTGGAATCAAAGTTTTCCTAGACCATATCAAACTACAGATTACATGCCATGGAACTCTTACCCATCATTTCCATACATGAATCAAATAAATGGTATGTTTAACCCAAACGGACCCATGAGATATTGGGGACTAAATGCTTGAGTTATTTGCTTCTTAGGTATGCTTGAAAGTTGGATTGGAACCTGATGAATGGATAAAAGATAGTGGATGCTCACGACACATGACGGGCAACAAAAGTCTCTTCTCATCATACCAAGAGTATGACGGAGGTAATGTCACTTTCGGTAGCAATCTCAAAAGCAAAATCATTGGCAAAGGTACGATTGCTCATAACTCCCTAACTATTAAAAATGTTGCTCATGTGGATAGGTTAGGATTTAATCTACTTAGTATTAGCCAACTATGTGATAAAAAGTATAAAGTACTATTTGATGAAAATGGTAGTAAAATACTAAAAGATGGTATCACCATAGCTAAAGGAGTTAGGAAAAATAACATATACGTCATGAAAATAGATAAAACATATAATGACAAACTTTGCTTAACAACATTAGACGATAGCTCATCTCTTTGGCATAGACGCTTAGGTCACGCTAATATGAGACTTATACAAAACCTATCTTCAAAAGAGTTGGTTAGGAATTTACCAAAACTAAAATATGACTAACATTTTTGCGACGCTTGCAAAATTGGTAAACAAACACATAGTAGTCACAAATCTAAAAATATGGTGTCCACATCTAAGTGTCTAGAATTATTACATATGGACTTGTTTGGACCATCCGCTATAAGAAGCTATGGAGGCAACTTATACACTTTAGTCATAGTAGATGATTACTCAAGGTTTACTTGGACGTTATTTTTGAAAACCAAAAATGAAGCTTTTGATAAATTTGAAATACTTAGCAAGAAAATTCAAAACCTTCTAGGTGTCAAAATTGTGTCGATCCGAACGGATCATGGTCGTGAATTTGACAACGAAACTCAATTTGGAAACTTTTGTGATACAAATGGTATAACACATAACTTTTCCGCTCCACGAACACCTCAATCAAATGGAGTAGTAGAACGTAAAAATAGAACAATTCAAGAAATGAGTAGAACAATGCTTAATGAACAAAACATTCCTCAAAAGTTTTGGTGTAACGTCGTTGACACTTCTACATATATTTTAAATAGAGTCTTAATACGTCCTTTCCTAAACAAAACACCATATGAACTTTATAAAGGTAAAAAGCCAACGTTAGGATATTTTAGAGTCTTTGGTTGTAAATGCTTTATTCTTAACACTAAGGATTATCTCACCAAGTTTGACCCAAAGTCTTATGAAGGTGTATTTCTTGGTTACTCTCAAACTAGTAAAGCTTACATTGTCCTAAATAAAGAAACAATGATAGTCGAGGAATCGTTGAACATAACATTTGACGAAAGTCCACCTCCCTCTAAGACATCACCTTTGGTAGATGATGACTTAGTTGAAAGTCAAATAATAGAAAGTCAAATTAATAATAACAAGGAAGATGAACCATTAAATAAGGAAATTGTCAACATCAAAGAATCTAAAAGTCATCCGTTAGAAAAGGTCATAGGACAACTTAATCAAAGAACCTTAAGGTCACAAGCCCGAAATCAAAGTAATCATTTTTGTTTTGTATCCACCATTGAACCGAAAACCATAAATGAAGCAATAAAAGATGAATCATGGGTAATTGCCATGCAAGAAGAATTAAACCAATTCGTTAGAAATGATGTTTGGAAACTAGTTTCAAAACCCAAAGATCAAACTATAATTGGAACAAAATGGGTCTTTCGAAATAAAATGGACGAAAATGGTGTAGTATCTAGAAACAAAGCTAGGCTTGTTGCACAAGGTTATAATCAACAAGAAGGAATTGACTACGATGAAACTTATGCACCGGTAGCTAGACTTGAATCTATTAGAATATTACTTGCTTATGCATGTGCTTATGACTTTAAATTATTTCAAATGGATGTTAAAAGTGCTTTCCTTAATGGGTTTATTAATGAAGAAGTGTATGTTGCTCAACCTCCTGGTTTTTCTGACTTTGAGAAACCACATCATGTCTTCAAACTCAAGAAAGCATTATACGGTCTTAAACAAGCACCTAAAGCTTGGTACGACCATCTTAAGACTTTTCTTATTGATAACAAATATACTATGGGATTAGTAGATAATACTCTTTTTACCAAGAAAAAGGAATCACAAATTATTATTGTTCAAATATACGTTGATGACATTATATTCGGATCAACTTGTCAAGAACTATGTGATGATTTCTCTAAAATCATGCATGACGAGTTTGAAATGAGTATGATGGGTGAGTTAAACTTCTTTCTAGGACTTCAAATTAAACAACTAGAAGATAGTATTTTCTTTAACCAATCTAAATATATAAAAGACATGCTTAAGAAATTTGGTCTTGAAGATTCCAAACCAACTAAAACACCCATGTCCTCGGACACTAAACTCACCAAGGACGAAGAAGGTGAATCCGTAGATAACATTAAATATAGAGGAATGATTGGTAGCCTACTCTATCTTACGGCTAGTAGACCCGACATTATGTTTAGTGTTTATCTATGTGCTCGCTTTCAAGAAAACCCAAAGGCATCACACTTAGAAGCCTTAAAAAGGATTTTTAGATATATTAAGGGAACAACGTGTTTAGGATTATGGTATCCCAAAGGAACGGGTATAGAAACCATAGTGTATGCCGACTCGGATCATGCCGGTGATTATGTCGATAGAAAAAGTACAAGTGGTATTTGCACTTTTGTTGGACATTGTCTCACCTCATGGTTTGCAAAGAAGCAAACGGCTTTAGCCATCTCAACTACTGAAGCCGAGTACGTCTCAGCCGGAAAAGCATGTCAACAAGCTCTTTGGATGAAGCAAGCTCTCGTAGACTACGAAATTCATCTCAACGACATTGTGATACTTTGCGACAACAAAGGAGCCATCGATCTCAGCAAGAATCCCGTTCAACATGCTCGTACAAAGCACATTGAAATCCGTCATCACTTTCTTCGCGACAATGTTCAAAAAGGAAACATTTCAATCGAGAAAGTATCCTCCGAAGACAACATTGCCGACATCTTAACTAAACCTCTTAAACGAGAACCTTTTAATCTTCTTAGACTTGGTTTAGGATTAATGGAACCAAACATGTAGGATAAACATAGCCCAAAACATTAGAATAATCAAAACAAAACAATTTTGTCTTGTACCTGCTACTGTAGCCACGGCACCAAACGATAACAAAGACGGAACCAATTTTTTGGTACCGTCTGGTCCGTGGTGTCTACAGAAGCAAAACTGCTATATACAAAACATCCTCTTCCTCACAACCCACTTTATCAAAACGTGTAAAACTTAAACCAAGCTCATTATTGACACCTTCCCACTCACTAATCACTGAAGATAACATCATTGTAAGTATCCTAACTACATTTTCTCTCTTAATTCTGAGTCTAGGATTCTTATTTATGCACAAAACTATCACAAATCATTACATAGGGTTTTATGTATGCTTGTATACCAAATATGGATTCAATTGGCAAAATGCATAAATAGTCATTGAAATTAGGTATTACATTATCATATTGCATAAACAAATCATGTTTCCCACTAATTGATAGATAATGAATATAAGGCCTTATTCAAACAACCAAACACCCCATGTCAAAAGTTTTTGAAAAGCTTCTCACTTGTAGGAAAACAATTTTTTTCATTGCTAATACAAATAGAAACATTAAATTTTCATCACTTGCATGCTCTTGAATACTAAAGGTATTGCATAACTAATATTCATTCCCGGGTATATTCAAATGAAGCCACATTGAATTAGGAGCATTTGGGTTATCTCATGGTATTTGCCAAACACCCCACTAAAACCATTTTTGTGCATAAAATGAGTCGAGATAACCGCAACTCCAAATTGTTTTCATGTAGGCACACACTAGAACCAAAAAACGTTAAAATTTATTCTCATTTTTTTAACATATTAATTCTTGTCCTTAGGAATAACCATGGTAGCCGCAAGATTCTATGATCACAAAGACACCCTTAACTACATTCCCAAACACCACAAAACCAAAGGACTTACCAAGGAACAAGTAGAAATATTTAAGGGTCTAGAATCAAGGTATTTCCATGAGGGTAGAACCATTCACTCATCCTTCCTTGAACATACCAATCTTCGTGAAGAGCTAGCCGCCATTCAATTCGATTGTCTTCTTGACATCGATGAACCTATTTGTCCTAGGTTTGTGTTAGAATTCTATGCTAGTGTGACCGGCTTCAATGATGAAGACGATGATGAATTTTGTCTTAGCTTTAGAATCAACCAAAATGACTTCACCATCACCTTAACCGAATTTGCTAAAGTGCTAGGAATTCCCAACCGAGGAACTTGTGTCTACACGGACAAGTGGTCCCTCACCGCTTTTGATACAATCAATGACCGCACTTCTCGCTACCTAACTCGTTTGGCCGATAAGGATACCATCCGTGAACACCTTTTTAACCCAAAAAGTGATACAACCCGAGTTACCCGAAAGGGAAAAGAGGTAAACCGAGATCCATATGGAATGGAGCTAAATGAACTTAAGCCCGAGTTTAAGAAATGGGAGGAGCTACTTAGAGCCAACGTCATTAGCACCGTAGGAAATAGGGATCACATAAACGCTTGTCTTTGTCACATGCTCTACAACTTGTCCACCCGCCAACCATTCAATTTAGCCTACTACATTGCTAGGAGAATGATTGATATTCCAACTCAAGGGTCGGTTGCTCTTCCATACGGGATGCTCCTTACCCATCTCTATAGAAACTTTGCACCAATCCCACCAACTTCAAAAGGGATGCACCTTCACTATGAACTCATTCCTCACATCTTTGTACCTTTGAGTGATGAACGAGTTGCTAAGACTAAAGGCAAGAGAGCTAAACCTCCAACTCCTTCATCATCATCATCAAATAGCTCCGAGGATGGTCTTCCAAGCTCTCGTCTTCCACCTCATGAGTATTACGCGTCTCTTCCCGAGATCGAGAATGAATCAGCAGAGTTCAAACAAACTAAGGGAATGTTCAAGTGCCTTGGTAGGATGATTAACAAGATTTACAAGAAGTTGGACAAATGAGGATACTTTAAGGAGTGTTTGGATCAATGCATTTTCTCTAATGTTTGATACTATTTTGTTGTTTTTATCTTGTAGGATGATAATATAACTTCTAAAATTGTCGTTTGCTAACAATCTTATGCAGGAGGATAGCGCAAGTATGCTATCAAATTTTACCCATTTTCACTATTATGTGATCATCAAAAAGTCTTTCTCAAAATCTATGCTCCACTATGTTTATACATGTGTTATTTACTTTTCCTAACTAGAAATGTTTAGTATAACAGCTTTTCAGAAAAATTTCAGGTTTCGGAAATGTCCTCGACACCTAAAAACGTACTCTGTCCATATTTCTGCACTCCACGGATCAGACGGCACCATAATTTTGGTACCGTCCTTTATGTATTTTGGTACCGCCGTACCTGTACAGGTGGACCAGACGGCACCCTTTTTAGGGTACCGTCCGTGTATGGTTTTGGTGCCGTGGATCCTCCAGGTACTTTTCTGAATTTCGACTCTTTCGTGATTCCAAATTATCTTCCATCACTTATAAATCAATCTTAATTAGTTTATACTGTTATTAGAACTAGTATAATTCACTAAGGTATATAAGAAATCCATTTCCCACCAAAATTCAAAAATTTGAAAAATCCACCCAAGGAGCCCTTTGGCATAAAGGAAGGAACCAAATTTTTGGTACCTTCAAATCCGTGGGTAATCTGAATGTTAGGAAATTCCACTCACTAGAACACATTTATTGCAAATCTTTTCTTCTTCACTCCATCTCCCTTGTATGGATTGACTTGGGTGATATGACTAGCATTCAACCCACTTCCAAATCATTAGGAACCTCATCTCTTCAATGGTTCAACATCAAATCAAACACATTTCTCAACAATTTTTCACTCCTATAAATTGAGAGGTTTTACCATGATCATCCTCACACCTTCCTCATTTTCACCATTATCTAGCAAAGCAAAAAACCAAAGTTAAAAATGACTAAATCATCTCCAAAACCTTGCAAGAAGACCGCTAGAATGAGCGTGAGGCCTTGTTGCTTCGTTCATCTTAGCTCATCATCCGAGTCTTCTCCACTCACAATCTCATCTCCCATCCGAGATGATACAAATCTTACCTTAGCTACACCCAATACATCACACATTGTGATCACCACTCCACCACCAACAAAAACACCTACTTCACCTCCACCGGCACCCATCCAAACATCCAAAACACCCTCACCACCTTCACCACCAAGGTCTCCAACTCTCATTCCTATGGAGTTATTTTCAACGCCACCAACATCACCAAATCCTTTCCTAGAGGACTTGGAAGACTTGCCTCCTAGGCCAAGTCATCCACCACCATTGCCATCCTTTGGCACAATTGAGCGAATCGCTCATGAATCACCTCGGTCATCCTTTGACCCAAACGCCCCATTAGGGCCAAGACCTCTCCTTTTCCACCCCATTCACAAGGACATTCATGGTCCTTTATATGGGGATCATCCACTTCCATCATCAATGTCCCCTCATATTGAGGACATTTCGGATTGCATGTGGGATGACAATCCCACTAGAGAGGAGATTCAAGCGGAACTCCACAACCTCCACCAATTCAAAGGCATGGTGGATTCTCACTTAAGTGAGACAATACAAATGCAAAATGCTTTGCTTGCATCCATCATGACCACTCCAAACATCCCCAACACCACCAACACATCCACCATTCCACCACCACAACCTCCCCAAACATTCTACCCTCCAAGGCATGGTTGCTCAACTTGTGAGCAAACGGGTCAAACCGTGGAACGGACCCGGGTTATGGTCCATGACTTCCAAGAAGAAATGAGGTTCATCCTCAACCACATCCTTGAGCGTCTCAACGCTCTTTCCCATCCACCATCACTTTAGAATGGTTTTAGACTAGTCTTTCTTGTTTTTACTTTCTTAGGATAATTTTTATTTCTTGTACTAAAAACACATCATTGTGTTCTTTTTTCATGATCTCTACTCATAAAAAATTTTAACTAATGAATGTTGTTTATTATATTATTGATGTCATTACATAGTGTTTGGAAATGCTTGTGAATGATCATTATTACTAACAATTTTTTTGTAGCTTTATTTTCACAATCCATGAATCTTCCCATTAAAGCACCCAATTTGGGGGGAGCTTTAAACAAGGGGGAGATAATAGCTCGGGCTCATTACATTCCGCATAGCCTCTTCTTTTTGTTGAGACAAAAAGGGGGAGAAAATATAGAACTTTTAAATTATTTATATTTGACTTTTCTGAAAAAGTCAAACTGCATACATTTGACTTTCTAAAGTCAAACAGGAACCCTCATTGATAATACTTGACTTTTCTTAAAAAAGTCAAACTGCATACTTTGACTCTCTGAAAAAGTCAAACATCATGCATCAACTAGTGAATACTTTGACCTTCATAAAAAGTCAAACATCATACACTTGCATTATCATTTCCTTTTCAAATTCTAAAACTAATATTTTTATAACTCTTGTACAAACTTTGTATCTTTTATAAAAATAAAATTTATATTTTGTCCTCAACAAAAAGGGGGAGATTGTTAATACAAATATCGTCATTAAACTTTGTATCTTTGCATAAGTTTTGTTAACGACAAAAGTAAATTTAATTTATAAAAGCTTAAAGCTTGTCAAGTTTAATAGATATTTAAACAAGCTTTTTCAAACAATACATTCATCATTCAAGCATTTACATTTATGATTAGTAACATCTTGATATGACTCTAATCATTATGTATGATAGTAGTTTTTAGAATGTGTTGGGTTCTTAAAACCAAACACTACTTAAGCATTTGCATATTTCTAAAAATAGAAATACAACATATGACATCATGTATTACATCATGGAAATCATTGGAAGATTCCATTAGATATTTTGTGTAGATTTGTACTCTTCATATCTTGCACAATCTCACTTAGATAGAGTTGACTTTGGCAAGATTTGATATCTTGGCTGTCAGACCCGGCGGTACCAAAATGGTACACGGGCGGAACCCTTTTAAGGGGTCCGCCATCCGTGGACGCTCCTGTCCATTTTGGCTATAAATAGAAATGCCAAGCCAAGTAGTTTTTCATCCCTTTCTAACATACTCTCATAAATATCTTCTCTCTAACCTTTCTAACTCAGTTTCATATCATATTAGTGATCTCTTTTGTAGCAAAGAAGATCAAGTCATATTCAAGCTTCAACGAGAAGTTGGAAGTCTTGTTTGTTTAGTGTTGTATGATCTAGTGTTGATCCATACTTCATTGTTGTATCAAACCATCATAATCTTGTGAGTGTGAGTGGTTAGTATTTTAGTCCTCAAAATACATTGTGTGTGGGAGTAGTTGTACCCTTGGAAAGAACTCGACATCTAGCTTAGTGTCGGAAATAGTGTAAGCGAAGTGTAAAGGTTTTCTCCGCCGGTGAAAGGAGCTTGTTGACTAGTGAAGTTAAACTCTCGAGTGTGAGACTCGGGGAGTGGAGTAGGGCAAGGAAAAAGAGTCATTGTAGGCCGAACCACTATAAACAACTTGTTGTGGTTTGATCATTTCTTTCCTTATTTACTTATTACACATTGCTTGCATATTTCATTAACATACTCAAGATCAATATCAATTGATCTTTTAATAAGTTTCAAAACAAAGTTTTTAATTGGTAAACTATTCAACCCCCCTTTTAGTTTTCTACAGTTTTGAATTACTACCGCATCCACATATCCCAGCTACACTGTATAGGTGCAGCGAAACTAATTAATTTTGAGGTGAACTGCCGCCTGTTGGCTATTAACCCTACCATCAACCTGTTCCGCGCCTTTTACCATACCACCTGGTCACACGGGTGGGTAACCTTCGCAAAACGTCCTGGGCGACTCCAGTGCTATACGGAGAAGTTAGATGCACTTAGGAATTGGAGGGAGACATTTTTCAGGGTCGATAACGCGTGTTTTCCTTCTCGCTTCGATTTTTACTCACAGGGGACACTGCCAAAGGATGAGCGCCCCCTCCCCGGATCATACAATGCGGAAGATGCGGATACAATAAATGCCAACCGCATCCCCATTAGCTCCTACCCCAAGGAGTTCTTGGTGCACATTGGTCTGAGCTGAAACTATTTTGGTAGTCCAGAAGAAGTTCCAATCTTCATAGGCGCAGATGGTCAGGGTGGGTGCTCATTCTTTCGTACCCCGTTGAGTTATATTACTATAAGTTTTTACTGTTTTTCCTTTGTCCCTGTCGTAAACTGTTTGTGTTTCTTTGTTGTTGTGCAGAGATGGACCTGTTCAGCGTAGTGCAACTGGCGAAGCCAATACAGGTAGAAGTGGGAACACGTCCGTTAAAGGAGGGAGAAGATCCCGTGCTTGTTGCGGCAGCAGGGCGTACCCTTAATCTGGATCTAGGAGAGGCAGGGGAAAGCTCATTCGTTGCTCTGGAAGCGACACCCTTACAAAGTGTGCCGAGTTCTACAGTTCCCTCCCCCCCAGTGCAACCTGCGCAAGTGGTTGTAGAGCAGGTGGAAGAAACGGAAGAGGGAGAAAGCCAGGGATTAATGCGCAAAAGGAGGCGCAGTGATGATGGCGCTGCTTCCTCCCGAAAGAAGCGTCCTGTGGTGTTGAATGTAGAGTCGTCCTCTAGTGATGTTGCATCACGCCCACCATCACCGGACACTTCCATTCCTGCGTAAGTGTCATGGAATTGTTTATTCCTTTTTTTTTTTTTTTTAACTGTGAACTTTGCGTATTGTCTGTAGGTTTGAATAATCCGCAGAGTCACCACCGCCTGAGAGCCCTGTGCGTACCGAAGTTTCTGCGCCAAAGAGTCCGAATGCTGAGCCATCGACTGCTGGAGAAATGCCAATGGAGCAGCTTATTGAGGAACTGGATTTGGCCGCAGCACATCAAGCCTCATTAGCTGCACGGCTGAAGGCCAGTTATTCCGGGGACAGTTCGCGCATCAGTCAACTGGAAGCCCAGCTAGCAAGTGCCAGGGTGGAAGCCGATGCCATGAGTGTGTATGCCCAAGGACTGGCTGAGGAAAAAATGCTGCTGCTGAGTCAAATAAGCCGAGAGCGTACCGCTGCTGCAGAATATAAAGCTTCCTGTATGTGGGTCTTGAAGTATCTTGAGCAAGGTAAGAAGGAGTTGGTTGCTCAGGTAGAGGATCTTGGCGTTACTGTGAGCAAGGCATTGGAGGTACAAGAGGCAAAACTGCGCAAACTGAGCATCGAGTATGACGAGGAGTTGTATCCTCAACTGATGTCTACTATAGCTGAGCGCAGATGGCTCGTAGGACATGGTATTCGTTTAGCCGCTCTTCATACTCTGGAGTCGCCAGAAGTGGTTACTGCCTTTGGGGATGTAGTTCAGTGCGCTCTGGAGCGCGGCAAAGCAGAAGCTGTGGAGAAATTGCATGAATCGGAACTGCTAAAGGTACCCGTTAACGAGGTACCAAATTATGATGCTAAGACGTATGATCACCTGGTTGCTACGATGAAAAGGATGAAGGAGTTAGAGCTCCCTATGATTGCTGAACTTGAGCGTGATCAGGATTATCCTATAGACGTCATCATGACGGGGTTGAATCGTGCGCGTCATCGTGCCGAGGGTGCAGAAGCCCAGCCGGATTACTTTTTGAAACCCCATGACTCACAGCTTCAGGTACCTGTCTTCGCGCGTCCAAGGGATATCTTGAATCCTTTTGTTTTAGAGAAAGAAGTGCCTTTGAAGGAGGTACTGGAAGCGCATGTGACCAGACTTGCTCAAAAGAAAGGTATCAAAGGGAAGGCAATCTTGTGCGGGGTTGGTGCAGCACACCAGCCAAGGTCTGATGGGGTGCCGGTGAGTGTTGCTATTGTGTCTCGGTAGGATTCAGATCTGTTGAAGAAACTTGCCGAGGCAAAAGATACCTCGAACCGCGTGGGTGGCTCATCTATTGAGTGTTGTAATAGTTGGTAGGTGTATGTGTTGTGAAGTAGCAACCCTTTTGTAATAACTCGTAGTTATTTAATAAAATCATATTTTTATCGTTACCATTCGTAGCATACATACTTGTCTGTTTGTCTTTGCCCAAATTTACTTGTGTTGGCTACAGGTTAAATGTACGCAAGCGCCAATAATATAAAAGATTCATAAAAAAATACTAAGTATTTTCCATCATAGTCGTGTATGTTATGATATGCAGCGTACTGTAAATATCACATGAAGAAATCAAGTGTCTCGGTTTCTAAGTTGTTAAACGTGCATCATGTGCGATGTTGCGCATCCCTAGTGAGATGAGCATAAACTTATTCCAACGTCTTGAGAACAAGGTGTTTAACAAGGATACATGATCTGATGTTGATGGGTTTGCAACCCTCTTACTCAACAAGTTGTTTAGTAGGTGAACTTATCCTTTTACCATCGTGGGTTTATTTAATGCATGCACGCCATGTAGGCAAGGAATAAGAAATTGTTAAGACGTACAGTATATGAAATAACAAATTGAAATGTGTCACGGAGTTAGCTAGAAACCGCAACGTTTTATTAATACTTGCAAGTGTGTTTGAGAAAATAAGACATTATACTAAGAAAATAAAAAATAAATGCATAGATGGTTATTTGGTACTCTAGTAAAGTGTATGAGCGTCTGCACATTGGGCCGTAGCCACTCCTAAAGGTAGCATCTCTTGAGGTTGCAGATGTTCCATGTGCGTGGCAGCTCTCTACCATCCAAGCCTCGTAACTTGTACGAGCCCGTTCCTGATGCTTCAGTAACCTCGTAGGGTCCTTCCCACTTTGGTCCGAGCTTGCCCGTGTCTTCTGCGTGGCTCGCATCATTAGCGTGGTAGACAAAATCACCTGGTCTGAAGGAGACACTGCGTACTTTGGCGTCATAGTATCCTTTCATCCTTGACTTTGATTTTTCCTCCCTTATAGATGCGCGTTCGCGCCTTTCCTCCAGCAGGTCCAAATCAATATGTCGTTCGTCGTCATTAGTTGCCACGTTAATTTCAGCGGTGCGAATAGTTGTCATTCCAATTTCGGCCGGTATGACGGCTTGTGTCCCATAGACTAGTGAAAAGGGAGTGTCTCCCGTGCTGGTTTTTATTGAGGTGCGGTGCGCCCACAAAACATGCGAGAGTTCTTCCACCCATCTTCCTTTGTGCCTATCCAGGCGTGCTTTAATTCCTTCACCCAGGCTGCGATTTGCGCGCTCTACTAAGCCATTGGATTGTGGGTTGTGGAAACGTAGAGGGGGGGGGGTGAATACGTTACCGTTTAAAAACTTTAGATCTTTAGTATCAAATCGCTTATAAAGCTTGTTATAATATGTAAGTACCAATTATTGTTTGTGACTAATATAAAGCATAGTAAACTAAGTTGTCACATAATCATGAACACCAAACCACATCACAAACAATAGTATAGAGCAAGTATAAAAGTAAAGAGATAAAGAAAGGAAAGTGCAAACCGAACACGAGGATTTATAGTGGTTCGGTCATGAATCTCCTTTCCGCCCTACTCCACTCCCCGAGTACCCAACTCGAGAGTTACTTCACTAAATCAACAAGCTCCCTTCTCAGCGGAGAAAACCTTACAATCGTCGCTTACACTTTTTCCGGTACAAAGCTAAATACCGGGTTCTAGTTCGAGGTAGAACCAACCTAACGTCGCCTATACAATATTTCCGACACTAAGCTAGATGTCGAGTT
This sequence comes from Chrysanthemum seticuspe, assembly GCA_019973895.1. NCBI lineage: Eukaryota > Viridiplantae > Streptophyta > Magnoliopsida > Asterales > Asteraceae > Chrysanthemum > Chrysanthemum seticuspe. The sequence continues at coordinate 356,289,337 of BPTQ01000007.1, read as the reverse complement.
CTTTTACAAGGGTACAACCACTCCCAATATGTTTTATGGCCCAACATAACAAACCTTGTGTTTTATGGCACAAACACATAAACCATCTAATCTAGTTTGGTGAAAGTGTTGTTATGATGCAATGATGTTTACACTAATGATCCATGACACAAATGTCTAATGGATATGAATGACTACTTCTAAATGAACTTCCATTGATAGGAAGCCTTCATGATGAAGATCACAAGTTCCCTAAACTTGTTGTGATAGATCTTCAGCTTTTGATGAGTGGAGATGGCTAGATCTCCAAGCTTTCTTTGGTTGATCATGATGTAGAGTATGCTTACAACAAAGATGAATGTTAGAAGCATTATGATCATGTGATGGTGAGGGAGATTAATGTATGTTTCTACATTGTTATCTACAGATCTAAATGTTGCAAGAAGGGTAGAGAGAAAGTGTGTTGAAGGGATAAATGAACAACTTGGTTTGGCTTGCTATTTATAGCCAAAATGGACAGGAGCGTCCACGGACCACGGAACCCTCAAAAGGGTTCCGCCCGTGTACCATTTTGGTACCGTGGGGGTCTAACATAAAATCTAAAAAATCTTTCTTCAAATCTTTCCAAGATATTACCAAATCTTACTAAGATCACATTTGATATATTGAGTGTCAATCTAACCAAAATATTCAAGTGATTTTCCAAGGATTTCAAAGATGATGCATGACATGATGTAACATGTATTTCCATTTTTAGATTAAAAAGTTTATCAAGGTAAACTTGTAAAATGCATTATGTAACTAGTTAATAAAATGTCTAGTTACCTTTTGTAAAAGAGTGCTTGTCAAAATAAAATATATTTTGTCAAATGTAAGTAAACTTTAGTATTTGTATGAAATACTTGTAAATGCAAAATGTAAAATGAGGTTCGAAATAGAATGGTTAACCTATTAAAATACTTAGTGACTCTAAACGTATTTTAAACATTCTATATGATTTGTTAATGGGTTTGATCATAATGCCACATAACAAACATGTACGAACCTGTGTTGTAACATACGAGGACTTGAGACATCGAGAGGTGTTGAATGTATGTTGAGACAAAGTGTGATTACAAGTAACTTGTACATTTTACGTTATGTATTACAAGTTACATGTTTGTCATCAATCAAAACAAACGAGACTGTATAGATTAAATATCGTAATATTTGCACTAACATGGGTGTTTAACTGATGCGAAGTGCTGTGTGATGTTAAACTTCTCGCACCAATCCTTGAAAGGATTTTGGCAGAATTGTTTCCCGTTGTCCGAGATGATTTCACCAGGTAAACCGAAGCGGCATACAACGTTTTCCCAGACGAAGCGTTTCACCTGGTTGCCAGTGATTGTTACCACTGCTTTTGCTTCAATCCACTTAGTAAAGTAGTCTATGGCAACTATGAGGAATTTTAATCCTCCCGCTGCGACTGGAAAAGGTCCTGCAATATCGATACCCCACTTGTAGAATGGCTATGGGGATGTGATTGGTGTTAGCTCGTGCTGTGGTTTGCGCGGGACGGGTCGATGAACTTGGCAATCGTTGCACTTCCTTATTAAGTCCCGCGCATCGCGGAGCATGGTTGGCCAGTAGTATCCTGATCTCATGGCGCGCGCTACAACGGACCGTGGTCCTGAGTGCATGCTGCATGAACCTTCATGGATATCTCGCAGCACGTAATTTGCTTGTAGTGGGCCTACACAGCGGAGCCATGGTTGAAGGAAGGAGCGTCGGTACAGTGTGTTGTCTCGAAGTTCGAATCTTTGTGCCGTGCGCCGTATCCTGCGAGCTTCCTTCTGCCCTTGGGGTAACATTCCTTTGTTTAGGAATTCCGTTATCGGTGTCATCCATGTAGGACCTTCCTCCTCTATTACTGTGGAGACTTCCATCTCCGATATGGATTTTCTTTTCAGTGTTTCCACCAGCACTTGCTTTGACAGGTGTGTGAAGCTTGTCGAGGCGATCTTGCTTAGTGCATCTGCCTTGCGGTTCTCTCCTCTAGGAACTTGCTTGATGGTGAATCTATCAAAGCCTTTAATCAGTGTCTTGGTCTTGTCGAGATACTGAATCATATTTTCTTCTTTAGCCACTTATTCGCCCAACACGTGGTTGGCTACTAGCCGGGAATCCACATTTGCTTCCAGGTTTCGTACACCCATTCGAGCTGCAATGCGCAGTCCGGCGATTAGAGCTTCATATTCTGCCTCATTGTTTGTCACTGTAAATTTAAAACGCAATGCGTAAGTGAATTCCATTCCCTTCGGATTTGTGAGAATGAGGCCAGCTCCTGACCCGTCCACGCATGAGGATCCATCTGTAAACAAGATCCATGGATCTTGTAGTACCTTCTTACTTGGTGCGGGTACCTCATCGGTGTCTGGCTTCTCAATGATGAAGTCTGCCAGAATCTGTCCTTTGATTGCGGTACGCGGTCTGTAAGAGATGTTGTGTTCACCTAGCAATACACTCCACTTCTGGAGTCGGCCTGACGCATCAGGTTTGGAGATGATCTGCTTGATCGGTTGGTCTGTGATTACTGCTATCGGGTGCGCTTGGAAGTACCTGCGTAGTCGCTTGGCAGCAAACACCAATGCCAGAACTAATTTTTCCATGGCGCTGTAGTTCATCTCCGTTTTCTTGAGTGCTTTGCTTACAAAATAGATAGGGGTTTGTACCGAATCCCTATCTGTTAGTAGCATTGCGCTCACTGCTCCATGAGTTGCTGATAAATACATGATCAGCTCTTCCCCTGGTCGGGGTGCGACAAGTGTTGGGAGCGTTGCTAGATGCTGTTTGAGCTGAGTGAAGGCTTCTTCCGCCTCCGTAGTCCACCGGAAATCACCCTTTTTTATACACTTCTTGAGTGTTTTGAAAAGAGGTAAGGATTTTTCTGCTGACTTGGATAGGAACCTATTTAAGCCGGCCAGCTTTCCGTTGAGAGATTGGACTTCCTTCAGCGTGCGCGGTGAAGGAAGTTAGATGACCGCCTTTGTCTTTTCTGGACAAGGTTTTATGCCGTCAGGCTCTATCAGGTATCCTAGGAACATGCCTTCCGTAGCGCCGAATGTGCACTTCTTCGGATTTAGTTTCATGTTAATCTCTCGTAGAGTCTTGAACGTTTCCTCCATGTCGCGCACAAGCTCATCTTCAGTATGGCTCTTTATAACCAAGTCATCCACATAGACTTCCAGGTTGCGGCCCACCTGTTTTTTGAAAGCATGATCCACTAACCGCTGATAGGTAGCGCCCGCATTCTTCAAGCCAAAGGGCATTTTTGTATAACAGTAAACGCCCTGGCTTGTATGAAAGGCTGTTTTTTCCTCGTCTTCCTTAGCCATCTGTATTTGGTGATATCCCTTGTATGCGTCAAGGAAGCACTTTAAGGGATATCCGCACAAGGACTCTATTTTCCAGTCTATCTCTGGTAATGGATAGCAGTCTTGTGGGCATGCTTTATTAAGGTCGGTGAAGTCTACGCACATTCGCCAGCTGCCGTCGCTCTTTTTGACCATTACTGGGTTAGAAAGCCAGTCATGGTAGTAGACTTCACGCATGATTCCCGCATCCACCAGTTTATGTATCTCTGCCAGAATAGCTTGTGCGCGCTCTGGGGCTTGGCCGCGCTTCTTCTGGCATATTGGTGAGTACCCTTGTCAGATTCTCAGTTTATGCTCTGTGATTGAGCGTGGCACCCCTGTCATGTGTTTTGGCTCCCATGCAAAAATGTCCAAGTTCTTTTGTAAGAGCGCGCATACGGCTGCTTTGCCGTTGTCCGACAATGATCCTCCGATGGCTATTTCCTGTTCCGGGTATTCTGGGTGAATTGCAACCTTCAGGTTTGGGACTTTGGTTGCGCTCTGTTCTGGGATCGGTGCCGTTTCGCATGTAACCGTGTTACATTCTCTATTTGGTACCGTGGCATTGTAAAGAGTAACAATGCCCCCTTTCACGGGGAATTTAAGCATCCCGTGCGTTGTTGATGGCACTGCGCGCTGGCTGATATCCCGGGTCTCCCGATAATGCCATTGTATGGTGAAGGGGATTTGATCACCATAAATTCCATCCAAGCTGTCGCAGAGTGTTCTGCATTGCCAATGCTGACTGGTAATCGTAGTTGCCCCATGGGCCATATCTTTTCACCCGTAAAACCAGTTAGCGCCGTTCTGACTGGGCTTAACTGGCTGCGTATTTCAGGCCGCAGTCGTTTGAAGCAGTGCTCATACATGATGTCCGCCGATGCTCCACCATCGACGTACATGCGGTGGATGTCGTGACCCCCCGCACTGATCTCAATGGTGAGTGGCTTTACTACTGCGTTGTCCGCAGTTAGAGTAGGGAAAGAGATTTCGTTTCTTCGGGAAAACTCCTGGCTGACCTTCTGTCTAGTGATCCGCTGCCATGATTGTATCATGTAGATCGTGTCGGCCTTGTCTTTGGGTGTCTCCTTCTTGTTTCCACTCTTTTGTCTATCCTTTCCCTCTTTAATGTTTTGGACCAAGTGGTCCAATCTACCTTCTTTAACCATCTTGTCGATGAGCTGGCGCAGTTGGACACATTCGTTAGTGGTATGGCCCTTCTGTGCGTGGTAATCACAGTATCCATTCCTAGTGCGCCGATCCTCTGGAGTGCGCATCTGCGGTGGTCTTGGAAAATTCGCACCTTCCGTTGCGAGTATTTCCTTTGGGGTCTTGATCAGCGGGGTGTATCTGTCATTATCCCTCCCGCTCCCCTGGCTGCGATAGCTCCTATTACAGTTACTACCCCGGTCATTGGATTGTCTCCCAGGTTGTTCCTGTGACCGGTAGTTCGAGTAGTTCCTTTTGCTATCCGCCGCGGCGGCTTCTCCCTGGACGAAGGACCGAGAGCGTTTCATGAGTTCATCAAAGGTTTCAGGAATCTTGTCGTTCGATCTCTTGATGAGTTCTGGATTATTAATCCCGTTCATGAAACCAGAGATCTTTAATACTTCAGGGCATGCTTTAACTTGCATGCATTCATCTTTGAAGCGTTCCATGAATACGCTTGTAGATTCTCCTTGGCGCTGTTTTACCCTGGCGAGTTCGACAGGATTTTTAGCGCACTTCTTCCTCTGAGTAAAATTTAGGCGAAACGCCTTTCTCAATTCCTCAAAGCCATTGATGCTTCTGCGTGGAAGCTTGCTGAACCAGTTCCGCGCGTTTCCCACTAGTGTGGAGTTGAACATGTGGCACCACACAGGCTGTGGCCAGTTTTCAATTGTCGCAGCTGATTCAAAAATTTTGAGGTGATCATCAGGGTCACCTGTTCCATCATAGGTTTTTACGTTGGCAGGCATGCGTCTTCTTTTGCTTTCTGAGAAGTCACTGATGCGCCGAGTAAACGCATCCACCTTTTGACGGCGCCAAGGGAGGGATATATCTTCATCCTCCTGGTCATTGTATCTGTTTCTGGACTTCCAGTGTCCAGTTTCGCTATCCTCGTTGTCCGAGGAATTTTCAGAGGACGAATTTTCCTTCTTTCGGCGCTTGCGCCGACTGTCTTCTGAGTTTGTACTCGGAGGACTTTCACTTAGGGAATAGCGTCGTCCCAGTCTGTCTTGGATTCTGCGGCTACCAAGTCTGGTGTGGACATTGGTATGCTTTTCATCTTCATCACTCTCACTCAGATGATGCGAGTGAGATGTCTCCTCGTCCTCGATTCTCCTCCCAATTCTGTTGAATACTGGGGGTCGGCGGCTGTCTCTCCCGCGCTTCTCTTTCTGACGGCGCAGTTGTGAAGTCTCGTATTCATAATCGAAATTGAGTCGGGCTTTCAAGTTCCGACCTGATCTCTTCTTCTCTTCCTCTTGCATGAGGGCAGTTAATGTTTCGTAGTTTTGGGATACGAAATCTTCTGGTGCTAGCTCTGGTGCGACCCCCTCAAGAGCGAGTGTGTTTGTTTCTATCACTACACCCTTATTTCGGTCAGGTGCATCTGGTGCCTTTGTCAGATCAGTTTCTAGCACCGATTGAAAGGGAGTAGTAAGGACGGTGCGCAATGGGTCTACTCCACTCGTGGTGGTTGTAGTGGCTTGGGTTGTTCCCGAGCGCGGTTCCACCAGAGGGAAGACCAAGTCTTGGTCTGATCCCTTGTTTTTAGCAGCGCTGGTTGTCCCAGAGGTCTGCTTGGGAGTTAGTCCGCTTTGCGACTTCTTTCCCATAAGGTATGACTGCGATCGCTGATTTCCATGCTTCGTCATTCTAGTCTTGGTTCTTAGTGTATGGTCCCACGGATGGCGCCACTTGTTGATACAAAAGTTGGGCGTTCCTTGTTTGAAGCTCCGGCTCTCGTACCAATTGAGGATTGTTGCTTGAGACCTGCGCACTAAGAGACAAAAGACACCGTTAGGCTTACCGTGGGATTGTTTCCCACGATTATCCTCCGGCGTGAGAGTAAGTAATCGGTTTAGGGTTTAAGGAGAGTTAGGGTTTGTAGATCGTACCTTAAATGAGGGATATGATTCCCTTTATATACGCACGGAATCCTTGTTGGTTCCGTGTTCCTCCACCTTCGGCGTATCCCGCCTAAGTCGGTTGGGGATGATTATCTCCATATTTAGGAGATATCCAATATCTATTCTGTAAATAGATTTGGGCTTGGGCTTTCGTGAGCCCGAACATCTAGTCCGCGTAGCCCAGTTCATACCGGGCTAAGTTAGTGTTGGACTTTAGTCGGGTTCATGACCCGAATATAGACTATACGTCATCAGGTAGTGTAAATCACATCACTCGCCCGAATGTTATCATACATAAGGCTACGCCTCATATTGTCGTATGGGGAATTTCATGATCAAGATGATCATTGCAACACAGCTGGGTAAACATGGACAGATCGTTGGACGAGTAACAACAATTTCAGTTACAGCTAGTTACTGTGATTGAAACATTGAAATCACTCTATAAAATTTCTCCGTTATTTCATATATTAGTAGTTGATAACTTGAACATTTGATTATATATGTTTTTTATGATAGTCTTTATTGGTTTTTGAAGATGCAAATATAAAAATAAAGGAAACTAAATTAAAAAAAGAGTCATGGACTCATGGCGTGTGCATGAAGTCGCTTATATTATAAAAAATGTTCAAGTCTCGAATAATTAATGGCATATCCCAATGTTCCACAGCTGGATCATGTTTAGTGATGTTTTGCCATGGGATTTACCTACAGAAGGTGATTTGCACATTCTTAAAAATGATTGGGACATTCACATTTTAAGTATTTGAACCTTCATATTATTTTTAGTTATTTTTATCCTATAACGGTATAAATGACTTAAAATATGAGCGTCCCAATATTTTTAGGATTGTGAAAATCACCTTCCTTTACCTAAAGGCGTGAGGTACCAGCTATGACTATTGGTGTTTGACTTTGTTCACTATCAATGAATTGGTTCATTCTACCAATAATAGCATACACCTTTGACTTTTGCATTATTGATTAACTTGAAGTTGCTACTTTTCATGTATCACCTGATTTGTCAACTTGAATCCAAGAACTTACTTTTGGAATCTGAAAGCAAACTAAAGCACACTTCAGGGGTTATGCTATATATCAGTGTTCAATCAGTTTACAAATTTACACCATGTTACAACCAGGTTGCTAATAATCAGCAACCTTTAGCGCATTTCTTGTTATGCCTTATGCGGCGTTGGGTGCTTGATCTGCTTTGTCGCCAAATTTACGCATTTCCTACAACCTTTTAGTACGTGTTGAACTCGCCATATCAATACCATGTTCACAAGCTAAGAACATGTAATTATAAGATTATTCTTTACATTTGTTCCGAAACTAACAAAAACAACTCCTATATGAATTTAAAAAAAGTTAACCTTATTATTATCATAGATTATGAGTTACACATAACATATGCAAATAAGAAAACTCTAATAAAAATCGGAAATAGTTAAAGTTACAAAGTTAAATACACTCTAGCTAGGTTCACATAAATTCTTTGATATTTCCGGTAACAACGTTAATACCATTCTCTTGGGCAGCAGCCATTGCTTGATACTGTTGTTGAACAACAGTCGGTTGCAATGGCTGTAGCAATTGTTGCGGTTGTTGCTGCGGTGCAACAACCGCAGCTCCTTGAGTAGTAGTAGTATAATAGATCTGCCTTCCTGCTCCATTATCATACGCCACTTGACCAAATCCTTGATCCGTGACAGCTGTCGTTGACTGGACCACACGATACCCTTGTGGCAGAAACTGTGGTTGTGCTGAAACCGTAGTTTGTTGAGTTGAAACCGCTTGGACAGGTGGTATTACGTTGTAAACTTGCTGCTCGTGGTAAACCTCCGTAGACGTGGGCATCGTCTGGACGTAGTATCCTTGACCTTGATTCACTTGTCCAGTGACAGGTGTTGCTATCGGGGCGTGATACACACTCCCCGGAGCTTGAACCATATAAACTGCCGCCTGTGCTTGTTGCTGATGTTGCAGTTGCTGATCCATTGATACTAAGGATGGCGATGTATATCCGCCAGAAGATATCTGGTATCCAGATACTGGGGCTACTTTTTCGTTCATTTTGGGGACAAGATAGTCTCCAGTGTAGCCAGCAGCTGCGAGATTGTCATTGCTAGGTCTCCGGTTAAAAACCGGTTGATTCTGTTGTTGTTGTTGTTGTTGTTGTTGTTCTTCAATTTGTAATTTCTGTAAGTCATGAATATGTTTCTGAATATGATCAGATTCATCAAGAACAACAACCTCGTTTTCTTTCTCTATACGCGCACCGTTTACTTGCTGTTGATTCGAGCTAAAACTACTAACCGGAGTCAAGGAGGGGCTTTGCGCATTAACAGGAAACAAAAACAGCCTCAATCTAGCTGTAGTAGTAGTAGCAGTATTTGCGCCTTTATTCAAGCGATCATACTCATGCATCATGTGTTCAAGATCATCATCATTCGTAACCGATATCAACGCATCTAGATCTTCACCAGGTAACTGATACTTGAAACACACGTCATGAGCTTCACATAAAGCAGTTAACCTAGCTATCACGGAAGCGAATTTAACAGAACGATCAACTGCTAAGATCTTAGTTTGACCACCAACGTAGGATAACTGGTTATCATGAGGTCTAGGAAGGATCTTGCCTCCATAACTGCACATAAACTTGACCTTATTATTATACTTTTGGTGGTTATTATTTTGATCGTCCCACGGTCGCGGAGACTCAAAGTCTGGGTCACGCGACTGTGCGGACGATCCAGATGCACCAGACTCAGCGTAGTTAGAGTTTTCCATAGATGTTGAGGGTGTATTTTTGTTGTTAGATAGTTTGAAAAGTGTCTTATGAATGTATTGGTTTTTATATTGACAGTTGGGTGTATTGATATTTGTGTGACAGTTAACAAATTTGTTGACCGAGAAAAGTGATGGCAAGTGGAGATATAAAATAGTGATGGTTAGCTGGAATTGGTGGGCTCCAAGCAGGATGGAGACTCTTCCTGCAAATTGCCATGTGGAACTACAAACAATGGTAGATAGATGTTGAAACAAAATAAATAAATAAAGAATGCACATTTTTAATAATGTTAATCCTTGAAGTAAAGTGGATGAGGTGTAATATGTTGTTTGGCTTTATGCAACTTTTTAATTTGACAAAGTCCATTTGGAGTGTAATTTATGATAAAGTGAAGTGAGGGTGTGTGTATATGAGCCAAAAACTGGTTTCATGTCATGTCATTTTTTTTTTCATTCACATATTTAAAAATTTATATTTAGTTTGTGTTTTAATTGGGTATGGTGAGTCACAAAAGCAGTATTTTAAAATCAGAAAACACGCAACTATATTGCGGTTTTCAACGGGCTTGAAGTTCTCATGGACTTAGGAGAATCAGTAACAAGGAGTCATGGTTATTATTTGTTAGTAAATTTCATTTTACTTAAGTAAATGAAGTGCATCGTTGAACGCTAAGTTTGAGAGTGTCGTGATTTAGCTAAGTCTATAATCCAGTATGACTAAATCACTAGTATCAACCTCGATTACGTTCAATTCATTGACAGAAATACAATAATAAAAGGATTGAGAAGTGAGGCTCAGGGGTCCTAGGGAAAGGATCGTCATAAAGATTAAAAGTAGTGATTGCTTGCTCTCAAAACTTTCTGATACGAGCTAAATCAATAGTCAGGAATCAGAAGTAATGTCGTAGACTTGTGCAAATCGGACGAGACGTTACTATGAGATTTTTAGCATGTTTTGAATCCGTGAATGAAAGACATTTCAATCTAAAAGTTCCATAGTTAGTTGTCATGGTGGGAGACCGAGATAATGAAAACGGTTATTGTGAAAGGCGTGATATTATGGGGATTATCAAACTTCGCATGCATTTGCGGGCCAAATGTTGGATGTGATCATGATCGATAAGCGACCACATGGATTAATAAGTTATTGGCGTTCGGATCGTGGCGTACTATCCCAATGACCTGAGGTTTTAGATCATTTGACTTTGTTTCTCACTAGGTATTACGTAAAAGTGTAACGTTGTGTGTTAATGTTCGATTCAAGGTAAGGAAATATTGTTTGATGATCAAGATGACAATTTGCTACTCTAAGTTGAAATAGACTAGAGAAGGATATTTTTCCGGACCCCTTATGGTGAAAAGATTTGTGGAAGCATGGCCATGCGATAAAGTATCTGGGACACTATGGGAGACAAATCGATTCACGGTAACAAGAAAGGATGAAAGTATTTCGAGATTAACATATCCATGTATGGTACTTTCTAAAATATTGCAAAGTGCAACGGGATATAGTCATATACCCGAACTCACGCAATAGGGGTTGGTGGAGTTTGATAAATCACCATCTGGGTATTGAATCGGTTCTATGAGTTGGGTACTACAATGTTTTCCTAGTAACCGCTTGGTATAGTTAAAGTGATTATCATGTTGTTATTTTGCACAAGTGAGAGTCTAAAAGGATTATGTGCAAAGAATGATACGCGTACAACGCGCGTTCGGGGTCAAAGGAACTTCCTTTTCGTCGAGCAAGTTTTTCAACACCCTAGGCAGTGAACCTAATCGTTGTAGTGTAGTATTAGGGTAAGCCTCGGGAATTGATATCGTTCTCTAGGGGAATAGGAATGCTAGTGAGAAATTACTACGCTAAGGTTGGGGTTGAGGAAGATTATTTTTTATCTTTTTTATGTTTTTTTTAGAAAATGGAAAGGTACGAATCTCGGGGTTTGAATTTGGGGGTTGGTATTTCTACCGATTACTCTACTTATCTAATTATCTAATTAGCTAAGGTGAGTGTAGTCTATGTCTATTGTTGTGTGCTCTTATGATGATTTAAAGATGTGTTTACTTAGATGTTATTACTCTCTAGTTAACCCTTATTGATGGTTGAATTGTCACGTCCTTATTCTTAACGCTTTGTGTTTCTAAGGTCGTAGGGTATGCGTTTATCCCTAACTCTTTGAAGCTACCTAAGGTTAATGACTACGAAATCTCTAGGATTCATAAACTTAACACTAAGGTTATCTTTAGATATTTAGCCTACAATTCCACTAGTAACTATAAGCTAAGGTTCAACAAAGACTAATCAAGCATTAATAACACAACGAATGACCTATCGCAATACTAGATCAATCACAATTAAGATAAGAGACAACCAACCAATATTTAATAACTATGTTTCATATTATCTAAGCAAACACACAAGTAAATTAGCCGGACATGGAGAACATGCAAGCATACATACAAATAATTGAAGACATGATTAAATCAATGAAGTAAAACACTTATCTTGTTGTAAAATAGGATATGGAACCCTAAGATACTGCCCAAGACAACCTTGGTTCGGTTTAGGTTTTTACTCCACAAAACTACCTCTCTAACACTGAAAAATTCGGATTCTATATATAGTGTTACAAAATGAGACGGCGTCACTCTTTAATTGTGATGTTGTCGGGTCGCCGCCATTAGGGTTTCGTCTTGGCTACGTAAACTCTGTGACGGCATCACCTTATGCTCGTGACGCCGTCGGCTTCAACCTCTGACGCCGTCTTTACAAGCACTTGATGAATCTTTTTCTAGCCGTAACCATGTTAGGAGATATCTAAGGGCACTTCCATCCAAGTGGAGATCCAAAGTGACGGCGATCGAAGAGTCAAAAGATTTGACCATCCTCACCCTTGATGAACTCATAGGCAACTTAAAAGTCTACGAGCTTGTCCTTGCTAAAGATTCTGAAGCCTCAAAGGTGAAAGAGTAACACAAATCTCTTGCCCTTAAAGCCAAAAAGGCTTCAAGTGATGAAGAGAAATCCTCTTCGGATTGTGACGACGAGGAGTATGCTATGGCGGTAAAGGACTTTAAAAAGTTCTTTAGAAAGAAGGTAATATACGTCAAACAACCGTATGACGACAAGAAAGGATTCCGAAAAAGTAAAGAGGACGAGAATCCAAGGGATGATCGTGCTTGCTTTAAATGTGGGGACCCAAACCACTTTATTAGTAAGTGTCCCAAACGGGATGATCAAAAGGCGTTCGTGAGCAGCACGTGGGGAATGAGCGACGAGGAGGAGGAAGAAATTTGTATCATGGCAAATGACAAGGTATGTCACGAATACTATAGTAGCTCATCACTAGATGACGACTCGTTGCATAATGAATATGACAAACTGTGCAATATTAGCTTAAAACTAATTAACAAAAACAAGCTTTTAAAAAGTCAAAACCAACGTTTAGATAAAGAAGTCATAGAATTAAAAGCAAAATTGAAACGTCTAGAAAAGGGTAAAATAGCAAGTGGTGAATGTGAACTTTGCGTTCAACTTCAAACACTAGTTGATCAACTAGATTCTAAAATTGCTAGAATGAGTACGAATACTTTAGATATGATATTAGATAGTGTTAAAACCGGTACCAACCAAAAAGGTTTAGGTATTCAACAACTTGATCCATCAACTAGTGAAAACAAAGAAACACAATTTGTTAAGGCACTAGAAAAACCAGCCACTGTTGTGGCGAATCCCACGAATCCCATAAAAAGGGAACCGGCTAGTGTTAAGCCAGGGATCTATGGGTCTGCTGTAGCAAACAGTGGTAATAACTTAGCTTCTTCATCTAGAACTGATTTTGTTATCGTTAATAAGAAGAAACCAACTCATTTCACCACTAGACAACCACCTCCAAAATATAATCCTATTTTTGCAAGAAACAAAGCTCCATCTTTTTCAAAACCTAATCCATCTAGGAGACCTAATAATGTTTACCCGAGAAGTAATCATCAAATGGGATGGAACCCAAATATGCAAAATGGTTTTCCTTTTCAAAACTTTGCTCCATGGAATGCATACTCATCTTATCCATACATGTCTAACATGAATGGAATGTTTAACACTAATGGACCCATGAACAAATGGGGACCAAACTTTTGAGTTAATTGTTTTCTTAGGTGTGCTTAAAGGTCGACCTAGACCCGGATGAATGGGTCAAGGATAGCGGGTGCACGAGGTACATGACCGGCAATAAAGATCTATTCTTCACATATGAATCCTTCAATGGAGGTAATGTGGTGTTTGGAAATAGCAAAAGTAAAATCATCGGTAAAGGTATGATTTCTAACAAATCTCTAACCATTAACGATGTGTGTCACGTAGAAAACCTAAACTTTAACCTCTTAAGTATATGACAAATATGTGATAAAAAGTGCAATGTACTTTTTACCGAAACCGGTAGGAAGATATTAAAAAATGGCATAACCATAGGAAGAGGAATTAGGAAACATGGAGTCTATGTCATTAAAATCGGTAATGAACCTAAAGACAAACTATGTCTTACCTCTATGGATGATACTTCGACCTTATGGCATCGAAGATTGGGTCATGCCAATATGCGACTTCTTCAATCGCTATCATCCAAAGATCTAGTAAGAGATCTACCTAAGTTAAAATATGAACATCACTTTTGTGATGCTTGTAGTAGGAAAAAAGTTCATTCTAGTCATAAAGCTAAAAACATGGTGTCTACAACTAAGTGTCTAGAATTACTACATATGGATTTATTTGGTCCATCCGCTATCCAAAGTTATGGAGGCAACTACTATACTTTGGTAATAGTGGATGATTACTCTAGGTACACATGGACAAAATTCTTAAAGAACAAAACGAAAATGTTTAATTATTTTGAAATATTAAGCAAGAAAATCCAAAGACAACTAGGAAGTCCTATAGTGTCTATTAGAACGGATCATGGTAGGGAATTCGATAATGAAGTGCAATTTGGAGCTTTTTGTGATGCTAATGGTATTACTCACAACTTCTCGGCTCCGCGCACTCCACAATCGAATGGGGTAGTTGAAAGAAAGAATAGAACCCTACAAGAAATTAGTCGCACCATGCTTAATGAGCAATCCATACCTCAAAAGTTTTGGTGCAATGCCGTTGATACTTCAACGTACATACTCAATCGAGTCTTAATTAGACCAATCTTAGGAAAAACTCCATACGAGTTACTCCGAGGCAAAAAGCCTACGTTAGATCACTTTAGAGTCTTTGGTAGCAAATGTTTTATTCTTAACACTAAAGATTACCTCACAAAATTTGATCCTAAATCAACCGAAGGTATTTTTCTAAGTTACTCTCCAAATAGCAAAGCTTACGTCGTATTAAACAAAGAAACAATGAAGGTAAAAGAGTCATTAAATATAAAATTTGATGAAAGTCCACCCAAATCCTCTCCACCTCTTGTCGATGACGAGATTGTAGAAAGTGAAGCTATAGTAATAAAGAAAAAGATAAATGAAGAAGAAGAACCTTTAAATGATGAAGTCATAAACATTAAAGAGTCCAAAGATCACCCCGTAGATAAGGTCATAGGAAAGCTAAACGAAAGAACATTAAGGTCTCAAGTTCAAAACCAAAGTAGCTTATTTTGTTTTGTTTCAACCATAGAACCTAAGAATACACAAGAAGCCATAAAAGATGAAATTTGGGTAATGGCTATGCAAGAAGAATTAAATCAATTTGTTTCTAATGATGTTTGGACACTTGTCCCTCCACCTAGTAATCAAACCATAATAGGAACCAAATGGGTTTATAAAAACAAATTAGATGTAAACGGAGTAGTGTCTAGAAACAAGGCTAGACTCGTTGCCCAAGGGTATAACCAACAAGAAGGAATAGACTTTGATGAGACCTATGCCCCCGTGGCTAGATTAGAGTCTATAAGAATACTTCTTGCGTATGCTTGTGCTAATGATCTAAAGCTTTATCAAATGGATGTCAAAAGTGCGTTTCTAAATGGTTTTATTAATGAAGAAGTATATGTAGCTCAACCTCCGGGCTTCATCGATTTTGAAAAACATAAACATGTGTATAAGTTAAAGAAAGCCCTTTACGGTCTTAAACAAGCTCCAAAAGCTTGGTATGATAGACTCAAGTCATTTTTAATTAAACACAACTATACCATGGGGTTAGTTGACAACACACTTTTTACTAAGAAAAGAGAGTCACATATAATCATAGTTCAAATATATGTAGATGATGTTATATTCGGATCCACTTGTCAAGAAATGTGTGATGATTTCTCTAAAATCATGCATGACGAGTTCGAGATGAGTATGATGGGAGAACTTAGTTTCTTTCTTCGTCTACAAACCAAACAAGTAGAAGATGGTATCTTCTTTAATCAATCTAAATACATAAAAGAGATGTTAAAGAAATTCGGATTAGAAGAGTCAAAACCAATTAGGACACCAATGTCATCCGACACCAAACTCACTAAAGATAAAGACGGAGAATCCGTAGATAATACTAAATATCGTGGCATGATTTTTAGTCTTCTCTACCTCACGGCTAGTAGGCCGGATATCATGTTTAGTGTTTGCTTATGTGCTAGGTTTCAAGAAGACCCTAAAACATCACACCTAGAAGCCGTAAAAAGAATATTTAGATATATTAAGGGTACAACACAATTAAGATTATGGTATCCTAAGGGCACGGAAGTAGAAACAATTGTATATGCAGATTCTGACCATGCAGGTGATTATGTTGACCGAAAAAGTACAAGTGGGGTATGTACTTTTATGGGATGTTGTTTAACATCTTGGTTTTCAAAGAAACAAACGGCATTAGCAATATCAACAACCGAAGCCGAATACGTCTCCGCCGGCAAAGCATGCCAACAAGCACTATGGATGAAACAAGCGTTAGTTGACTACGACATCCATCTTAGTGACATAGCAATTCTATGTGATAACAAGGGTGTCATAGATTTAAGCAAGAATCCGGTATTACATTCTCGCACAAAGCATATAGAGATTCGTCATCACTTCTTAAGAGACAATGTTCAAAAGGGGAACATCTTTATTGAGAAGGTAGCGTCCGAAGACAACATAGCCGACGTCCTCACCAAACCGTTGAAGCGAAAACAATTCAACCTACTTCGTCTTGGTCTTGGTCTCATGGAACAAACGTCGTAATTTATTTTTACTCTACAAGGTATGCAAACGCTAGCCTTCTTATTTCTGAGTCTAGGATCTCTATTTCACGCACAACTCACAAACAATACGAGAATTTTCAAAACCCAAGATAAGTTCTTTTTTACTTATAACTCATAGTTTCTCTTATTTTCTTTCAAAGTAAGTACAAGTTGCAAACATATAATTACATACACATTTTCTTTTCAAATGATAAAACGATTTTTATTCGCAAATGGAAACCTCTTTTGAAACTTTTTCCAAAAATGATACCTCTTCCCGTATCAATTTCACAAAAGCAATTTCTCACGTCTAGGACAAATCGCTTTTTCATTATTAATACAAAGTAAAAACCCGTTTTCATTGCATCTTATGTCTTTTGAATGCTAAAGGAGATACATAACTAATATGTATTTTCGGGTACATTCATCTAAGCAACAATGAATTAGGAGCACTCGGGTTATCTCACATAATAGTATGCTTTTCCAATTCTAGTTTATTTTTCTTTTCTTCTTAGGAGTCGAGATAACCACAACTCCAAATAGTTTACATATAGGCACACACTAGGCAAAAATATTTCCAAAAGGAAAATTTTGTGCTGCCTGGATCACCAGACCCACGGATCCCAGCCTTAATGTTGGACGGATCCCTCAAGGGAATGATCTATGGGATCCGTGAGACAGAAGCTGTTTTTACCTTCTATTTTTCTCACTTTGGATGAAACTCCAACATTTGTTTTGTTTTTTGTTTTTTTTTTTGAGTATGTTCTTTAATTCTTGTGTTCTCATGATCACATGCTTTAAATTCATATCTAATCATTAGATTTTAATCCACATTTTGGGTCAAGCATTCATTACAATGCATTGTTTTTCTATATATAGAACTCCCAAAATGCTTGCATAATTCATCTCACCTTCACAAACAAACAACACCATGTCATTCACAAGCTCTTACAACTTAGATGAATCACCTAGTACAAACAATCCTCTTCATGAAACCCAAACTTTTGTACTACCACCTTCCAAAATACCACAATCAAACTCTAGGATATCTGCATGGATTAGCATCCGATCTTGTTGCTTAGCAAAAACATCATCAAATGGCTCATCACCATCAAATAACTCACCACAAAATGCTTCCATTATAGCACCTCCCTCATCACCAACAAGTACACCAACTTCATCACCTAAACTCACTCTTTTGGAACTCCTTACGACTCCAACAAGATCTCAACAACCAAAACAAAAAGAAATTGCCTTTTTGACACCTCCCACTTCTCCAAACACAATATTCAATGATCTTGAAACATCACCACCCTTAGCTCCCATTAAACTACAAGAACATCTAGGTTCTTTTCCACTACCACTTCCAACCATTCCGGACTTTGATCCATATTTTCCTATTTTTCCACCACATATTCCGCAACTCACAAATCAAAACAACCCGGAAAAATTCCGCACTCATTACCCACATCACTTACATTGTGAACATTTCCAATCCACTAGGGAAATTGCAATAAAAGTTAGGGAAGAAATGCGATTCATACTCAACCTCATCCTTGATCGCATCAATACCATTACTCATCCAAACCTCCATCCATAACCTTATGCAAGCATGGACGGAATCATTACTACTATTTTCTATTTTTAGTACTTTTCTTTTTAGTCATTTTCAAGAACAAGTCTTGTTCTTATTTTTACATGCTTGTAGGTGGCATAAATACCACTACATTTTGTTGTTTTATTACAAGGCCTTGTTTACATACCTTGGCTCCCAATCTTGGTTCTCGTCAATCACAAGATTACCTAAGCATGTTACTAACATTTCTCTTTGTAAGATTTTTATTTTTCTTCACTTGACGCCCCAAACTAGGGGGAGCTACCATCAAGGGGGAGTAAGCGATACGTGGACCATTTTTTTTTCTTCCACACTTTTATTTCTTCGAAGGGTTAACTTTTTGTTTCGACAAAAAGGGGGAGAAGAAGTAAAACTTAGGGGCTTTCAAAACATACATCTATTCTTAAGTTTTACTCATCATAACATTATGTTTTGTCATCAACAAAAAAGGGGAGATTGTTAATACAAATAAACCATAAAAACGTTTATTAATATTTTGCGATCTCTTTGTGTTTTGTTGATAACAAATATAATGTTATCTTAAGTACAATTATTAGGATACATGTTATTTTTTGTAAAGCATTTACATATAGCCATCTAATACAAAAATGTTGTAATTAATCATTTGTTGTAATAGTTTATTAGGATGGGTAAAAATCACAACCCATGGATCATATCCATAACCCATGGTATTGACCCATACCCACAAGACTAGATACATTCAATCTAAAAGAATACCCATGGACCAACCCATAACCCATGACCCATGACCCATAACCAAAAACCCATGGGCAAAGAGGAGCGTCCTACGGATTCCTAGGATTACACTAGACGGATCCCTTGTGGGAGGGATCCGTGGGATCCGGGGAATAGTGGCAGATTTTGCCTATAAATAGAGAGCCATTTCTTCATTCTAACTTACCCCTCTTCTTACTAATTCTCTCATATACTCTCATTCTTTTCTAACAAAAGATCACTTGATCTAGAGAGTACTTCTTTCTTTCTTTCTTTAGTGATTCTCATATAGGTCCTTCTCTAAGGCGAGATCACGAGCATTCTACAAGTCATCCAAGCAAGGGGTCCTTGATTGATTTGTTCCTCCGCAAGATTTCTGTAGCGAAGATCTTGTATTTGATATTTCACATATTTGTTGTGTAATAGTTGTGTTGGTTTGGTCCACCGTATTACGGACTCGGTATTTAGCTTTGTACAGGAAAAAGATATAAGCAACGTTGTGAAGGATTCTCTGCCAAGTTGAAGGAGTTTGTTGACATAGTGCTTGAACTCTCGAGTAGGTGACTCGGGGAGTGGAGTAGGGCAAGGAAGGTGTCCTTGTAGCCGAACCACTATAAATCGGTTGTGTCATTTCTATCCCTTGCTTTACTTTATTTACTTGCTTTATCATTAGATCTATACTTTCTCAACATCCATACGATTTCATATAATATTGAATCTAAAGTTTTTGAAACTAACTTAAAATCGGCAAAACTATTCAACCCCCCTTCTTGTTTTCCACAATATCAAATTGGAAATGGAAGATAAACACTCATTGACCGGTCCTAGTACATAGATTACCATAGGCTTGAGACTAGATCAAACCTCCATCGCTTTGGCGTAAGCACCTAGGAAAGACTATCCAAGAGGTCTTTTAAAGGGTTGTAATGTTAGGCTTACAGTAGGGAAACAAAGGGTTTGGTGGGATAGGCGATTTAGTGGTGGTAAGTCAAAAATATTTATGTTACAAGCATGCGAAGAATGACGTTGCTAAGCCAAGACTCGACACTCTAAACTCTAGATAAATTGAAACAAACGAACATAAATTTAAAGATAGATGTAGGATGGTAGCCCGTATGTAACTTTTTTTTTTTTTTTTTTTTTTTTACACTCTATTTTTTTCCTTTTTCTTTTTTTTCGATTTTTTTTTTCATACACTTTTACTCTACCATCCTCTACGAAAACATCAAAATGATAGGGATTTATAGGCACATCCCTACACTTGAGTTTTTATTACTCTAACACTAATTTGACCCGAATTGAAAAGATCAAAACACTTGGAGTACATTATTATGCAAATAAAGGGAATTTGAATTTAACGTTCCCTTCCTGTCATTTCATAAAATTTAACTTTTCCCATGAGTCCCAATCGTCCCAAAACTGTGTACAAAGGATATGACTCGACTTAGCAAATTATGCAAGCAACTAGATAATTGAACTAAGGGTTTAGTATGATAACAATAATGCACTAAAAGTGAGTGCATACAAGGTAGGCTAAGGCGATTTGGGTGTACATTTGGGGGTGGATTGTAAACAATGCTCTTCATTGATATTCCAGAAAACCAAAACATCACGAGAACCGCTAAAAGGATAGGCTCTGAGGGGTTAACTAGGGGTATCGTGTACTAAAGATGAGTACAACGCAAAGGTGTGGTGGAATTACTCAACCGATGTGGAAGAAGTAATTAAATTATGGGTATCAAACAGGGGTTATCCTAATGCCTCTTATAATTTAGTTATTCCTAACTACACAAGTGTAGTCTTACTAGCGATCTCGGAATGCATCACAAAACAAGTTCTAGAATCTATTATACTACCGGTTCACACTCGAAGCATTAAAGTGGAATGCTTTAATTCCTAAAAATCTAAGGGCGATCCTTACATTTTGGGTGGAATTTAAGTGGTGAAGGGTTTTTGTGCTAGTCATATAACTTCCTATCCATGAGACGCTTTATTAAGACTAATGGCCCACTCCTACATGTCATGAAAATTTTTAAATTTGGTGCCAAAATTACCCTAACCGATATTTTTCATGGTTTATTACACAAATGAAATTGGACAAGGCAAATAATCAAGGATAAGCATACTTTTAAAGTTCCCGTTTTATTTTCCCTCCCTACACTTAAAATGAACATTGTCCCCAATGTTCCCCGAAAGTATCAAAGTTATGATAATGAAAGGCAATTAAAAACGAAAGAAACTAGTACTCCCCTGATTAGCTCGGTAGGATCCGTGTGAAGTAATGGTTAAATCTTTCTTCAAGAAGAGTGTTTGCGTTAAAAGCTCCTTCTAATCTTATGTATCTTCTTCTTGATAAATTAAACCTGCACACTTGAAGAAAACAAACGAAACCTTCGCGTAAAATCGGCGGTAACAATATATATATATGACTCTACTAAACTAGGATATAATGCTTGTGGAATGGATGTTTACAGATTTTTTGAAAAATTAAGACCTGAAAAATTCCAAAAATTTATAAGTAGCTCAGAAAATGAGAAAAAATTAGTAAGCAGTTTCTACTCCTCCTGACGCCGTCAGGTTGCGACCCTGACGCTGTCAGGTTATCCTGACAGAAACTGGCCTGCGATTTTCTGGAAAAAAATTCTGGAAAATTTTTATCTTTAGAATCTGGAAAAATTTCCTGCAAAACATCCATTATGACTCGATACAAGCATTTGACTCGAACAAACACACATGTATATCTTTTAAATAATTGTAATTCTCATGTTCACGTTCTTTGAAAACGTGTGTAATCCTCCCTACACTTATCCCTTATGTAGAATACCTTTATATGTAATTAAGACGAGGTTAAAGACAAAATAAAGCATTTTTACAAATTTAAACATGAGAATAAACAATCAATAAAAGATATACGACACAAACAAACAAACAATTAAGCATGGGTTGCCTCCCACGAAGCGCTTTTCTTTATTTATGATTCTTGTAGCTAGTCTCGAAGTCGTGCCCCTACGTACCGATATAAGTAAGCCTATCTTCTAGAATGTCATAAGGATCAAACTTATCATTTAAGTTCCTAGTAGTACGTTTGGTTCGGTATGCCTTTTCAAACTTCTCTCCATCGGGGTCATAGATCGTTATCCTAATGTGCCACTCTCCATTACCATCACTATGCGGTCTATCCCAATTCCACTTATGCTTAGGCTTATCGCTCTCAACTTTCCACTTATTCATGACAAGGTTGACAGGCAAGCTTCCTAGGAACTCGGTCATCTTCCTAAATACTAAGGCGTCCTCGAACGGGTTCACTTCCATGTCCCTAGCCAATTCTTTTTCATGGAAAGTCGCTTGACTAGCAAAGGCTTCATCTAGATAGAAAGGTCGTTGGGGACCTATGAAATCTTTATTAATCCAAGGTAGCATACTCACAAGGTAGAGTGATTTTGTTCACTTGTTGTGAAGACTTAGGATTTTCGTAGGAGCTCATTAGGAATTTAACTTGATCTTCAAGCTCGAGCATCCTACGGTCGGAAGATTGTGAGTCAATGGGAGGCAAGGAGATTGCCTTTACGGTTTTGGGCAACTCACGGGGGTCATTCCAACTTTCGTTGTCATAGAGAGCAAGGTCCTCTATTATACCCCATGATTCTTCTGTGGTGAGATCACTAAGTTTTCCACCGGCCGCTTGGTCAATGGATCGCTTAGTGGGGAAGTTGACATGATCGTAGAAGAGTTGGACTTGAAGCCAAAGATCAATGCCGTGATGAGGGACTCTATGAAATAAGTCCTTGAATCGAGTCCCTGCTTCGTAGAGAGATTCACCTTCACGTTGTTGGAACATCAAGATTTCATTCCTAAGCTTAGTAGTTCTCCCCGGTGGGAAAAATTGAGCAAGGAAACGAGAGGTGAGATCATCCCAACTTGAGATGGAGCCGGCGGGAAGTCGCTCAAGCCAATTACTACCTTGGTCCCGTAGAAAGAATTGGAAGAGACGCAAACGCGTGGTCTCCCGAGTAGTAGCATCGAGGTCGATGGAATCGACAATTTTAAGGAAATCCTTAAGATGTTGATTAGGATCTTCGGAACGAAGACCATGGAATGCACATCCGTTTTGCACAATACGGATGTGTCGGATCGCAGGGCCGTAGTTTGGGCTTGGTTGGGAAGCTCAATGGTGTTCCTAAAGCCTAGGTGGCTTGGTCTCGAGTATTCACCAAGAGTACGGCCTCTTGGTGGGTCATTTGGTGATGGGTTGATGAGTGGTGGTTGATTATCACCTTCCATGATGAAAAGTGATGAGGTTACTAACAAAGGTCACAAAGAAAGGGATAGACTACGAGGAAGCTAAAAATGGGAAAAAGCTTACTTAATAGGAATCAAGCAAGGAAACCTAAACGAGGTGGAAATCTAACTAGCTATTCTATTCCCCGGTAGCGGCGCCAAAAACTTGATACGCGTACAACGCGCGTTCGGGGTCAAAGGAACTTCTTTTTCGTCGAGCAAGTTTTTCAACACCCTAGGCAGTGAACCTAATCGTTGTAGTGTAGTATTAGGGTAAGCCTCGGGAATTGATATCGTTCTCTAGGGGAATAGGAATGCTAGTGAGAAATTACTACGCTAAGGTTGGGGTTGAGGAAGATTATTTTTTTTTTTTATCTTTTTTATGTTTTTTTTTTTTAGAAAATGGAAAGGTACGAATCTCGGGGTTTGGATTTGGGGGTTGATATTTCTACCGATTACTCTACTTATCTAATTAACTAAGGTGAGTGTAGTCTATGTCTATTGTTGTGTGCTCTTATGATGATTTAAAGATGTGTTTACTTAGATGTTATTACTCCCTAGTTAACTCTTATTGATAGTTGAATTGTCACGTCCTTATTCTTAACGCGTTGTGTTTCTAAGGTCGTAGGGTATGCGTTTATCCCTAACTCTTTGAAGCTACCTAAGGTTAATGACTACGAAATCTATAGGATTCATAAACTTAACACTAAAGTTATCTTTGGATATTTAGCCTACAATTCCACTAGTAACTATAAGCTAAGGTTAAACAAAGACTAATCAAGCATTAATAACACAACGAATGACCTATCGCAATACTAGGTCAATCACAATTAAGATAAGAGACAACCAATCAATATTTAATAACTAGGTTTCATATTATCTAAGCAAACACACAAGTAAATTAGCCGGACATGGAGAACATGCAAGCATACACACAAATAATTGAAGACATGATTAAATCAATGAAGTAAAACACTTATCTTGTTGTAAAATAGGGTATGGAACCCTAAGATACTGCCCAAGACAGCCTTGGTTCGGTTTAGGTTTTTACTCCACAAAACTACCTCTCTAAAACTGAAAATTTCGGATTCTATATATAGTATTACAAAATGCGACGGCGTCACTCTTTAATTCTGACGCCGTCAGGTGGCCGCCATTAGGGTTTCGTCTTGGCTACGTCAACTCTGTGACGGCGTCACCTTATGCTCGTGACGCCGTCGGCGGCAACCTTTGACGCCGTCTGGATCCAAATTTAGGTCTTCTGAGTTGCGATGCCCTACTCTTTTAAACCTGATGTCGTCACTTGTAAATTAGCAATTTGGCTACTGAGTCGTCTCAAGATGTGTCGCGACGGCGTCGCATTTAACCAGTGACGCCGTCCCCTTTCAATTCCAGCAGCTTGAGTGTCTCGATTCTTGACTTTGGCCATTTTCTTCATATATTCGTGCCTTTTCGTCCGAATAAGTGTCATTCCAGCAATTTGCCTTCAAGAGACCTAAAAAGTGAAAAGGAACGAAATTAAGTAGTAACGGATACAAAAGTGATCAATTAAGGGCTTAAATGACCCCTCAAAAGTGTACCTTTTAAATCCTTATCAAATAACAATGGTTTTCGTAACTGGCTTTCACATAAATACCGAAGGGTCACACTAAAAAACCCTAAACGTATTCTCTCTCTTGGCGAAAACTGATTCACCCTTATGATTAAAAAAACCCTTTGTCGGTTAATAATTAATTGATAATTCAGATCGTGGGTCGGTTCTTTTTCCAATTGATTATCTTGATTTGGTTATTCTCGTGCTTGAATCCTACTGATTCTACTAGTGGGTCGGAGTAGGTTATTTAATATTAGCCAATCATTGCTTTGCCTTTATTGTCTTATTCGCTAATATATTCGATCGTGCATGTTATTATTTATCTAGCTGCTGCGTACTTTTTGCATGAGTCCTTGTTGACACTAATTTTTGGGTATGTACCTGGTGGTTTGAGGGTCGATTGACTGTGATTGTTTCTTGATGGGGGTTACGAGAGAGCGGGATAAAGGTGGGGGTAGAGTGGAACATGATCTGGTGGTGCTGATGGTATACATGTCCAGGTCGTGACCGGTGTTGATGTTACACCTGGTAAAGGTGTTGAATCCGTATCGTTAACGGTTAATGATGCTATACTTGGTAATGATGCTATAACGATGTCTGGGTCAGTTACTGCTGATGAACGACTACCACAACGATCAACTTCTCTTGATACTACAGTCTTGAAGTCATTGGAATCTGATGTTCCTCGTGTTGATCATAATAATATGGATGTACCATGCGTTAACTTCACTTCAGTTGATGATCGATTACCTGAACATGCAACATGTATTGATGATGATGCGGCGTTTTGGGATGAGGGGCCTGTTGGTGGTACGAGTACCTTGAATATGCAAGATTTCCCATCTCTAAGTGACCATATTGGTACTACAAGTAATGTTATGTTTGCGTCTGGTCCACCTACAGTTTACGGTGTCGAGGACACCACTAGGGGTGCTAATCTTCCTAGTGGTGATGGTATTAGTGTAGCTTCTAAACCTGGAAGGGCACATGTTTCTCCTTTGCATATGAGTGATGCTTTTTCGCCTACGGAGATATTAACCGGTGCTACGCCAATTGTCAAATCTGTTGAGGTTAATACATTACCTAAGTCATATGTTGGTGCTACAAGGGATATGAATTCTGCAAATGTCAATGGTGCTACGTCAATCGATTCGACGAAGGGCAAATCAAATTTTCGTAGGTTGAAGTGTAGTAAAAAGTCTAATGGGGTGGATCTCTCCATTCCTATGAAAGTCGTTGAGGAGGTGAACTCTAAATTTGAGAATACCCTTTATGGTTATTTTCTTGGTAAACGTATTGCTTTTCCGGTTGTTGATTATTACGTTCGCAATACATGGGCCAAGTTTGGTATTCAAAAGGTTATGATGAATGCGAAGGGGTTCTTTTTCTTTAAGTTTTCCACTCGTAAAGGTGTTGATGATGTGCTTGAAAACGGACCGTGGATGATTAGGAATGTGCCAATTATTCTTAAAACGTGTACTTTGAATACTAATCTGCTTAAAGAGGATTTGACTAATATTCTGATATGGGTTAAATTCCATGATGTGCCCCTTGCTATGTTTTCTGATGATGGTCTCAGCCTCCTAGCTACATTGATTGGTACACCAAAAATGTTAGATTCTTACACTAGTCAAATGTGCTTGGAATCATGGGGTCGAAGTAGTTTTGCTAGGTGCTTGATTGAAGTTAATGCAGATCAGGTTCTTAGGGAGAGCATCACTGTTGAGATACCATTACTTGATGGGACAGGATCTACTATTTAAAAGATTCGGGTTGAATACGAATGGAAACCACCTCGGTGTGATACGTGTAAGTTGTTTGGTCATACCCTGATTGATTGTCCTAAATCTGTTCCATCTCCTACTCAGCCTAAACAGATTGTTAATGATGGTTATCAAACTGCCAGTAACAAGAATAAGGGTAGGAATGGTGGTCCAAGTGTTCCAGGTAAGGGAGGTTTTACTAAAGTGGGTCCTAAATTTAGGTATCAACCTAAAGCGCCTCCCCTTGATCCAAAGAAGGTGGATATTGCAAAAAATAAAGCCACTGGAGTGGCTAGTACGAGTGGGACGAAGATTTCTACATCTAATCCATTTGCTGCACTTAATACGATCGATTCTGATGAATGTGACAATCCTACTGATGTAGAGGATTCTAGTAGTACAATGGAAGCGAAGGAGGTTGGGTCTCTTAAGACAGGTAATGTATCACAAGATCCGCTCGTGAGTGATTCAATGGAAGCTAACGAGGTTGGTCCTACCCCTATTGTTGAGAAAATTGGGGAGTTTGAAAAGCTTCTTATTGATGGGAAAGCTACTCTTTTTGATGATGATGGTAATCCTATTAAAAGGTTGATTATCAAGGTAAGAATAAGGATTTCCCGTCTACTTCTTCTACTAAGAGGGTTAACCCATTCACTAAGGTGGGAGAGATTGTTGTTTCTGATAGTGAAGAACAGGAGGTTGTGAACACCTTTGATGAGTCGAGGAATATTTTTGGTGGTGGTCATGATCGTGAAGATGATTATGATGACTACGATTATGATAACTATTCGGATCAGGTTTACGATCTTCCAGGAAATTTGGATGCTTATTATGACACACGTATGGTATCAAGCTCCAAGGCCTTGGTAGGAAGTAATTTTATTTCATAGGAGTCTAATGTTATCTTTGAGTAGTGGTTTATTTTCTTATATAGAGAATATGAAGTATCTTGTTATGTAGGCTTTTCGCCTATGTAACGGGCTGAGATATGAGATTCACCCATATCCTTTGTACTTAAATGTTTTTTGGAGTAATATATTTACCGGGTCTTTGACCTTTTACCCAAAATAAAAAGAACAAGCAAGCGGAAATAAGAAACGAATGAGGAAATGAAATTAGGACTTACTTTGGAGATTGAAATTAGGACATACATGCAATTGAAGAGTTAGTGTTTCCTTTGCAGTTTTTTGCCGATCTTACAAAAGATTATGCTTTGTAAGAATCAGGATTTTCTTTGCAGTTAGAATAAAAGACTGCCTTTGAAATTTGTTTTTTTTTCCTAGAACTTGCTTCTTTCCCGAATCTTATTTAGGCATCTCCTAGGTTTATATGTGTGTTTTGTGTGTAATGTTTGGGAATAATGGAATACAGAGCATAAAACAGGAATGAAAAATGGGGCGACCACTTTTCTAATGAATAATGCCCCTTAATATTTTCCCTAAAAATGTAAATATAGTTTAATTTGTATAATTGATTTCATGTTGATTACAAGACAATTTGGTTAGCTTTAAATAAAGTGATATGATACATTTTTACATATATTTTACTCATATTAAGCAATCAAAAATGAAAATGTTATTTATTTTGTGTTTGATGTTTTATATTGATATAAGAAAAATATGTTTTTCATTAAATAATCGTTTTTAGTATTATTCTATATACATGCTCTTTGCTTTTAGTACACAAATCCATGAAACTCTCTCGTCCATCGGACGGTCTATAAAATCTGGTAGTGCTGATATTGGAGAATGTGTTTTTCTTATGGATGACACCCGTTGGTAATGGGCACGAGTACATCTAACCTGTCACCCGCACCCATGGTTTTTTTCTCATCCGCCAGCGAGTATAACTTTCTGCCGATGCCCATGCTTGCGAGTATTTGTTGCTCACGGTAAACCCATGAATTAGTAATATGCAACAAAAGGACAAAACAATGATATGAAATCTGCATAATAACATATCATATCAATTTGCCGTATACTACCAAGTTTACAAAATACAATATATGTCTAAAACTAGCAAATTAAACATCACTACACTAAATCAGAGTCTTAGTAGTTCATTTCACAAGATAAATAAAATAGTTTAAATATCTTACGCAAAACATAAAATTTCAGTCACTTCGACCTCTTATCATCCTATTTCTTCAACAGCCTCCTCACTGTGTCAAATCAATAACCGTACTTATATTTAATGCGTATAATAAATATTAGTTTAGGATAAATGGGTTTACGGGTACACCCATGGATATTTTGACGGGCATACACATGAGTATTTTAAATGAGTGTTATGGGTTTACATTACCTATCACCTTCCACTCACCGATAGGTACGATTTTTCACCCACAACTCACCCGCGGGTGAAAATTTATGAGGTTACCAACCCATTCACGTGCAGTTTTTTTCTTGGCCACTGACATCCCTGGTTTTTCATTTTGGTATATTAAATTAGTGAAAAAGAAACATTTTGAGGGAAAGCAAATTTGTATCCCAACCAACTACATGCACCGGTGCTAATATTACAAGCTAGGGTTATAAGGGCATTTTCAATGGATTGAACTTCTTGTAAGTGTAATAGAGTGCCTATCACCTATTATCAAGGTTGCCAGGATCGGGATCCTACCTAGGATCGTTTTCGGCTTTGTAAGATCGTAATCGTAGGATCGGATAGGGATCGTAAGATCTTATGAAAATGTATATATTTTTGTATAGGGGTTGTAGTTTTATATTTCTATATAATATTTCATATGATAAACGAATTTAAATGGATAATAAAAGAAAAAGTTATATGTTCAAGTATCGTAATAGTAGAATATTAGATATATTGCAATGCATACTTGCACAAAGTTACTACATACATGCACGGTGCACCTACTTCTTGTTTTAATGTTTTTTTATTATAGGTTTTTCGTGATACCATTTATGCAAAAAGATAATGTTAATTTATTAGCACGTGATTCCGTAATTTTTCTGTTATAATATATAGATTAATGCAAAAAGATAAAAGGATTGTATCAGAAAATGAAACGACATAATTTATAATAGAGGGCAACAAATTTTTTTTTTCTTGATGACCAAATAAATTAAATTAGAATATTCTGATAATATTACTAAATTTTTTTTCTTGATGACCAAATAAATTAAATTAGAATATTCATGCTTTTATATGTAACATAAAATAAAATATGAACAAAATTGGGTCAAGTATGTAGATAGTTTACTTCAAAAACAAGCTTCTGACATTTTACAAAGCACGAAATCGTTTTTCATAATAAACCCAAAAAGACACATCTAAACTATTCATAAATAGTTCATAAAAACGTAATGATTTTACATTCATTAATATTGCAAGAGACAATTAATTAACAGCACCAAAATAATAATTTTTTTGAAAAAATCTTAGTCATTGGGCTTTAAGACATAAGCTTATACTTATTAAGTTAATATACCAAATATATATATATATATATATATATATATATATATATATATATATATATATATATATATATATATATATATATATATATATATATATAGGCGATCCGATCCTACGTGCGACCTTACAATCCTACCTGGATTACGATCTTGTTAAGATCTTGATCGTTTTGTGTGTGTAGGATCGTACGATTCCTACGAGCAGGATCGCGATTTTGACAACCTTACCTATTACTCCCTCCGTCTCAAAATTATTGTCAAGGGACAAGAAACACACATTTTAATAAAAGTGAGACCACTTTAATTTTTAACCATTCAAAAGGAATATTCCCTTACTAAATTCTCTTTTTTTTACTATAAAGGGAAAGTGGACTATTATTTTGAGACATCCAAAAAAGGAAATATGGACTCTTATTTTGAGACGGGGGGAGTATAATTTAGTTGATATCCAAATCATTATATTTTAATGAAAAACCCCACTTAATTTATTACTAGTATATAAAATCTTTGGACAGTACTTTACTAGATTTATTTTAATCTTTGGACAGTACTTTATAGTGGAAGACCCACTTGTTGGCCCAATGTTACGGATCTTTAATCAACGATATACCAAAAATATGAAACAATCTCTGTTTTCTATTAATATGTCATCATGATTCTATACAAAGTTCCTATCTATTTATAACAAATGAAACGGTACATGTTGAACCGTTGTGTCGGTTAAAGGATATGGCAGTTATAGTGTAACTGCTATATAACCGTTTTGTAACTGCTTCTTGTTGACTTTCGTTGAGGTTGACTTTCGTTGACTTTTGTTGACCGGGTCATAATGGGTGTTGACTTGGGTCGCTGGGTTGGGTAGATTGGGATTAACCCAATATTCTCCCCCTTAATCACAATCGCTGCGACGTAGGTCTTTAAGTCTTTTGTAGCGTCTCCATTTTGCTTTCTTCTGCATTCTCTGCTGTTTCTGCATTCTCTGCGGTCACTGCAATCTCTGCCGTTTTTGCATTCTCTGCGGTTTCTGCAATCTCTGCTGTTACTGCAATCTCTGCTGTTTCTGGAATCTCTGCTATTACTGCAATCTTTGCTGTTTCTGCACTCTCTGCTGTTTTTGCAATCTCTGCTGTTACTGCAATCTCTGCTGTTACTGCAATCTCTGCTGTTATTGCAATCACTGCGGTTTCTCATTGTATCATTTCTCTTCAGTTATAGTCGCCATAAGTAATGTTGGCTCTAAGTCTTCTTCAATAAAATTTGAATGTTCTCTGACTTGATTCTTGTGTTTATTTTGACATTCATATGCATAATGTCCAAGTTTGTGACATCGGTAGCATGTGACTTGAGATTTGTCTCTTGTATCTTCTTCAAAAGGCTCTCGTTCTTCCCTTTTAGATTGATAATTGTTCTTGTCTTGTTCTCGGCCTCGAGACTGGTTAAATCTTCCCTGACCATACTCTCTAATAGGTTTTCCTTGTCCTTTATGTCGTGTGAACATCAAAGTCTCTTGATTGTTCATTTGTTTATCCTTCTTAAACTTAATCCTTTCTTCATAGGTCTTAAGTCTTCCAATTGCTTCTTCCATAGTCATTTAACTTAGGTCGGAATATTGTTCTATAGATGCGACTATTTGCAGATACCTATCGGGTACAGCATTTAGTAGTTTCCGTACTAAGGTTTCATCTTCTATGGTGTGTCCTAGACTAGCGGCTTTGTTTACGAGAGTTGTAAGTTTTGTAGCAAAGGTGTCAATTGTCTCGTCTTCCTTCATTTGTAACATCTCAAAATCAGATTTGAGTGTTTGTAGTCTTGCTTGTTGGACTCCCTTTTCGCCAACGTGTCTAGTTTTCAAAGCATTCCAAATGTCCTTCGCGGTTTTGTGCTTTGTTATTTGAAGTAATTGTTCCTCGGGTAAGGCTTGATAAAGGAAAGCAATAGCGGTTTTATCTTTTTTCTTATTGGGTTGAGTCGATTCAGTCGGCTCTATTGTTTCCCATAAACCACTTGCTTCGAGAATGATTTGTATTCGAATTGCCCATAATGAGTAATTCGCGGGCTTTAGGATTGGGCATTGAAATTGGGGTGTACTATTTGTAAAATTAGTACTAGGTTCCTTAGTTCCACTTCCTTTCGTCATATTTTAAATATATTGATAATAAAAAAAATATCTCCAAAAATCTAACACGAGGTGTGTTGAAAAAATGTCTTATTTTTCCTTTTAGGCTATAAAACTTTATAGGACTAGTTTTTTAATCCAAAACTATCCTTGGAGATTATATATTTTAAAAGGCGAATAACCTAAGGTTAATTGCTCCTTAAAAGTTATTTCTAATATAATAAGCAGTGTATTCACTAGGTTATTATATCTAAAAAATTTGATGAATTACTAAATTTGTAATATAAAGTAACTTATCAAACAATAATAATATATATCTAAAATGAAGAATATATATTATAAAAAATGAAAGAGTGGTGTTATAAAAATTGAAACCTGAATGGGTTGATGGTCTAACCCGATGCCTTAAAAATATAAACAATCCTTGTGTATAGCCCACTTATATAAGCGCCCCTTTTTTTAATATTTACTTATCTCTTTAGAGATAAGATGTGCGCTGCCTTTTATATTTTCTTCTATCTCTTTTGAGATAAAGAAAACAAAAAACGTATCTCTTTGGAGACTGTTATTCGTCTCTCTCCTTTTCTGGAATGAGATCCGTTCCTCTTCTTCTCCAAATCTTTGTGGTCAAACGCCTATGATAAGGTTGAATGGCCTACCTATCTTCTCCGGTGTGTGGTGTTCTTCGCGAGCACTTTAATCCCTTCAATCGAAATTTTAGGGTTTCGTTGATTTGGGGGTTTTTGATCCGTGAGTGGTATGAAAGATTGGAGACTTTAATTAAGTCAATTGGTCGCTTAATTAACGTTCTGGGCTTGATTCTTGATTCGGAACAGGTGTGTTTGTTCTAATTTGAATCTTTAATTCTGCCCTAAATTGATGACTTCGTTTTGGTTTTTGTTTGAATCAATATATAAACGATTTTAATTCGTTTCTGATCCTTTGTGGATAAAAAGAGTTTCGATGAAAGAAAAAATGCGAATGAAAGATTTGTTGCCGGGTATGAGCAGTCACTTATGTGATTGTTCCCTTGGTGCGACAAACGTATATGGAACACAAAAGATGATATCTTTTGATTTTGTGTTCGGATTATTTTGCAGAAATTTTTTTTTCTCGAAAACTGTTTTAGGGTTCTTATTGATTCTGAAACTTAAAACGAAAAAGGTATATGATGAATCAGGCTCTGATACCAATTGTTGGCCCAATGTTACGGATCTTTAATCAACGATATACCAAAAATATGAAACAATCTCTGTTTTCTATTAATATGTCATCATGATTCTATACAAAGTTCCTATCTATTTATAACAAATGAAACGGTACATGTTGAACCGTTGTGTCGGTTAAAGGATATGGCAGTTATAGTGTAACTGCTATATAACCGTTTTGTAACTGCTTCTTGTTGACTTTCGTTGAGGTTGACTTTCGTTGACTTTTGTTGACCGGGTCATAATGGGTGTTGACTTGGGTCGCTGGGTTGGGTAGATTGGGATTAACCCAATACCACTTGAACGCTAAAAGTGATGCGTACAGAATTGAATGACATATGTACCAACGAGCTAGAGACTACAATGTATTGAATGATGACTTATGCCAAGGTGTAGCATTGTAGATGGCCTAAAGCCGGGTGGGCCCACCAGTGCTAGTCATAGTACGAGTACTCCGGAGTATATATATAGCTGGCTGCATTTCTTCATACATTGGAAGACACATAACTCTATGTAAACCAAACTATTCTGATCGATATTATCGGCATTTGCTAAGCAGTATATATTCTACATTGATCTTTTATTGAAAGTTGATTCTGAAGAAACAAAAACTCATAATCTGGCTTAGGCCATATTTATAGTGTTACTAACAAGAAGAAGAAGATAGTTATGGTTCCTGCAAGTGAAGTTGAGTTTACACAAGTCAAATACGATTTCCAACAAGTCCAAGGTCATAATATATGATCACTGTAAATATATTTTAAGGACTCCAGTCCAGGCTGCTTATATATATACATAATGTCTAGACTTAGTATATATTAAATTAGTTCTTGACTTATATAGTTTTGTTGTATGAATTTGAATTTTTGTAGCTAGATGAATATATTAGAAAGTTAGCTAGCTTAAATCCTCAATGCAAAATTTGATGCAGCCCCACGCTTGGCCGAATTATCACTCAAGCTGTTTACGATACTGATTGAAGCTCCTTTGATTGGTTCTTTGATCACTGCTCACTTAAGAAAGCAGAACAAAATGGATCAGGTTCAATGTCTATGGCTTTTACAAATTATGCTCTAGCTTTACTATTTTTTTCCCTTTAGCGTTTACTTGTTTAAAGTCGAAAAGAATATGTAACGAGAAATGATAAGGATACGTAAAGTTATGCCATTTTCTTTCTGCCTCAACATATGTGTCATTCACAATCAATGGATGAATGACACGTATGTTTAGGCAGAATATGACTAGTTTGTGCTGAATGGTATTGCTAACACATGCTAAGGAATTCCGTGATACCTGAGGCACCCATGTTTAAACCCGAGTATCCTCCTCAAGGTACTATTACTATAACTTCTCATGTGTAACCAGTTAAATTATATTGACATTAGCAGAATTGTGGTATTAATGCATTGTTTGTACATGAATGGCTGCTATTATTATAAAATGTAACACGGTTAGTCTGACTAATTAATAAAGAACAAGAAGCTGGAGTAGTTAATCTAGAAGAAGAAGAAGGTAAACCGGAAGATCGAGTTGAATCAGCATTAAGGTGTCTTCCACACCATGATCCTGCTGGCAGATGGAATTCCAAATCAACTTCTTTCCGCTACTGGAAGATTCGTGATTATGCATATGCTTACAGATCAGGACTTACAACACCGGCAATGGTAAGTCGATCTCCCCAAACTATACTTTCATCATTTCCTAGTCTAGTCTAAATATACTGAGAAAGGGACTCCTGCAGGTTGCCGAAAATGTCATCTCAGCGGTGGAAGATTCCAAGAATATGGTACCACAAATGCCTTTATTGATTTCTTTCGATGTTGAGGAAGTTAGAAAACAGGCTGCAGCATCTACGCAAAGGTTTGAGGAAGGTAATGATGCTTTAGCAAGTTTCATACAAGGTAATGCCGGTTTATAATTCATCAGAGTGTGTTTGCAGGATGTCCTTTATCAATTTTGGATGGCATTTTCATGGCAATCAAGGATGATATAGATTGCTATCCCCATCCATCTACCGGTATCTACATCTGCATTTTGACTTTAAACCTTACTTT
Organism: Chrysanthemum seticuspe; assembly: GCA_019973895.1. Taxonomy (NCBI): domain Eukaryota; kingdom Viridiplantae; phylum Streptophyta; class Magnoliopsida; order Asterales; family Asteraceae; genus Chrysanthemum; species Chrysanthemum seticuspe. Next base: position 356,254,067 of record BPTQ01000007.1, on the reverse strand, counting down.
TATCAATTTGGAAGATTTATTTTAAAGGGTAAATTAATGATATAAACAGGTGGGACAACATGGTTTCATAACGTACGTCCTGTTAACAAGGATGGGGTTTCTGTATCTAGGTTAAGAAGCTGTGGCGTGATATTTGTAGGGAAGACCAATATGCATGAGTTAGGCTTGGGAGCCACTGGAATGAATCCGCATCATGGGTAATTTTTTTGTAATACATTTTAAAATTGTATATAAAGCGTAATTTTAAGAATCCACTTGGTTTTCTCCCATGACAGGACACCAAGAAACCCACATACCCGCAAAGGTATACAGGCGGTTCTTCATCAGGATCTGCAGCTATTGTAGCTTCTGGAATATGTTCTGCTGCACTAGGATCAGATGCTGGAGGTTGTATCAGCGTAGACTAGGATTTTAGTGTATTTTATTGGAATAAACTTTAATGCTCAGTGACAAAAGGAAGTAATCTTAAATGACAGGTTCAATTCGAATTCCTGCTTCCCTTTGTGGTATAGTGGGACTGAAGACATCGTATGGACGAACTGACATGAAAGGGTGAATTTACCAATCATGAAAAGATACGTTTGTGGTTTTAAACTACTAAAATATACATTACAAACGTTAAGAATCTATTGCAGGACATTGTATAGTCCCGGGACCGTAGAGGTTATTGGACCAATAGCGTCTAGTGTCGATGATGTTATGCTGGTGTAAGTGACTTGCTTTTTTCCTGTATGAGGTCTGCGAGTCACCCATATATATTGTATATAAACAAATAAAGAGCTTTAACCTACACGTATGAGTCTCGTTTGTTGTGGCTGAATGTTATGACTTATATGCAATATTGACTTGTCTCTACAGGTATGCAGCAATGCTTGGATCCTCACCTGCTGATAAAATCAGTTTAAGACCGGTAATTAGAGGACCATATGTCTTCACATTTTCTGCGTTGGTGCATTCGTTTAGTTTGATAATGTTTGTGTAGTCCCCAAGTCTAAAAAGGATATCACTTTGTTACCGATCCCTATTTTATGCAGCCTATTCCTTGTTTGCCAAATTTGTCATCGGGTGCGGGTTTTGTTGCTAGTTTACCATTGCGATTAGGGAAGTATACAGAGGTGATTCTTTGTCCTTGTACTTTTTAATGTGGCAAGATCCTTGCTATTTAAGTATTAACCGCACGTATAACTCTTTCAGTGGTTCAATGATGTTAACTCATCTGACATATCCAATACCTGCGAAAATGTTCTTACTTCGTTATCAGAGATTCATGGGTGTGAAGTAAGTCTTCATCTACTTTGATGTTAATTCTTCAACAAGTTCAGAATATTGTTTAGAGATCTTATGGCAATCGTTTCTTACCTTTTTTGTGGTTGAAGATAGTAGATATTACTATACCAGAACTACAACAGATGTTCACAGCACAGGTTGTTTCATATGGTTCTGAATCGTTATGCTCATTAGTGCACAGATGCCAAAATTTTGGTCCGATTTAAAGGGGTAAAACTTTTTCATCACAACGTATTTTTGAATAGTTTTTGGGTGTAAACATAAGTGCTACTTCTCTACTTTCTGGAAATATAATACTTGTGTCGATTAGAAGTCGGGATGGTTGATGTTTCATTTTTACAAGTTAAGGTGTCAAATCTAGGAAAGCTGAGTAAAATTTTTGTTTTTAGTATTTAATTTACCATGAACAAACCATTAAGACTTTTGAACAATCCTTCTCCAGTCTTGATATTTAGGACATGGACTTCTGGGAACTTTGGTTGAATTTTTGGAGTTGTGGAAATGTGTGCTTCTGATCAAAACTTTTAGGGTCTTTGTTTTTGCCTACTTTCTGGACAAGTCTAGAGGTTTGATTTTCTATCCACACTTCTGCCATATAATAAAATCTACAAAAATGTTAGGAGTAACCTAAAACATGTGGGAACACCTGTGATTTTTGTTGAATTTTATTTAGCTTGTTTGATGTGTCAGTTCGGTCAAAAGATAACCTTAAAAATGTTGACAAATTTCTGAAAATGTTGAAAACCCTAATTAGGTAACTTTGATGGCTATAATTAGTAAGAATTTAACTTGGACTCTTAAATTGGAATTAAACACATTCTAAGCCCTAAACGTAACTTATTATCATAAGTAAACCTAGGATGGGTTGATTCGGAATGTTACCCGAAAAGATACTAATATTGGAAAGTTACTTAATTCAGAAGCTATCTAATTCGGGAAAGTTACTAAATATGGAAACCTGCTAATTATGGAAAGTTTCTCAAAAAGAAAGGAAACCCTTAGTTTGAAATACGAATAGTTATGAATCTTAAAACTATGAAATGGCTTTCTTAAAATTAAACGATCATTATCCGTGTAGATCCACGGAGGAAGGAGTAACCTTTGGTTATTTGTGCGTTTCCGATTATTTGATTTACGGTTTGAGGTACATATATTCTTTCCCTTTTCAGTAGGGATACCTTTGTACGTTATGATCCTTTGATATGATCCCTTGCTATGATTGCCCTATGATGATCCTTTGCTTGCTTTCTGAATTGATTCGTATGCTATGATTCTTTGGTATGATTCGTTCCATTATGACTTCGGTATAATATGTTATGATATGATTTTGTTGTCGTGATTTATACGATTATGATTTGGATATGATTATGACTTTTACGTTCTACCCCTTTTGTTACGAGCCAACTAGTCATGGAGGTACCATGACCATGTCATTGATGGCACCGATGGCATGACACTATCTGGGGTGTGTGATTAGTCCCCGGGGTCCCCATTATGATTTGATATGATTTGTACGATTATATGATTTATTTGGCGCCTTATTTGTATATGTATACCTGCCTTGAAAACAAGGTACATATGCCTTATGTACGAGGGGCGTATGGATGCATCCTAGGTTATGATTTGTACGGTTATGACGTTTGGGCTATGCGTGCCTTGCACCCTCCTCTCGCACTTTGGTACTTGTGAGGTCTCCCCTCCCTGGACCCTTATGTACGTAGTTTCCTTCATGTGGCATGTTGGACGAATAGGATTATTTGCTCGTGGGCATCCTTTATTTGTGTTCTTCATGTGGCATGTTGGACACCTTTTGCTTTGGTACTTCATTATGTTCTCTTCATGACCAGATCCTTTATTGTTTATGATCTCTCATTCACTTTGATTTGTTATCTTTTGGTCATTTGATACGTATGCCTTCCTTCAGGTACTTGTTTAACCTTTCGTTCACCCAGAATCCTTATCTAGTCCATCCAACAACTATGTGGGGTTATAGTTATTTGATTTTACTATGCTTTCATTACATGTGGTTACCAAACTTATGCTATCAGATTATCACTTCCTTTGTTATGGTGCTATGACTTCAATATGAAATTCTGCTGTTACCAGGTTGATGTATGATTTCTTGATTTATCTATCCCCATGCTAATAAGTGATTACCTGACGTATCCGTTGCCATGATCATACTCCTATTTTTATTTATGGTTGCTTAGTAGTTGTTTCAGCATAATCATTAATATCTACCAGACTAATTAGTTTGCCATGCTTACATTCATTTCCATGATTCCTTGCTCACAGAAATTGGTTTGACATATGAGTGTACCTATTGAACAGTTTGGTTGATGTGATATAATCTTGCTTAGTATTACTATTGATGTGCTACTTGGTATGATGATTGTTCTGCTTGTCATTGTTGGTTATCTGTCGTGAGTATTTGCCATGCTTGAGTTATACTATGATGTTTTCTGCCCGCCTATAGATTATAGTTTAGTTATACGTAATTGATCTGCTACGTTGCTTGTTTTACCATAACATATTGTTAGTTGTTCCACTGCCTGATACGCTTCCACAAGATCTGATATTTGGCTGTGATTATGATTATGTTTACCAACTCTTTGTGACTATGTTAAATGCTTAATACCTTGGATATGTATATGAGGTTTGTATGAGTTTGCTGATTGTGCTCCTTGCTATGAATTTATTTTGATTTTGTTCTATTTGCATATATGTTATGTTATGTTCTGCAGGTCCCTAATTGACTCATTCCATTTCATTCATTCGTTACGATTTCGTTATTACCTTTTGATTTATTTCGTACCTTTATTATATTGAGCTTTTGTTTCTGTCATATCTGTTCACTGAGCTTTGTAAGCTCAGTCGCCTTTTCTTTTTCCGTGCGTCAGGTAATAGTAGGGCTATGGGAAAGAGTAAGAGTTGGGCTTAGCAGACCTACCCAATTTAGACGTTGCATTTGATTATGGATTTATGTTTCAGATTTTGTATTTTGGTTTCATTTTATTTTAGACTTGTAGATTTGGTTATTATGTTGTAAGTTATGATGTTCATGACTTTATATTATTTAAGATAAGACTTCCGCTTGCGTTACTATGCTTTGTATGACACCATAATGTGGCATTTCGACTCGTATCGGGTTGGGGTGTTACAATTATGGTATCAGAGCTGTGGTTTCGTCTTGTTAACCTTAGGATTGACCTGTGAGGAATTGGGTAGACATTAGGCTTCCGTCTGTTTCGATCTTTTTCGATTCTTTTGATTTTTCGTTCAGATTTGACTTCGATATTCTTTTATCTTCGCTGATTTGACCTTCTTCTTTTCACATTTGATTTTGTCTATTTTGTCTTCGCACATTCGTTTGTCGATCTTTTAGATGGAGACTACTCGTAGAGTCGAAGATGGTGGAGCCGATCCTGAGTTGCTGCAATAGTTGCTGAATTTGAGGGGTTCATGAAGCAGAAGCCGCATCCGTTCATCGCAATACTACTGGAACATAAAGATGCTGTTGGAGAAAGAGATGGACAAAACAACAAGAGGAGCAAATACAGAGACGGGATTCAACTGGTGGGCACTAGGAAGGCATAAGAGCGGAGGAAGTATGACATGCATACTTCAGACGTGCAGAGGAAATACTACCAAGATTCGGGCGTATGGTGGTCGACAGATCAACCATTGAGATGCTGAGAAAATCTATCTGCTTCATATGATTGGGCGCGATTCGTGTAATTCTGTCACACCCTCGCCGGAGGCGGAAACACGAGGTGTAACGGAAGGGAACATAAGCACAAGATAATAGAACATACCAACATTTATATTTAAAAGAAAGAGTACACCATTACAATACTAGTTTAGCCGTCATCGGAAAATATATTACAAGTTTAGTTCCCAAAATATTGCGTTCTATTACATAATGATTTGTAGTAACAAGTGAAAACTTCATTATGCAAGACCTGGTAGAAAAAGCTTACTAACGATCACCTGAAATGCATGAGAGAAAAACGGGTCAACTATGAAAATAGTTGGTGAGTAAACACGTTTAGCAAAAATAAGAAAACTCGTAAGAAATATTCAAAGCTTTCGGTCGACGAAAAATGGTCCGCAAAGCAAAGGCATTGTAAATCCACTCAGTTCCAAGTTCCGCCCATACAAAACTTGCAACCTGTGTGTTCACAACCCACTGCCAAAAGTAGTATGTCTAAAAGTCAAGTATAAACGGTCATAATAGTTCACAATATTGCACCACGTATATAATCATTCAGGGATGCTCCGAACATGGGAGACTTTGCACTGCTCCAACAAGGGAGACTCCTTTGTCACTCGACCACCTAGGCGAGAATTATTGAGGACGCTCCACCAATAAGGCGAGACTTTATAGTGATGCTCCGAACATGGGAGACTTTGCACTGCTCCGAACAGGGGAGACTTAATATTGAAAATGCTCCGTTCCCATAGGGAGACATTTTGCTCCGGACCGGGGAGGCTTTAAGTTGATGCTCCGAACATGGGAGACTTTATAGTGATGCTCCGAACATGGGAGACTTTGCACTGCTCCAACAAGGGAGACTCCTTTGTCACTCAACCACCTAGGCGAGAATTATTGAGAACGCTCCACCAATAAGGCGAGACTTTGCACACTCCACCGATAAGGCGAGATTTTATAGTGATGCTCCGAACATGGGAGACTTTAGGTCAAGGTCATAACATGTACGGTTCAATAAGTTCAAGTAAGGCATTATTTCATAATTAAGTTCAAAGATTTGTTTCAAGTTCATAAGATCTAGTCAAAAGAGTTTACAAAAGTAAGATTCAATTTAATTCAAGTATGATTCATGCATTCAGCCCCAAAATATAGTAAAACGGTAGAAAGGGGATGTGATTACTCACTTGGTAAACTGAGGCGATGACAAAAGTGAGTACACCGAGGTATAATGTGATGCTTTAACCAGGACCTAATACGAATGATATGATATGTAATGAGTTGCAATGTAATGTTATGCATGCACTTCGTATGTTATTTATACCATTTGCGAGTTTTGAAAATAATACATATCATCGAAAAATACTCTTTTGACGTCTTGACCATTCAAAAATTACTTTACAAGTATTTACGTCAAAATGTCATCCTACAATGGTTTTATAATGATTTATGGTGAAATTATCACTTTTCGTCGCAAAACAAAGTCGTCGGAAATTTTCATGAAAGTGATAAAAATGGCTCCGAAAAACTAGTCGTAAAATGGTGTACGTCGATCGTTAGAAAACGAACTCGACTGTTTTGGAAAGTTTGCATCGAAATCTAGAAGTTTCAGTTCAGGAGTTTTCGTCCAAAAGGTCTCGAACATAAAGATAATAAGGGTTAAAGATAGTGATTTTGTCTAAATGTAGTTCAAAAAGTGAGTTTCGGCCAAGTTTAGACAACCATAAATAATTTACTACAAATCCGCTATACAAACAGCTAATTGTATTGAAAAATATGCTCGGTGAACTTGATTTTATTAGAAGACAATTCGTTCCAAAAAGTTTTGCATCATGGTTAAAAACAGCCCTCAACATGGACGTTACAGCTACCGTAACACTTGTATCGTAAAATAATATAGTTTTTCAGAAAATAATAGTTACGGCAAGTTTATGAAAACGTGTATATCTTTGTCGTTTCAAATCCGTTTTCTACGTATAATACGTCCTTAGCTTCGTATCAAAGTATACTAATATATTTTTGATAAGTCGAAATAATTTGTGAAGCTTAAGGCTCGTTTTTGACTCGTACAAGAAAAATATAGTATGCTGAAAATTCTGAAAATTATATTTTTCGTCGTCAAACTTGTAAAATCCATAACTTCTTCGTTATAACTCCGTTTTTATCCGTTCAAGCGGCCACGGATTCGTTTTAAAGTATATTTTCTAAATATCAAGGCCAAAAAGTCGTGCCTACTGTCGGTTTTTCCAGAAAATTAAAACAAGGACAGAACCTATTTTATAGTTATCGAAAATAGTTTTTCTCGGACAAAACCTATTCTAATCCCTTCAAATCAACTCCAAAACTAATCTAATCCTACCATACACCTTCTTAGGGTGTCATGGGTTCCTAATCACCATCAAGACCAATGAATACCAAGGGGATAATTATAGGATGACCATAATATATATATAACTCTAAAATCATGTAAAAATGGTATAAACAACACAAATCATGCATGCTTGCTCCAAAAATGAAGAGATACTTATGAAATGAAAAGGAAACATGAAAAATGAAAGAAACATGCTTACAAGTAAATATGATGAGGTGATAAGAACCAAGGTTTAGCCTAAACACTCTTGGTTTTTATTTCAAAACCTAATAAAGAGTGTGATCTAGATTGTATAAACTTGAACTTGTAAAATTTTGATGATCCCTTCTTATTTCTTGTATATAACCGGTTTTTAGAGAGAAGAAACAAGAGAAAGAAAACTTTACTATCTTTGAAATATTTTGAGTTGAATGAATGAAGTAATGTAGGTAGTGTATAGATCTATACATGTTGAATTTTTTTACCCAATCAATAAATGTCTACCCTCCCCACATGACCGGTTTTGGGGGAGGGGATGTATCTCCAAATATTTTTTTTTTCTTTATTGTATATGTACTTGTGTAATTATTGTGAGAAAATGTAAGTAAGTGTATGTAGTTAATAATACTTGTAAGGTAAATGGTAATTTTTGGTGCAAGTAAATTTTTAATAGATCAAAATAGAATGTAATGAGGTAATAAAAATTGTAAAAATACATTCCTTGTGAAATTTGAGTGATAAAATAATTATCGAGTAATTTTTAAGAAAAACGTCGTAATAATTTAACTTTAACGATTTAGGTTCCAAATAAATTTAAAACACTAGGAAAACTCAAAATATAGTTTTTTACAACTAAATGTAAGTATAAAAATACATCGGGATCATTTTTGAAAGTAACGGATTAAATATTTAAAATAATAACTCACGCGATAACGTTTATTTAATATAAAATTCACGCGTTAAATGTGAAATGCAATGTCATGAATGAACTAATATGATGCATATTTAATTTAAGAAATGGCCGGAATTTGAGAATTGTGACATTCTTCCCATGTCAGCGGAATCATGTCCTCATGATTCGATTAACGATACTATGGTCCGAACCTCGACAAGAGTTCTAAAAGTTCATGCTTGTACGAACAGTCTAAATGATCATATCAATGCCCATGCGTACAGGTTCCCCATTCAACTAAGTACGTGCCCGTGATTAGATTGGATAGGGTAAACTTGCCCAATATCGAACGTAGCTCTCAAAAGACCTTTAGGTAGTCGATTCTAATTTAATCTCACAACTCATCAAACAAGAACTGTCATGAGATTAAACTAAACCGACTTGAATAAACTTGTCTCTTAGCTTGATTTTCGCAACTCATCAAACAAGAACTGTCACTAGATCAAGCTAGGAAACAAGTTTTTAGAATGATAGGATTCAACATCCTTGAATGAAGTCTTTTGAAAGATTCGCTCGATATTGGATTTGCTTACACAAATCAAATCAAATCAACAAAATATATAACAACTAAGGTCGATATCGATAGGTCTCAAATTAATCAATGTCGTGAACGTGGTAAAGATTGGAAGGAAGTTATGCACTCAAAATTATGTCGTACAGAAATAGGGTAGTTGTTCAAAGGAATGTACCCGTTACGCGTTGCGGGCTTCCTCGGTATCCAGATAGAATGCTCGACCACGTGCGGGGGAAACTTCAATGTTCTGATCTTGTGGGCCTTCTATTGCCAATGCCAGGTTTGGACGATTACCTCCTGAGCGTGTGTTTCTTGCAGTCATGATCTTACAGAGGACCAAAACATCGGGTTGAGTAAACGACATTCGAACGAAGTCAGATGAGGTGCAGAACGGTGGTAATGTGTTATAGTGATCGAAACATGACAGGAACAGAGACATGCTATGTCTAACAAGTCGAAAGATGGAAAGGAGAAGATATGAACAAGGTACGGTAATGTAGACGTGAACGTAAAAACATGCTATACATACCCACCCGACCAATGCAACTTCAGGTGACCAGACTCTAAAGACTCGACTAAACATGATTTAAAACTACCACTCTTATCATTGCATGGTTCTTCATAAATTAGACATAGTTGATCAGGTTATGTATAATTTATGATTAACGATGCAACGATAGGACTAGATGACTCGGATGATGTTCAATGTTTAATAAAAAAAAATTCGGTTATAGCTGTGATTTTTATTTTTGAAAAATCGGCATTCTCTATAACCTTTGGCTCTGATACCAATCTGTCACACCCTCGCCGGAGGCGGAAACACGAGGTGTAACGGAAGGGAACATAAGCACAAGATAATAGAACATACCAACATTTATATTTAAAAGAAAGAGTACACCATTACAATACTAGTTTAGCCGTCATCGGAAAATATATTACAAGTTTAGTTCCCAAAATATTGCGTTCTATTACATAATGATTTGTAGTAACAAGTGAAAACTTCATTATGCAAGACCTGGTAGAAAAAGCTTACTAACGATCACCTGAAATGCATGAGAGAAAAACGGGTCAACTATGAAAATAGTTGGTGAGTAAACACGTTTAGCAAAAATAAGAAAACTCGTAAGAAATATTCAAAGCTTTCGGTCGACGAAAAATGGTCCGCAAAGCAAAGGCATTGTAAATCCACTCAGTTCCAAGTTCCGCCCATACAAAACTTGCAACCTGTGTGTTCACAACCCACTGCCAAAAGTAGTATGTCTAAAAGTCAAGTATAAACGGTCATAATAGTTCACAATATTGCACCACGTATATAATCATTCAGGGATGCTCCGAACATGGGAGACTTTGCACTGCTCCAACAAGGGAGACTCCTTTGTCACTCGACCACCTAGGCGAGAATTATTGAGGACGCTCCACCAATAAGGCGAGACTTTATAGTGATGCTCCGAACATGGGAGACTTTGCACTGCTCCGAACAGGGGAGACTTAATATTGAAAATGCTCCGTTCCCATAGGGAGACATTTTGCTCCGGACCGGGGAGGCTTTAAGTTGATGCTCCGAACATGGGAGACTTTATAGTGATGCTCCGAACATGGGAGACTTTGCACTGCTCCAACAAGGGAGACTCCTTTGTCACTCAACCACCTAGGCGAGAATTATTGAGAACGCTCCACCAATAAGGCGAGACTTTGCACACTCCACCGATAAGGCGAGATTTTATAGTGATGCTCCGAACATGGGAGACTTTAGGTCAAGGTCATAACATGTACGGTTCAATAAGTTCAAGTAAGGCATTATTTCATAATTAAGTTCAAAGATTTGTTTCAAGTTCATAAGATCTAGTCAAAAGAGTTTACAAAAGTAAGATTCAATTTAATTCAAGTATGATTCATGCATTCAGCCCCAAAATATAGTAAAACGGTAGAAAGGGGATGTGATTACTCACTTGGTAAACTGAGGCGATGACAAAAGTGAGTACACCGAGGTATAATGTGATGCTTTAACCAGGACCTAATACGAATGATATGATATGTAATGAGTTGCAATGTAATGTTATGCATGCACTTCGTATGTTATTTATACCATTTGCGAGTTTTGAAAATAATACATATCATCGAAAAATACTCTTTTGACGTCTTGACCATTCAAAAATTACTTTACAAGTATTTACGTCAAAATGTCATCCTACAATGGTTTTATAATGATTTATGGTGAAATTATCACTTTTCGTCGCAAAACAAAGTCGTCGGAAATTTTCATGAAAGTAATAAAAATGGCTCCGAAAAACTAGTCGTAAAATGGTGTACGTCGATCGTTAGAAAACGAACTCGACTGTTTTGGAAAGTTTGCATCGAAATCTAGAAGTTTCAGTTCAGGAGTTTTCGTCCAAAAGGTCTCGAACATAAAGATAATAAGGGTTAAAGATAGTGATTTTGTCTAAATGTAGTTCAAAAAGTGAGTTTCGGCCAAGTTTAGACAACCATAAATAATTTACTACAAATCCGCTATACAAACAGCTAATTGTATTGAAAAATATGCTCGGTGAACTTGATTTTATTAGAAGACAATTCGTTCCAAAAAGTTTTGCATCATGGTTAAAAACAGCCCTCAACATGGACGTTACAGCTACCGTAACACTTGTATCGTAAAATAATATAGTTTTTCAGAAAATAATAGTTACGGCAAGTTTATGAAAACGTGTATATCTTTGTCGTTTCAAATCCGTTTTCTACGTATAATACGTCCTTAGCTTCGTATCAAAGTATACTAATATATTTTAAATAAGTCGAAATAATTTGTGAAGCTTAAGGCTCGTTTTTGACTCGTACAAGAAAAATATAGTATGCTGAAAATTCTGAAAATTATATTTTTCGTCGTCAAACTTGTAAAATCCATAACTTCTTCGTTATAACTCCGTTTTTATCCGTTCAAGCGGCCACGGATTCGTTTTAAAGTATATTTTCTAAATATCAAGACCAAAAAGTCGTGCCTACTGTCGGTTTTTCCAGAAAATTAAAACAAGGACAGAACCTATTTTATAGTTATCGAAAATAGTTTTTCTCGGACAAAACCTATTCTAATCCCTTCAAATCAACTCCAAAACTAATCTAATCCTACCATACACCTTCTTAGGGTGTCATGGGTTCCTAATCACCATCAAGACCAATGAATACCAAGGGGATAATTATAGAATGACCATAATATATATATAACTCTAAAATCATGTAAAAATGGTATAAACAACACAAATCATGCATGCTTGCTCCAAAAATGAAGAGATACTTATGAAATGAAAAGGAAACATGAAAAATGAAAGAAACATGCTTACAAGTAAATATGATGAGGTGATAAGAACCAAGGTTTAGCCTAAACACTCTTGGTTTTTATTTCAAAACCTAATAAAGAGTGTGATCTAGATTGTATAAACTTGAACTTGTAAAATTTTGATGATCCCTTCTTATTTCTTGTATATAACCGGTTTTTAGAGAGAAGAAACAAGAGAAAGAAAACTTTACTATCTTTGAAATATTTTGAGTTGAATGAATGAAGTAATGTAGGTAGTGTATAGATCTATACATGTTGAATTTTTTTACCCAATCAATAAATGTCTACCCTCCCCACATGACCGGTTTTGGGGGAGGGGATGTATCTCCAAATATTTTTTTTTTCTTTATTGTATATGTACTTGTGTAATTATTGTGAGAAAATGTAAGTAAGTGTATGTAGTTAATAATACTTGTAAGGTAAATGGTAATTTTTGGTGCAAGTAAATTTTTAATAGATCAAAATAGAATGTAATGAGGTAATAAAAATTGTAAAAATACATTCCTTGTGAAATTTGAGTGATAAAATAATTATCGAGTAATTTTTAAGAAAAACGTCGTAATAATTTAACTTTAACGATTTAGGTTCCAAATAAATTTAAAACACTAGGAAAACTCAAAATATAGTTTTTTTACAACTAAATGTAAGTATAAAAATACATCGGGATCATTTTTGAAAGTAACGGATTAAATATTTAAAATAATAACTCACGCGATAACGTTTATTTAATATAAAATTCACGCGTTAAATGTGAAATGCAATGTCATGAATGAACTAATATGATGCATATTTAATTTAAGAAATGGCCGGAATTTGAGAATTGTGACAAATTCTCAATTGTTTCATCACGCATTTTGAGTTAGTTTGATATTTCGTTATGTGGTTTTGACCAATGGTGCTTTTCTTCAAAAATTTTTTAGCTTAGCTTGGATGATGGAGCTCTATGGCTTGATTCTTCGGTGTTACTGCAACTTCACGATTCAGCTTATAGCATAACGACATCTTTTTGACCTATTTTTGAATGACCAATGAAAAGGTGCTCGTATGCAAAAAGATTGGTGGATCTAAAACTCATGATCAATTTTGTGTTTGTCTTACGTGTCATTAACTTATTGAGGGCATGTTTGTTTCATGGTTATGGAATAATAGCAATGAAACCATTCCAAGATTCAACTGTTTGGTTGATAGTGGGTCCCAATATCAGGAGTGAAAAAGTGAAATCAAACCCTTAGAGTGAAATATGACAGGAGAGACTGGTTTCAGTTGATTCTTATTTTCATATGTTTTTTGTCTACCCTTTAATCCACACCTTCAATTAATAAGATCTGTTTATCTCATAGTTCGATGATTTATAGATTTTGATACATTCATAACTGCACCCGGATGTAGCTTCACCGAAGTAGGATCATCTTCACCGGAATAAGTTTTCGAAGAAGATAACTTTTTTTCACATATTGTTTTTCATGACATGATTAGAATGCCAGAGTGTAAAAATTCTCAATTCAATAATGGATCAATCTTTGAGTTTAGTTGTAGTACAACTATTAAATACAGTATATGAGAGAAAGTTTTTATTGTTATATTTTCTTTATATAGGATAAGAAACATATGTATCATTTCTTCTTTCATAAAGATTTGAAGAAAAAAATCTGAAAAAATAGTTTATATAGATTGATGACTGTGTAATTTTGTTTCAGAGTATAAATAAATTCAAAAAAGTATGATACCTATAAGTATCAAACCAAACAACAATATTGGATTTGATTACTTGACTCGTATGTATTCCCATTCCATCTTATATCGAAACTTATATCAGTTATAATTCATGAGAGCAAACCAAACGGACCCTGAATTGTGAAGAAGTTATTTTAAAGACATTATAATGACATCTTACTTTTTTGATGGTATAATGCGTTATTATATGACAAAATCTTTTATAATAGGCCGTTATTATGCCCCTTCAAAGAGTTTTAACACTACATTTTATATAGTAAATGCTAAACCTTAAACCACAAACACCAAACATTATATATTCTAAAATATCATAAAAATCCGGTAAATGGGTAGTACTACTATAAAGGTGTTCAATATACCCTTTATAGCGGATTTTTACCAGATTTGAAAATTTTACTATATTCTTATAACATTGTGATTCTATGAGTACTTATTAACATTTTAAATGAATTTTTCACGTTTAATAGTATATATTTTAAAAAATCCGGTAAATGGGTAAAGGTGTTTTAATATACCCTTTATAGCGGATTTTTACCATATTTGAAAATTTTACTATATTCTTATAACATTGTGATTCTATGAGTACTTATTAACATTTTAAATGAGTTTTTCACGTTTAATAGTATATATTTTAAAAAATCCGGTAAATGGGTAAAGGTGAGCGGATTTTTACCATATTTGAAAATTTTACTATATTCTTATAACATTGTGATTCTATGAGTACTTATTAACATTTTAAATGAGTTTTTCACGTTTAAGGGTATGTATTCTAAAAAATCCGGTAAATGGGTAGTATTACTATAAAGGTGTTCAATATACCCTTTATTGCGGATTTTTACCATATTTGAAAATTTTACTATATTCTTATAACATTGTGATTCTATGAGTACTTATTAACATTTTAAATGAGTTTTTCACGTTTAAGGGTATGTATTCTAAAAAATCCGGTAAATGGGTAGTATTACTATAAAGGTGTTCAATATACCCTTTATTGCGGATTTTTACCATATTTTAAAATTTTACTATATTCTTATAACATTGTGATTCTATGAGTACTTATTAACATTTTAAATGAGTTTTTCACGTTTAAGGGTATATATTCTAAAAAATCCGGTAAATGGATAGTACTATTATAAAGGTGTTCAATATACCTTTTATAGCGGATTTTTACCATATTTGAAAATTTTACTATATTCTTGTAATATTGTGATTCTATGAGTACTTATTAACATTTTAAATGAGTTTTTCACGTTTAAGGGTATATATTCTAAAAAATCCGGTAAATGGATAGTACTATTATAAAGGTGTTCAATATACCTTTTATAGCGGATTTTTACCATATTTGAAAATTTTACTATATTCTTGTAATATTGTGATTCTATGAGTACTTATTAACATTTTAAATGAGTTTTTCACGTTTAAGGGTATATATTGTAAAAAATCCATGTTAATACAAATAAACCGTAAAAACGTTTATTAATATTTAACGATCTCTTTGTGTTTTGTTGATAACAAATATAATGTTATCATAAGTAAAATTATAAGGATACATGTTATTTTTGTAAAGCATTTACATATAGTCATTTAATACAGATTGTTGTAATAAATCATTTGTTGTAATAGTTTATTAGGATGGGTAAAAACCACAACCCATGAACCATACCCAGGGAGCATATCCATGACCCATGGTATTAACCCATGATCCATTGACTAGATGCATTGCATCTATTGGATACATCATGGGCCAACCCATGTCCCATAACCCAAAAACCCATGGGCAAAGAGGAGCGTCCCATGGATCCCTAGAGTTACACTAGACGGATCCCTTAAACTGAATATAGATGTTGAAACAAAATAAATAAATAAAGAATGCACATTTTAAATAATGGTAATCCTTGAAGTAAAGTGGATGAGGTGTAATATGTTGTATGGCTTTATGCAACTTTCAATTTGACAAAGTCCATTTGGAGTGTAATTTAAGATAAAAGTGATTGTGTGCATATGTGAACCAAAACGTCATTGTCATTTTAGCATTTTTTATTATTATTATTTTATCATTCACACATTTAAAAATCTATATTCAGTTTGTGTTTTAATTGGGTATAACGAGTCACAAAAGCGGTATTTCGAAATAAGAAAATACGCAACTACATCAAGGTTTGAGGGGCTTGAAGTTCTCATGGACTTAGGAAAATCAGTAACAAAGAGTCATGGTTCTTATTTGTTAGTAAATTCCATTTTACTTAAAGTGAATGAAGTGCATTCTTGGTTGCTAAGTTCGAGGGTGTTGTGATTTAGCTAATTCTATAATCCAGTATGACTAAATCACTTGTACCAACCTCGATTAGGTTCATTGACAAGAAGGCAATAATAAAGGGTTGAGAAGTGAGGCTCAGGGTCCTAGGGAAATGATCATGAGAAAGATTAAAAGTAGTGATTGCTTGCTCTCAAAACTTTCTGATACGAGCTAAATTAATCGTCAGGAATCAGAAGTAATGTCGTAGACTTGTGCAAATCGGACGAGGCGTTATTATGCGATTTCGTTTAGTATGTTTTGAATCCGTGAATGAAAGACATTTCAATCTAAAAGTTCCATAGTTAGTTGTCATGGTGGGAGAACGAGATAATGAAAGCAGTTATTGTAAAAGGCGTGATATTATGGGGATTATCAAATTTCGCATGCATTTGCGGGGCCAACGTTGGACGTGACCATGATCGATAAGCGACCACATGGATTAATAAGTTATTGGCATTCGGATCGTTGCGTAATATCCGAATGACCTGAGGTATTAGATCATTTGACTTTGTTTCTTGCCGGGTATTACGTAAAAGCGTAATGTTGTGTGTTAATGTTGGATTTAATGTGAGGTAAGGAAATATTGTTTGATGATCAAGATGAGAATTTGCTACTCTTAGTTGAAATAGACTAGAGAAGGATATATTTCCGGGCCCCTTGTGGTGAAAATATTTGTAGAAGCATGGCCATGCGACAAAGTATCTGGGACACTTTGGGAGACAAATCGATTCACGGTAACAAGAAAGGATGAAAGTATTTCGAGATTAACATATCCATGTATGATACTTTCTAAAATATTGCAAAGTGCAACGGGATATAGGCATATACCCGAACTCACGCAATAAGGGTTGCTGGAGTTTGATAAATCACTATCTGGGTATTGAATCGGTTTCTATGAGTTGGGTACTATAATGTTTTGCTAGTAATTGCTTGGTATAGTTAAAGTGGTTCTCATGTTGTTGTTTTGCACAAGTGAGAATCTGAAATGATTATGTGCAAAGAACAACGGTTTTCACAACTGGCTTTCATATAAATACCAAAGGGTCACACTAAAAAGAACAAGCAAGCGGAAATAAGAAACGAATGATGAAATGAAATTAGGACTAATTTTGGAGATTGAAATTAGGACATACATGCAGTTGAAGAGTTAGTGTTGCCTTTGCAGTTTCTTACAGATCTTACAAAAGATTATGCTTTGTAAGAATCAGGATTTTCTTTGCAGTTAGAATAAAAGACCGCCTTTGACATTTGGTTTTTTTTTTCCTAAACCTTGCTTCTTTCTGAATCTTATTTAGGCATCTTCTAGGTTTATATGTGTGTTCTGTGTGTAATGTTTTGGGATAGTGGAATACAGAGCATAAAACAGGAATGAAAAACGGGACGGCCACTTTTCTAATAAACAGTTAAAACTTAATGAATAGTGCCCCTTAATATTTTCCCTAAATGTAAATATAGTTTAATTTGTATGATCGATTTCATGTTGATTATAAGACAATTTGGTTAGCTTTTAATAAAGTGTTATGATACATTTTTACATAAATTTTACTCATATTAAGCAATCAGAAATGATAATGTTATTTATTTTATGTTTGCTGTTTTATATTGATATAAGAAAAATATGTTGTTCATTAAATAATCATTTTTTGTATTATTCTATACATGCTCTTTGCTTTTAGTACACAAATCCATGAAACTCTCGTCCAATACGGTCTATAAAATCTAGTAGTACTGATGTTGGAGAATGTGTTTTTTTATGGATGGCACCCGTGGGCAATGGGCACGGGTACATCTAACCCGTCACCTGCACCCATGGTTTTTTCTCATCCGCTAGCGGGTATAACTTTTTGCTCATGCCCATGGCTGCGGGTATTTGTTGCTTACGGTAAACCCATGAATTAGTAATATGCAACAAAAAGACAAAACAATGATATGAAATCTCCATAATAACATACCATATCAATTTGTCGTATACAAAGTTTACAAAATACAATATATATCTAAAACTAGCAAATCAAACATTACTACACCAAATCAGAGTCTTACTTGTTCATTTCACGAAATAAAATAGTTTAAAAGATCTTACGCAAAACACAAAATTCCACACTTCCGCCTTTTATCATCTTATTTCTTTAACAGCCTCCTCACTGTGTCAAATCAACAAGCGCTGTTACACATGTTCTTTGGGAGGTTTCTCCAGGATCGAAAATAATCAAAACAATAATCATGTAATCATGCAAACAGAAGCGAATAAATAGAGATAAAGAAGATATGGGTTGAACCTTTAATAAACTGATATTGATAATGAAAAGGGTTGATGTTTACAGAGAATCCTAAACCTATTTATACTAGATGAAGCGGCACCTTGGAAGAGAATACCGTTTCACCATAACTGTTTCTAATCATTATAACTATTCTAAACCCTAAATAACCGTTTAACTATCTATTGGGTTTGTTGACCTGAGGCCCAAACCGAAATCTAATCTACAGGCTTCATGTTTTGACCCATCTTGTTCTCTTTGGCATGTTAGACATTAGAAGCGTCCAACATATTCCCCCCTAATGTCGATATGCCAAAATATTCTTCAATCTTCAAACCTGCATTTTTTTTATATATATCTTCTTTGTCCTTGATGCCTTTTATCTTGCTCTTGATCCTTGGTGTTGATGACTTTTTGGCTTCTAATTGAACCAAATTCCAGCAGGGTTAGTGCCGCCATCACCACTTGAATTTATATGACTTTTGGTTTGTTGTGCAAAGGTTTTAATAACCTTTTCTTTGCATCTCGCAACTGACAGCCTTTCTTCTCCTTTCCCAACCAGTGTGGGTCTTCAGTTTTGGCATAAATCTTGCCTTCATCAACCCTCTCGGTTGATACTACTCTCATAGGTTCTTTATTGAACCGAGATCTTGGCTATCTAAATTCTTCCTTTTGTTATAAACTCTTATAACCGGGCAAACCAACAAGTCTTTTTTCTTTTCTTTCTTGCTCTTGAGACTGCTGTCTCTTTTCTTCTTGGTCAACCACCGTCTTGGTGTTGTAACCGTTTCTAAATCCTTTCTTCTTAATTGGCATGGCTTCCTTCATGGTGATTGAACATGAATTGTTGTTGTTTGATCCCCTTTGGCTCTGATATCACTGTTACACAGGTTCTTTGGGAGGTTTTTCCAGGATCGAAAATAATCAAAACAATAATCATGTAATCATGCAAACAGAAGCGAATAAATAGAAAGAAATGAATCAAATAATTCCGATAAAATAGTAAACCGTTTTTCTCTCATAACCGTTTCCCACCATTTTCGCTTTTCTTAAAACCTTCATTTTCCTTCATCAGCTTCCTCAAAACTTAACCAATTCAAATTCTAATTACATCATTAGTTTCAGCTCATCATTCTGCACGATATGATGTGTTTTGATTTGAATTTCGTTATGATTTGATAAAACCCCCAATTTGAAGTTTTGGCGCCAAAATTTCAATTTTCATTTTTTTTTCATCAATTGTTAATTCTTTTCATTCGTTACATATAACTCATTACTGTATTCATTTGTGATCATGTCAAATCGTAAGAAAACACTAAAAAGGCAAATTAGGGCTCCTAATCGATATAATGATCATGTTGTGGGGAAATTAAGCCAAAAACGTAATGAAAAGGATACTGAATTGGACAAGATTGATGATAGGGTGTCAGATCAGGTTGAATTTGATATACATAAGGTAGAAGCTGTGAATACTGAGATTGAAGGAAATTGTACCTCAAAAGATGTATAAACTTGTTGAGAAACAAAATGTTAGCACTGATAAGACAAGTAAACAACATAATGTACCAAAAGCAAATCCTAGGAAAGCATGGAATGTTAATAAAGAGGTAGTGCAAGCTGTAAGAACTACTGCAAATAGATACTCTACTTTAACAAATCAAGATGAAGGACAAGAAGCTAATCTAATAATGTGAATGGAGACAAGTTGAATGAGAAGGATAAAGAAACAGTGATTAATTTGGTAACTAAGAAAGTGCAGCCTACTGTTGAGGTAACTGATAAATGGAGTCACATGATGAGAAGATTTTTTAAAGATAGTTGGGAAGCAAAGTATGGAAAGGAAGGTAATCATAATAAGGGGATAGTGAATGATAAGGAAGTATATGCAGATAAGTCCAAAATGGCTTGTTTTATGAATGAGAATGAGGTATCTGGGAAGGTAATGGTCTTTTTACTAATTCTCAATGAATGATCTCAAGATAGTTGCCTGGAATATTAGAGGTTTGGGTACAACCTCTAAACAAAATGAAGTAAAGAATTTAATTTGGAATGAAAAATTGAGTATATGTGCAGTGTTAGAAACCCATATGAAGAAAAACAGAATTGATAAAGTATGCTCTAATGTTTTTGGAAGCTGGTGTTGATACAAAAGTTGGACGTTCCTTATTTGGGTTCTGATTCCGTATCAATTGGTTCTTAATGCTTGAGACCTGCGCACTAAGAAAACAGAAAACACCGTTAGGCTTACCGTGGGATTGTCTCCCACGATTATCCTCCGGCGTGAGAGTAAGTAATTGATTTAGGGTATAGTTAGGAATTAGGGTTTTGTAAATCGTACCTTTAATTAGGGATGGGGTTCCCTTTATATACACACGAAATCCTTGTTGGTTTCGTATTCCCCAACCTTCGGCGCATCCCGCCTAAGTCGGTTGGTAAACGATTATCTCCAAAGTTAGGAGATATCCGATATCCTATTCCATAAATAACTTTGGTGTTTGGGCCTTTGTGAGCCCAAACACTTATCGGCTTAGGCCAGTTCGTGCTGGGCTCGCTAGTAGCGGTCATTGGTCGGGTTTGTGACCCGAATGTAGACTATACATCATCATGTCCCCCCAGTCTAGTATGCGCAGTGACTAACTGCGGTTGCTAGACTAATAGTTGCAGCCAATAAAATCTGCGAAGCGTAGCGAAGAAGCTAAAAGGTTTCCTACCTTGTAAAAAATACTCGGTGAATCTAGTCACAATATTTCAAATGAATGCCTCGTAAATCGGGGGAAAGTAACTGTTACGGTGTCACGTCAATTCATCCTATCCACATATTGGAGATAGTGGGATCCACATGTCAATCATCGCGTGGTTGTAAAACCTATATAAGCATCCTCCTCCTCATTACTGTGTTCTGTAATTGAGCGTGGTACACCAGTCATGTGCTTTGGTTCCCATGCAAAAATATCCAGATTTTGTTGCAAGAGTGCGCACACGGCTGTCCTGCCTTTATCAGACAGAGATCCCCCAATTGATACTTCTTGATCTGGGTAGTCAGGATGAATTGCAATCCTCATGTTTGGTATTTTAGGTGCGCGCTGTTCTGGAATGTGCGTCGTCTCACATGCAACCGTGTTACATTCTTTAGGTGATACAGTGGTATTGTAGAGGGTAATAATGCCTCCTTCCACTAGGAATTTGAGCATTCCATGCGCTGTAGATGGTACCGCGCGTATGGCTGAAATTTCTGGTCTTCCGATAATGCCATTGTATGGCGAATGGGATTTAATTACCATAAAATTCATCCAAGCTGTTGTGGAGTGCTCCTGATTGCCAACTTTGACTAGAAGGCGTAGTTGTCCCATGGGCCATATCTTTTCTCCTGTAAAGCCAGTCAACGCTGTCATGACCGGGCTTAACTGACTGCGTATATCAGGTCGCAGTTGCTTGAAACAATGTTCGTACATTATGTCTGCAGATGCTCCTCCATTAACATACATGCGGTGGATATCGTGACCCCCTGCATTAATTTCAATGGTGAGCGGTTCTACAATTGCGTTGTCCGCAGTCAAGGAGGGGAAAGAGATTTCACTTCCACGGGAAAACGTCTGGCTGATCTTCTGCCTAGTTACTCGCTGCCATGATTGTATCATGTAGATGGTGTCCGCCTTATCTTTGGGTGCGCCATCCTTCTTGTTCCCGGTTTTTTGCTTATCTTTTCCTTCCTTAATATTCTTGACTAAATGGTCCAATCTGCCTTCTTTTACCAACTTATCAATTAGTTGGCGCAATTGGACACACTCATTAGTGGTGTGGCCCTTCTGTCCATGGTAATCGCAGTATCCGTTCCCCACGCGTCTATCTTCTGGGGTGCGCATTGGTGGGGGTCTCGGGAAGTTCGCGCCTTCCGTCGCGAATATCTCCTTTGGAGTCTTGGTTAGCGGGGTGTATTTGTCATTATATCGTCTGCTCCCTTGGCTACGGTAGTTCTTGTTGCGGTTGCTACTTTGGTCCGTGGATTGTCTCCGGGACTGTTCTTGTGGCCTGTAGTTTGAGTAGCCCTTCCTACTATCCGTCGCGGCTGCTTCTCCTTGGATAAAGGACCTTGTCCGTTTCATAAGTTCATCAAAGGTTTGGGGAATCTTGTCGTTCAACCTTTTGATGAGTTCTGAGTTATTAATCCCATTCATAAACCCCGAGATCTTTAGTACTTCCGGGCATGCTTTAACCTATATGCACTCATCTTTGAAGCGCTCTACATGAGCGCCTGTAGATTTCCCCTGGCGTTGTTTTACCCTAGCGAGTTCGACAGGGTTTTTGGCACACTTTTTCCTCTGAGTGAAGTTTAGGCGAAACGCCTTTCGCAATTCTTCAAAACCATCAATGCTTCTGCGTGGAAGCTTACTGAACCAGTTGCGCGCATTACCCACTAGTGTGGAATTAAACATATGGTACTACACAGGTTGTGGCCAATTCTCGATGGTAGCCGCTGATTCAAAATTTTTTAGGTGATCGTCTGGATCACCTGTTCCGTCATAGGTTTTTACATTAGCGGGCATGCGCCTTCTCTTGTTTTATGAGAAATCACTAATGCGCCGAGTGAATGCATCCACCTTTTGGCGGCGCCAGAGAAGAGACATATCTTCCTCCTCATGGTCGCGGTATCTTCCCCTAGATTTCCAGTGTCCAGTTTCGCTGTCCGAGGAATTACCAGAGGACGCGCTTTCCTTTTGTCATCGCTTGCGCCTACCGTCTGAGGAGTCTCCAGAGGATGAACTTCTTCTCTTTCGGCGCTTGTGCCGACTGTCCTCAGAATCCGAACTTGAAGGGCTTCCACTTGGGGAGCGCCGTCGTCCAAGTCTGTCCTGAACCCTGCGGCTTCCAAGCCTGTCGTGGACATTGATACGCCGCCCATCCTCTTCATGTCCTTCCAGATACTGCAATTCATCTGCTTCATCGCTCTCCACTCTCCTCCCAACTCTGGTAAACACTGGGGGTCGGCGGCTATTCTTTCTGTGCTTATCCCTCTGATGGCGCGATTGGGAAGTCTCAGTGTCGAAGTTTAGTCGAGCTTTTAGACTCTGGTTCGACCTCTTTTTTGCCTCCTCTTGCATGAGTGCC
Organism: Chrysanthemum seticuspe; assembly: GCA_019973895.1. Taxonomy (NCBI): domain Eukaryota; kingdom Viridiplantae; phylum Streptophyta; class Magnoliopsida; order Asterales; family Asteraceae; genus Chrysanthemum; species Chrysanthemum seticuspe. Next base: position 356,230,533 of record BPTQ01000007.1, on the reverse strand, counting down.
GCCAAGGTTTCGTAGTTTTGGGACACGAAGTCGCTTGGTGCTAATTCAGGTGCGACTCCTTCTAGTGCAAGAATATCTGTTTCCATATCTGGACTCCTGTTTCGGAGAGGTGCGCCTGGCGTAAGGTCCTTTTCTAGTAGGGGAGTGGTATAAAGATTACGTAGTGGATCTTCTACGTTGGTTGTTGTTGTGGCAGCATGGGTTGTTCCCGTACGCTGTTCCACTGTCGGGAAGATCAGATCTGATCCTGACCCTTGATTTTTAGCCGCGCTGGTTGTTCTAGAGGCTTGTTTAAGGGCTGATCCGCTTTGCTGTTTCTTCCCTTGTAAGTCACCATGCGATCGCTGATTTTGGTTTCCTTGCTTCGTCATTCTAGTTCTTAGTGTTGGGTCCCACGGATGGCGCCACTTGTTGATACAAAAGTTGGACGTTCCTTATTTGGGTTCTGATTCCGTATCAATTGGTTCTTAATGCTTGAGACCTGCGCACTAAGAAAATAGAAAACACCGTTAGGCTTACCGTGGAATTGTCTCCCACGATTATCCTCTGGCGTGAGAGTAAGTAATTGATTTAGGGTATAGTTAGGAATTAGGGTTTTGTAAATCGTACCTTTAATTAGGGATGGGGTTCCCTTTATATACACACGAAATCCTTGTTGGTTTCGTGTTCCCCAACCTTCGGCGCATCCCGCCTAAGTCGGTTGGTAAACGATTATCTCCAAAGTTAGGAGATATCCGATATCCTATTCCATAAATAACTTTGGTGTTTGGGCCTTTGTGAGCCCAAACACTTATCGGCTTAGCCCAGTTCGTGCTGGGCTCGCTAGTAGCTGTCATTGGTCGGGTTTGTGACCCGAATGTAGACTATACGTCATCAGCTGGCAATGGCAAAATAATGTTCATCTGAGTATGAAAGGTTGTAGGATTGCAGTGGGCTGGGATGGTAGTAATGTTAGATGCTCTTTTATTCATGCTACTTCTCAAGCCATGATGTATCTGATTGAAGTTCTGAGCACACAACAAGTTCTCTATTGCACTTTCATCTATGCTGCTAATAAAGGGAAAGATAGAAGAGAGTTATGGAAAGATCTTGTTTTGTTCAAAAGAATTGTTGGGAATGTTCCTTGTGCTATTATGGGAGATGTGAATGTCTGTTTAAATCTTAGTGATCACTCAGAAGGAATATCCCATTTTACTCAAGACATGGTTGAATTTCAAGATTGTATTAATGAAATTGAGATGGAAGATATTAATAGTTATGGGTTGCATTTCACATGGACAAAAATCTTGTTCAATCTTGATGCTACTGTGTTAAAGAAAATTGACAGGGTAATGGGAAATAGCAGCTTGATGTCTCAGTATAATTGTGCTAATACTATGTTCTTACCTTATGGAGTTTCTGATCATAGTCCTGCTATTCTGATTATTCCTCAAGCTATGGTCAAGAAAAATAAGTCATTCAGGTTTGCTAATTATATTGCTGATAAGCTAGAATTTCAAGAGCTTGTAAAGGAAAAATGGAACACTGATATTCAAGGCCATGCTATGTTCAAGATTGTTAAAAAGCTAGAAACCCTTAAACCTTATCTCAATAAGCTCAACTGGAACAATGGAAACTTGTTTAAAAAAGTTATTGAGTTAAAAAGTAAGCTCTCTGATGTACAAGCTAAAATTGATCTTGATCCTGTGAACAAGGCTTTGAGAAGTGAAGAATATGATTTATTGAAAGAGTATAAAATTGTTGTTTCTGATGAAGAGAAGCTGCTAAGGCAAAAAGAAAAAGTTACCTGGCTTAATGAGGGTGATAAAAACACAGCTTACTTTCACAAAGTGCTTAATGGGAAAATCAATAGAAGAAAAATTATGACAATCTGTGGGGAACATGGTACTAGACATGAGTATAAGGAAGTGGATCAACAGTTTGTTAAACAATTTGAAGGTTTTTTGGGGGGTTAATCCTGGTGTGAGTAGCTTTAGTGATGATGATGATAGGCTGTTTGATAAGAAAGTCCCTGATGATGAAGCTGCTATCATGATCAGGGAAGTGACTGATGCTGAAGTTAAAGAGGCTTTATTTGATATTGATGATGATAAGGCTCCTAGGCCTGATGGTTTCACTTCAAAAATTTTCAAAAAAGCTTGGTCTACTATTAAAAAGGATTTTTGTGATGCAGTTAAAGACTTCTTTGTATCAGGAAAGCTTCTTGGGGAAGTAAATGCAACTCTCATTGCTCTAGTCCCTAAGTCAAGCACTCCTCAAAAGGTGTCTGACTATAGACCTATTGCATGTTGTAATGTCATTTACAAATGCATTAGCAAAATCCTAACAAACAGGATCAAGAATGCTCTCAGTTATGTGGTTGAAGAAAATCAAAGTGCTTTTATACCAGGAAGAGCAATCACTGACAATATCCTTTTAACTCAAGAGCTGCTCAAGGGTTATAACTGTAAAAATGGTCCTAAAAGAGTGTCTTTTAAAATTGACATTCAAAAGGCATATGATACAGTCAATTGGCATTTTTTAGAAGTGATTTTATTCAAATTTGGCTTTCCTAAAAAGATGGTTGACTGGATCATGACTTGTATCACTACTGCAAAGTTGACCATATGTGTTAATGGAGAAAGGTATGGGTATTTCAATGGAGGTAGAGGGGCTGAGGCAAGGGGATCCTATTTCTCCTTATATTTTCACCCTAGTAATGGAAATGCTGAACTTGATTCTTAAGGATGAGATTAGGCAGAACAGAGCTTTCAAGTATCATTTTGGTTGCAAACAATTAAAGATCACTCATCTATGCTTTGCTGATGACTTAATCATGTTATGCCATGGTGGAATGGAATCTGCTCTTACTATTAAGAAAGCTCTCAACAAGTTTAGTGCAGTTTCAGGAAATCAAGGCAAGAATGGTTTCAATCAAGGTCAAGCAAACTATAAATGTTCTCAATGCTGAAGCTAGTTGGAACATTAAGTTTGACAGGAAAATTTAATGGAAGATTGGTAGTCTGTTGGATCAAATTTACATGAGTTTTGACTGTGAGACAGGGGACTTAAAGGAGTACTTGGCAAAGTATGAAGTTCATAAGTTTGGGATTTGGTTTTATATGGAAATAATGGATCTGTTTGGCACATGTATAAGAGCTCTTAGTCAATATTATTCTGCTTATATCAAGCCATTACAATGGATAGTTACCTTGTATCTTGGAGTCCTAATTGGTGTGATTGTACCTATCATAGTCTCATTGTTTGTTCAGTCTGGCCTTGGGGGGGGGGGGGGGGACTGGACAACAATGTTTGGCTAGTTAGGAGGTCTAATTCAATATGGATGTACCATAAAGTAGGGACTATCATTGTGAAGGGTAAATGGCTGTGGGACAGTGCATGATGGGTGGAATAGAGAGGAATGAAAGATGATCCTTCTTGGTCCACCCAATGCACTGTCAAGGAGGAAAGGATGGTCATCATGGAGGGAGTGTGTTCCCAAGCAACTGAAGCCTTCCATTGAGAGGGAAATGTAGGTTGTCTTGGCAGAGCCCCCCCCCCCCCCCCCCCAATGGATGGGATATGGGTTCCTAGTGATGCCTCTTTCCATTTCTGTTTTGTCTACTGTGGTGGAAGGTTGAGTAGCTTAATAGAATGGAATAGAGGAAATGTAGCTAGATGGTGGTGCTTTAAAGGTGTGAATTAACAAGTTGTATTGTGCAAGAAGTATGTGTTTCTGATGAAGTCTGGATGCTGGTCTAGTATTCCAAGTTGCTGGTTCTTTTAGACATTTTAGTAAGGCCTGATATTGGATAAGCTTGTATAGTTGTCTGATAGTTGTTTTTTGTATTGAGATTTGGGTGATGTCCAAATCTTGTTTTCCTATCTTTATGTTTGTACATATTTGGAGGTTATATAAATATTCTCACCTTTGCACCAAAAAAAAAAGCAAATAAATAAAGATAAAGAAGATATGGGTTGAACCCTTAATAAACTGATATTGATAATGAAAAGGGTTGATGTTTACAGAGAATCCTAAACCTATTTATACTAGATGAAGCGGCACCTTGGAAGAGAATATCGTTTCACTGTAACTGTTTCTAATCATTATAACTATTCTAAACCCTAAATAACCGTTTAACTATCTATTGACCTGATGCCCAAACCGAAATCTAATCTACAGGCTTCATGTTTTGACCCATCTTGTTCTCTTTAGCATGTTAGACATTAGAAGCGTCCAACAAGCGCACTAATATTTAGTTAGTATAATAAATTTTAGTTTAACACAGATGGGTTTACGGGTACACCCACGGGTAATCTGACAGGCACACCCATAAGTATTTTAAATGAGTGTTATGGGTTTACATTACCTTTCACCCGCTACTCAGTGATGGGTACGATTTTCCACCCACGACCCGCCCGCATGTGAAAATTTATGAGGTCACCCACCCATTCATGGGCAGCTTTTTGTCGGCCATTGACATCCCTCGTTCTTCATTTTGGTATATTAAGTTAATGAAAAAGAAACATTTTGAGGGAAAGCAAATTTGTATCCCAACGACAAGCACCAGTGCTAATATCAATCAACAAGCAAATTTATGAGGCCCACGAGTGCTAGCTGGCTGAGTTTCTTCATACATTGGAAGACACGTAACTCTATGTAAACCAAACTATTCTATCTGATCGATATTATATATCGGCATTTGCTAAGCAATATATATATATATTCTACATTCATCTTTTACAAGAAGAAGAAGAAGAAGAAGAAGAAGAAGATAGTTATGGTTCCTGCAAGTGAAGTTGAGTTTACACAAGTTAAATACGATTTCCAACAAGTCCAAGGTCATATATATATCATCACTAATAATATCACATTGTATTTATTAGTATTTGATTATTTACTAGCTGTATAATTTGTTAGACTTGTGTAAAGTATATATTTCGCCCCTAGCTACGTGTCTAGCTAGCTAGTTAAGAAATCCATTGTTATTGTACGTGTAGTTTGTTAAAATAAGCCAATCCAAATTCGGTGTTATGGTACGTGGTTAGCTAGCTAGCTAACTAAAACATCCGCATCTCCCAACTTGTCTTTGAGCTTAACTTGAAAAGCCATTTGGCCGGTCTCAAGTACTCCGTAAATTATTACTCACATAGGTGTTTTCATGTTTAGGGAAATGTACGTAGTCTGCTTGATGAAAAGGTGAATTAGTAGGTGTCTTGGATGAAAGTTGTTCTTGTATCCATCCTTTAGCTAGGATCAGTGACGGACCTAGAAAAATGGGATGTGGGGGGCAAAAAATTTTTTTTACGATAGCAACAAAATGCGAAAGAAAAAACTAGAAACGTAATGATAAATCGAATATTTTTACTTAGACATGAAAGATTTATAAGGCTTTAAAGAGTTAAATGTTGGATTTTAGTATGTAAGTGGGGGGCAATTTGAGTTTTTGGTGGGGGTCACTTTCGAAAAAAGGTCAAAATTACATAAAAATTACACTAAAATATCAACTTTTTCGGCTAGCCATGGGGGGCGCCTGCCCCCCACTCTAACATGCTAGGTCCGTCCCTGGCTAGGATGTTGTATTTTCTTTGCTGAATTGATGGGATCATGGGCATGTCTTTGATGCTCACATGTACAATTCTTGATGGGAGTTTATTATTTGCAGCCCCGCGTTTGGCCGGATTATTACTCAAGCTGTTTACGATACTGATTGAAGCTCCTTTGATTGGTTCTTTGATCACTGGTCACTTAAGAAAGCAGAACAAAATGGATCAGGTTCAATGTCTATGGCTTTTACTAATTATGCTCTAGCTTTACTATTTTTTTCCCTTTAGCATTTCCTTGTTTAAATTCGAAAAGTATATGTAAAGAGAAATGATAAGGATACGTAAAGTTATGCCTTTTTCTGTGTCATTCTCAATCAATGGATGAATGACACGTATGTTTATCACAATCCAATGAATGACACATATGGTGAGTATTTACACTAGTTTCTGTTGAATGGTATTGCTAACAGATGCTAAGGAATACCGTGATACCTGAGGCACCCATGTTTAAACCGGAGTATCCTCCTCAAGGTACTATTACTATAACTTATCATGTGTAACCAGTTAAATTATATTGTCATTAGCAGAATTGTGGTAATGCGTTGTTTGTACATGAATGGCTGCTATTATTATAAAATGTAACACGGTTAGTTTGACTAATTAATAAAGAACAAGAAGCTGGAGTAGTTAATCTAGAAGAAGAAGGTAAACCTGAAGATCGAGTTGAATCAGCATTAAGGTGTCTTCCACACCATGATCCTGCTGGCAGATCAAATTCCAAATCAACTTCTTTCCGCTACTGGAAGATTCGTGATTATGCATATGCTTACAGATCAGGCCTTACAACACCGGCAATGGTAAGTCGATCTCCTCAGACTAAACTTTCGTCATTTCCTAGTATAGTATAAATATACTGAGAAAGGGACTCACTGCAGGTTGCCGAAAATGTCATCTCAGCGGTGGAAGAATCCAAGAATATGGTACCACAAATGCCTTTATTGATTTCTTTCGACGTTGAGGAAGTTAGGAAACAGGCTGCAGCATCTACGCAAAGGTTTGAGGAAGGTAATGATGCTTTAGCAAGTTTCATACAAGTTAATGCCGGTTTAAAACTCATCCAAGCTAGTGTTTATGCAGGATGTCCCTTGTCGATTTTGGATGGCATTTTCGTGGCAGTCAAGGATGATATAGATTGCTATCCCCATCCATCTACCGGTATCTGCATCTGCATTTTGACTTTAAACCTTACTTTTATCAATTTGGAAGATTTATTTTAAAGGGTAAATTAATGATATAAACAGGTGGGACAACATGGTTGCATAACGTACGTCCTGTTAACAAGGATGGGGTTTCTGTATCTAGGTTAAGAAGCTGTGGCGTGATATTTGTAGGGAAGACCAATATGCATGAGTTAGGCTTGGGAGCCACCGGAATGAATCCGCATCATGGGTAATTTTTTTCTAATACATTTTCAAGTGTATATAAAGCGTAATTTTAAGAATCCACTTGGTTTTCTCCCATGACAGGACACCAAGAAACCCACATGACCCGCAAAGGTATACAGGCGGTTCTTCATCAGGATCCGCTGCTATTGTAGCTTCTGGAATATGTTCTGCTGCACTAGGATCAGATGCTGGAGGTTGTATCAGCGTAGACTAGGATTTTAGTGTATTTTATTGGAATAAACTTTAATGCTCAGTGACAAAAGGAAGTAATCTTAAATGACAGGTTCAATTCGAATTCCTGCTTCCCTTTGTGGTATAGTGGGACTGAAGACATCGTATGGACGAACTGACATGAAAGGGTGAATTTACCAATCATGAAAAGATACGTTTGTGGTTTTAAACTACTACAATATACATTACAAACGTTAAGAATCTATTGCAGGACATTGTATAGTCCCGGGACCGTAGAGGTTATTGGACCAATAGCGTCTAGTGTCGATGATGTTATGCTGGTGTAAGTGACTTGCTTTTTTCCTGTATGAGGTCTGCGAGTCACCCATATATATTGTATATAAACAAATAAAGAGCTTTGACCTACACGTATGAGTCTCGTTTGTTGTGGCTGAATGTTATGACTTATATGCAATATTGACTTGTCTCTACAGGTATGCAGCAATGCTGGGATCCTCACCTGCTGATAAAATCAGTTTAAGACCGGTAATTAGAGTACCATATGTCTTCACATTTTCTGCGTTGGTGCATTCGTTTAGTTGGATAATGTTTGTGTAATCCACAAGTATAAAAAGGATATCACTTTGTTATCCGATCCCTATTTTATGCAGCCTATTCCTTGTTTGCCAAATTTGTCATCGGGTGCGGGTTCTGTTGCTAGTTTACCATTGCGATTAGGGAAGTATACAGAGGTGATGCTTTGTCCTTGTACTTTTTAATGTGGCAAGATCCTTGCTATTTAAGTATTAACCGCACGTATAACTCTTTCAGTGGTTCAATGATGTTAACTCACCTGACATATCCAATACCTGCGAAAATGTTCTTACTTCGTTATCAGAGATTCATGGGTGTGAAGTAAGTCTTCATCTACTTTGATGTTAATTCTTCGACATGTTCAGAATATTGTTTAGAGGTCTTACGGCAATTCATTTCTTACCTTTTTTTGTGGTTGAAGATAGTAGATATTACTATACCAGAGCTACAACAGATGTTCACAGCACAGGTTGTTTCATATGGTTCTGAATCATTATGCTCATTAATGCCCAAATGCCAAAATGGGTATGGTTTTATATAACGTTAGGAGCTGACCTGTCAAGTCTTGGTTATAATAAGGTTGTTTGCGTTTTCTCTCATGCAGAGAGTATAAAAAACTTGCACTGGATAGTCGTATACCTTTGGCACTTTTTAAGTCATTCTCAGCTTCAGATTATGTTGCTGCTCAACGTTTTAGGTAAACACTTATCATTACGTAGTAAACTTGATTTCTTGTCTTCCAGTCTTCATTATGCCCTTCAGGTCCAGTATATTGAAAGTTAGCATTAGCATTTAATCGGTTATGCACAGGCGGAGATTTATGTATTACCACTTGGAAATATTTAAGAAGGTTGACGTCATTGTGACCCCGACAACAGGGTATGATAAACGCAGCCTTGAAATTATCAGCACATACTCTTAAGATTAAACAAGTACTTATTTTTTACTTTTACAGCATGACTGCTCCTATGATTCACCCAAGCGCACTCAGCTGTGGTGAATCAGATCTCGAGGTTACAGGTTCTTTATTAACCATACTCAGCTGAGAATCCAAGAATCTTCTCCTGTTATAGCATTTTACTCTTCTACTAATTGTGCTAGCCTTATGAGTATGATACGCTCCGTTATTTCATAGGAGGTCTGATCTATCAGTTATACTTATACCCGTCTCATAGAGATGGGACCCACAAAAGCGAAATGACCTGGACCATAACCAATAAGTCCTAAAATGTCTTATAGTTGCACCTTTTATTTAGCTACATATGTGATGTTTTTTTTTTCTGCAGGTAACCTAATGAAATTTGCAGTAACAGCAAATGTTCTTGGATTCCCGGCCATTTCTGTCCCTGTAAGTGTTGAAATTATGCAAAGCCAATCACCCGGACAGCTTGCCATTTGATTATCTGATATTTTAGTGTTAAAAATCATATTGGATGATTAGTTTCATAGCAGCTGCAACAAACTCAATCTGTAATAGTATTTTTAACCAACATATTATTTTGCTTTCGAAGGTTGGTTACGACAAGCGAGGACTTCCAATAGGCTTGCAATTGATTGGACGGCCTTGGGGTGAAGCTACAATTTTGTGTCTGGCTGCTGCCATTGAGGTAACATACTAACATCGCATCCTAAATAGTTCATTTGACCTTAAAAGTCATCGTGTAGGCTTATAATACCATAGTTGAATGTACTAACACTAAGCATCCGTTGATTATTTGCAATTTCAGCAACAATGGCAACCTAAGAAGAAGCCTGTAATATATTTCGATGTTTTAAAGGCTGATTGAGAAACGATGATCACTGATCACTGCTCATGGTCATGATGAACAGGACTTCAAAGTTGTAACTTTTGCTTGATAATATAGAGTTAGGATACTTGTAAAATAAAGAGCACCAGTATAAGAGATGATATAAGATAAGTGCATACTTGTTTTCAATCATTGTTCGATATTTGACCTTGATTTCACTCATATTCACCCTTGAAGAATTGAGTTCGAGCTTTGCACAACCCTTTATCATCAATTCACTCCTTATATTTTAATTAACTTTGATTTTTCATTTGTTGTGTGTTCCTGTATTACTTGTGTACTGCCTAAACTGCATGTTCTGCTCATCTTAAGGACTCCACTGATGATAATAATGTTTAATTTGTATATCAATGACTCTTCAATTCTTTCGTTATATTAAACAGGCGATGGAGTTAAACACGTAGCCCATGAACTGAACATGGGTTTGTGTCACATGACTTATATCTCAACCTTAAAGGTAAGATAATTCCACATATGTTACAATATATAAATGAAAGGTTTATTAGCATAAAAATGCATCATACTTATCACTTTTTGTCATTGTATGTTACGTATTTTTTTTTTTTTTTTTTTTTATCTTGACACCAACCTTTTGAATTTGTGCTAATTTGTGTACTTTGCGACTATTTCAGTCATGAAAATGACCATTTTACCTTTCAAAATTTGAAAAAAGTAAGGTTAAAATGGTCACAAAGTACACACAATAGCACGATTTTAAAAGGTTGGTGTCAAGTTGAGAAAAAAAATACGTAACATACAATGACAAAAAGTGACAAGTATAATGCATTTTTATGCTAATAACCCTAAATGAAATGGCACCCTAGATGGTTCACAACCTGTTTCTGTAATCTACATGTTTGTTGGAAAAATTCTCGAAATAGAACAGTCACTACAAGAATCAGGAAAACATGCGACGAGTAAAATGCCACGCCACTTTGGCGTCGGCACAATACACGCTACACGACAAAAAAACCGCTTGACCAGGGGGAAGTGCATTGAATTTTTTTGTCAACATAATGCCGACGTCAGGGCTTCGGCACCATAAAAGTCAAATTTGACTTTGTATTTTCAAGCAATTTTTTTGCGGGATCTTTTGGCGCTCACATATTCTCGACGCCCAGTAGTCGGGAAGATAAATCTATATAATTGATGGGCGGATTAGCGTGTGATTATTGCTAATCAATTTTATTTTAACGTTGCCAACGCCCGGGCGTCGGGAGTAATAAATGGATTATTTATTTTGTTATTATGCCGACGACAGGGCGTCGGCAACGTTACGAGCCAAAAATGATATAGGCGCCAACTTTTCCCGCCAAAGCTTACTTATATAATTTTACTAATATTAATTTTATTTTAAATAAGAGTATTTGTATTAAAAAAAAGTAAATAATTTACTCGTTTAGCATGTTACGTATATAACTTTAATTGAACATGTTACGTATAATTATTTAACAGTGTTCAATTTTAAACATACTTATATAATTTTATTTTTTTTACAGTTGAACCTAACCGATCATCCTCAATTCGGCAAAACACAAATAAACACAAAAAAACCCAATCGTCAATTCGCACAAAACACACATAACAATGGCTGATTACACGCCGGAATAGGAGTGGACAATGGTTTTATCGTCGATGTATCTCTTTAATGAAGTTCTTAATACGTATGGCGCCGAAATTTATGATGAATATGGTTCTTATCAGAACATAGCCCCGTGGATGAGAGACCGGATTCTGAAATGGTTGAGGAAAAAGCAATATTACATACGTATTATTCCAACAACAACAACATCAACAACATCAACATCAACACCAACAATAAAAACAACTACAAGAACAACAACGACAACAACTACATACGAAGATTTTTCATGTCACCTAACAGCTCACGAAGTATTGCATCCGACTGACATGCGTTGTCATCAGGAATCCTTGCCATTTCAAGTCTTGCCTCCAGCATCCTTACTCTTGTCTCTAGCACCTGTTTTTGTGATTCCAGCATGTTTATCCTAAAATCTTTGCCATTACAGCTTGAGCACTCTGTTGGTGCAGATCCAGAAACTTGAGATGTTGAAGCAGAAGAGATTATTCTTAAGTACTCGTCAAATTGACTCTTCCAAATAAAATATCCGCACCCATGCTCTTTTTGTCTGGGCTGTTACATAATAAAAAGTTATAAGATATTACAACCCAATTATTTGTATATTTACATAAATAAGAAATGTATGATTGTTCACCTTCAACAGAGGACATGCATAATATTGCCATCCAGATAAATTTTCTGTATGTGATGTTCTTAGTCTTATATTTTCTGCTCCACAAGAACACATAAAAGGATTATATGGCTCCATTTCAGGTTTTGAAATTTGTGTGAAGATAAGAGGTTGTGAGGTTGAGTGGTTTTGAGGATAAGAGGTTGTAAAATTCGTGTGAAGATAAAAGGACTAGATAATGTGTTTGTCAGGTTGGTGGGAAGTTTTGGCGCCACTTTTTTTGTCGGAAATTTTGGCGCCATTTTTTGGTGGGAAATTTTGGCGCCATTTTTTTGGTGGGAAATTTTGGCACCAGTATTTTTAACATGACCCGTTTTATGCATGTGAAATCCAGTATTTTTTGGTTGGACTCGGTCGTTTAACATGTTACGTATAACCATAGCACCTAGACGTGTTCGTTTAACATGTTACGTATAACCATAGCACCTAGACGCGTTCGTTTAACATGTTACGTATAACCATATCACCTAGACTCGGTCGTTTAACATGTTACGTATGACCATAGCACCTAGACTCGTTCGTTTAACATGTTACGTATAACTATATCACTTAGACTCGGTCGTTTAACATGATACGTATAACCATAGCACCTAGACTCGGTCGTTTAACAAGTTACGTATAACCATAGCACCTAGACTCGTTCGTTTAACATGTTACGTATAACCATACCACCTAGAATCGTTCGTTTAACATGTTACGTATAACCATATCACTTAGACTCGGTCGTTTAACATGTTACGTATGACCATAGCACCTAGAATCGGTCATTTAACAAGTTACGTAGAACCATAACACCTAGACTCGGTCGTTTAACATGTTACGTATAACCATAACACCTAGACTCGGTCGTTTAACATGTTACGTATGACCATAGCACCTAGACTCGTTCGTTTAACATGTTACGTATAACCATAGCACCTAGACTCGTTCGTTTAACATTGTGAAAAACTAGAAGGAGGGGTTGAATAGTTTTACAGATTAAAACTTCGTTTTAAACTATTTAGATCGACTTATGTCAATCTAGTTGATGTATATGTTGGATGTTGATAGATAAGTATATAAATAAGTAATGCAAAGGTAAAGAGTAAGAAACACAAAACCACGACACGAGTGTTTATAGTGGTTCGGCTACAAGGACACCTTCCTTGCCCTACTCCACTCCTCGATTCACCTAATCGAGAGTTTGTAAGCACCACACAACACAAAATCCTTGTGGCGGAGAAGCCTTCACAACGTCGCCCACTCTTTTTCTGGTACAAGGCTAGACACCGGGTTCTTCCACGAGGTAGAACCAAACCTATCACAACGTCGCCTACACTTTATCCGGTACAAGGCTAGATACCGAGTTCCATTACAAAGAAGGAACTACTACCTAAAACTACACGACACCTATCCCAAAGGAGACCCACTCCTTATTACAACATCATCAAGGATATCAATATCCTTTAAACCAAACTAACTATCTTGTACATCGATGCACCATATCGATTGTACACCCTTGGCACCATTTACTAATGCCTTCGACATGACCCTTTGGCACCTTTTACTAATGCCTTTGACATGACCCTTCGGCACCCTTCACTAATGCATTTGACACAAACCTTCGGCACCTTTCACTAATGCCTTCTACTTGACCTGTTTGGCATCTTTCACTTATGCCTTCAACACAACACTTCTAAGGAGGGAGGAAAGAACTATCAACAAGATAACTTCAGTAGTCTTGATGATGATGAAGCTTGGCAACCCATGGACTTGAGCTTGCTCGATTTCAAGAGATGGTGATCTCGCCTTTAAGAGGAACCTAGAGAATCACACAAACACAAAACTACATAGAAAGATCCTTTGGATCTGAGGTTAGAGAGTTTACAATACTAGGAGAAAGTATGTGTAAAAGGGGTGAGTTACAATAAAGAAATGGCTCACTATTTATAGGCAAAAACATCTACTGTTCCCCGGATCCCACGGATCCTTTACTTGAGGGATCCGTCTAGTGTAATCTGAGGGATCCGTGGACGCTCCTCCATATTTGGGTTATGGGTCATGGATCATAGGTCATGGGTACCCAAATAGATACAATGTATCTAAACATTGGATCATGGGTATGGTTTAGGTCCATGAGTCATGATCCATGGATAATACCTAACATGACTTCATGCGTGATGTCATGCAATGGATCATGGGTTATGGATCAAACTTCATGTGTATGGGTCATGGACTTTGGGTTTTACCCAACTACATTCAATGTATCTAGTCAATGGGTCAAGTACTTAGATTTTTACCCATTACAATATATACTAAGTATATATAAGTACATATTCATATTATGTAAACACTAGTTGTTATACATATGCATTTCTATAAGTTGTAAACAATATTACTTGTTTAGTGTTTTATATGAAAACGTAAGTGTGTTAGTAAACTATTGGCTCAAACTATTTATGTATTTTATTTATTTCGTTAAAATGATTTTACGTTTGTTATCGACAAAATATTAGAAGATCGTAAAATATAAATAAACTTTTTTACGGCTTATTTGTATTGACAATTTACCCCTTTTTGTTGATGACAAAACATAAGATTATTTTAAGGAAAAACTAAAGCTCGTAAAAGTTTGAATTGGAGTTTTTACTCTCTTCTCCCTCTTTTTGTCGATACAAAAAGAGCGTCGAAAAGAAACTAACACATTGTTTTAAGAAAACATGTGAAAGGTAAAAATATGAAAAATAGAGAGTAAGAGAAGAGAAGAATTCTCTTCTTAGCTCCCCCTTGACGGGTGCTTCCCTTTGTGAGGGCGTCAAGTAATTAGGAAGACTAAGTGAGTGTTTTGCAATTATGTTTGCAAATGGTTTCGTCTATGACGAAAATGCTCCCCCTTTACGAGTGTTCCTTTGTGAGGAGGACGTCAAGTAGTAATATAAATCCTATGTGAAAGTATTACAAGTGTTTTTGCAATGTGTTGCTTTGACAAGAAGCTCCCCCTAGTTTTGGGTGTCAAAGTCTTCATGTGTATATTAAAAATCTGCAAAACAAAGGTTAGAAAACAAGTATATGATGCATAATTTCCTGCAAATGAGACTCAAATTAGTAAAAAATTCTTCTGTTGCACGGATCCCACGGTTCCTCCTTGGGAGGGATCCGTGTAGTCAAAAGTCAAGGATCCGTCTGCCTGTAATCTCAATTCAGCAATATGGGTGTAAAATGTGATGTCAACATTAACAAGAGTTATGTATTAAGGTACCAAACGTATTATCCAAACCACATAGCATTCAACATGTAATATCATTCAATAAAAATGAGAGAAATGATGTACATAACTCTAAAGCTAAGAAAATGATCTAAACATGAAGTATGATTCCTAATCAATCTAAGTTAAGCTTAAGACTATAGCACCACTTGAATCCCTAAGCTCAAGGAAGTTTAGGTTTGTTGACCTCATCGAAACGTTTAAGGAGGTGATCGAACATGAAACGTAGCTCGTCACGTACTTCATGTACCAAACCTTCAACATGTTGACAATGATAACAATCTTTGTCATGGCTATGGAATGGTGGTGGTAGGAAAGGAGTGGCTTGAGATGGAAGGTTGGGTTGAGGTTCCACAAAAGAAGAGTTTTGTAGAGGTATGTTTGAAGAAGTTGGAGGTGGTTCAACTAAGGATTCTTGTGGTGATAGAGAGGTGTCTACTTCCATGTGATCCGGTTGTTGGTTCCTCATAATCCAAAATGGACTATTAGAGGGTGATGGAGAAAAGGATACCGGTGCCAGTGTCGTTTTAACACCGTGGTTTTGTTGTTGCGCTATTATTTCTAATGAGGAGAATGTTGGCAATGGTGGAGGATGAGTTGGCCTAGAAGTCAAGACCTCTAAATTATAGAGGTGTGGAGATGAAAGTGGAGTGGTGAATGATATGGCTTTAGGCACTAAGGGTGATGATTTAGTGGAAATTGGGATGTTTGGTTTAGGAGGTATAGTAATGTTTGGCAAGGGTAGTTTTGTGAGAACAATCCTTTTGGGGATTGGTTTGATTGGTTGAGTTATTTGAGAAGGAATCCTAGCATTAGTGGTTTTAACGGGTGGTGATTCGGTTGAAGAGATTTCATGAACAACCAGCAAGTTTCTTGGGTGGTCCTTTGGTGAATGAGTTAGCACTAGGAGCTTTCCTCATGATGAAATGATAAATGGATAGTGAAATAGAGGCTTTTAGTTGCTGAGAATGATGTTATGAATGGTGACTTAGAGGTACTAACAAAAGGTGTTTATAAAGGAAAGGAATTGGTAAGTGAATTCAAAGCTTAAACCACTAAAATCCTTCAAAATGCAATAATTTGCATGCACAAGAGTCAACTTCAGAGTTGCACTGATCAAGGGAGTCAATTAAGACAAGATGGAGTGTTCAAGTTAGCAAGAAAAGCTTGAAATGATTGTTTTAGCTAGGATTAGCTGAATCTGTGCAGCCGGTTCCCACGGTTCCCTCCAATAAGGGATCCATCTAGGCTAAACCTAGGGATCCGGCTCTCAGCAGCCAAGAAAAGGGAAAATGATGTTTTGTAGGGTCTAGAACCTATACATTTTGAGTGTTTCAGTCTTCTTAGGTGTCTTAAATGATCAAGTGAAATGAGTGAGGATAGCTAATGGTTGTCTTTTATAGAAAAAATGGGACTTTATGAGTACCAATGGGTGATCAAGAATGACATTAAGAGTTTTGAGAGTGTCAAGTGGAGTCAAATGATCCTAGATATCAGATGGTAGTTTAAAAGAGATTTGGAAAATTCCTTAAAAATCATGATAAATGAAAAACTAGTTTTTGGCCTATTTTGGGGTAAGAATGACTAAAATCAGTTTGCTAAA
Organism: Chrysanthemum seticuspe; assembly: GCA_019973895.1. NCBI lineage: Eukaryota > Viridiplantae > Streptophyta > Magnoliopsida > Asterales > Asteraceae > Chrysanthemum > Chrysanthemum seticuspe. Next base: position 356,213,869 of record BPTQ01000007.1, on the reverse strand, counting down.
GTTGAGAGAAATATCAAGCTAAGTGTTTTGAGATGTGAGGAATAATGTGTGAGCATTAGAGAGAAAATATGGTGAGTTTTGGTGGAGTGATAAATTAAAAAAACACCTTGAATGTGATCCTAAGTTAAATATGAGTGAGTGTGAGACCTACTGAGCTTGAGAAAGACTTGAGTGATCCTAAGAAATCATGTTTAGCTAGTATGATGTGGTCTATAAGAATGGTTTGAAGTGTGAAGGCCTGCAAATCCACTTCTGTCTGCCCGTATCCCACGGATCCTTCATATGAGGGATCCGGCTAGTTATAGCCTAGGGATCCGACTACTGCAGATCAGTAGCTTTACTGCAAATGTGCAAAGCTTGAACTTAGGTGGCGTACATTAAAACCAGTGTTTTCTAAAGAAATCAAACATCTACATAAGCAAGATATCAAATGATCAATTAACGTTTTATTTCATGGGAATGATCATATTACAACGATAAAAGATGAATCCTAAGGATTGAATCTATTTGGAGAAAAGACTAGGTTTCTTGTGCATTTTTTGTTTGATGGATCGTCAAATGGATGGTGAGTATTTTTGGATTTAGGGACGAAGAATGTCGTGATGTGAGATGTGTTCAAAGGTTCCATCATTTTGTTCACAAGTACATATAGAGGACTTCGAAATTGAGGATGAAAGTAAATGATATGATGTTAAAGGCGTGTTAGGAACATTCCATATGGAATTAGTTTGTTCTTGTTGCCTTGAAGGTTTACAATTCGTCTTGCGAAGAAATAGGTGAGATTGTATGGTTGTTGGGTTAGGAGACAATACATTATGTGAGCACAACAAGCGGGAAGAATCTCTTGATTTCCCCTAAGACTCCAAACATTTTCACGTAGAATGACTGCGAGAGGTTTAAGATCATCTCGGATATCACGTGTATAGATTATGTTTGGATTTGAGTAATTTGAAGTGCATAACATGCGAGTTAATTCTTGAAGGGAAGGTATGTGTGAAAAATATGGTTTGTTTTCTTCATGGTAGTTGAAGAGAGAATCAGAAGACCAATCTTTAGTGAAGGCACATTGTCTATGATTTGGAATTCGGAGAATGTGAGCAAATTGCCCAACAGTTAAGACAAACTTTTGGTTTTTGATCCAAAACCACAGTGATAGAGATCGATCCTCGTTACGAACGAGTTCAACTTGACGGAAAAATTCCTTAACAAACCATGGATAGATTTTCTCGTTAATTCCAAGAAGGCCTTCTAGTCCTATGGTTCGGAATGAAGTATTGATACCTTCCTGGTATAGTAGAGGTGAGTCAACAATACGTCCTTCATGAAAGCAACGAGTTTCGAGATTATTGAACACACGGACATGATTCCCAGGTGTGTTAGGATCAAGGGAGATATTAGGAATGTAGACGCAAGTGAGTTGAAAGTCGAATTCATACTCATGAGTCATGATGAGACCTATGGAAGTGAAATTAATAATTTACATAAGTAAGATAAGATAAAGTGATGCATCAAAAGAGAGGACATTCAATAGGTGAAAATAATCTCCTAATGTTTTCATTGATTACTCTTATTTTTATTAACAATGACAATTAACTCACTTTGTTCTAACATTCTAGTAGGGTTTTTCCTTTTATGGTAAGTTTTTATGAAGTGGTTTTTAAGTTGCATGAGTTTATGTTTCCCAGTTCCACGGTTCTCCCGGTTCCCTTTTAAAAGGGATCCGGCTAGTTAAACATTAGGGACTCGTGGATCTGCAGTGTGATAGAAAACAGGGTGACGTAAAATTAATTTTTTGCAACTTTTAGGTTTGTAAAAGAAGTGTGTTTTAGCCAATATTTACTTCTTAAGCATGCATTGTAGATTTCGAAAATATGTCAAGGTTTTTCAAAGATATGAATGAAAAATATGACAAACACATTATGAGAAGTAAACGAGATAAACTAAGACATTAGTAATATTTCATTTCAATGATAAGAGCAATACAAAGGATTGGATAAATGATACAAATGTAGATTAACAACACAAAGTACATGTCTCCATGAGAAAACTTGATCATGGGATACACGAGAGCGATGAGTTTCAAGACGATGATCATGAAGGCGATGTAAACCATGATGATGAAATTCTTCCTTGGTTTTGATTTTTCGAAATGATGATGCAAGACGGTTTCCTAATGAAGCCACGTATATCACTAAAGCATATGTTAAAACTTAAGAAAATAAGATATAATATAACCATATAGGTTCCTATGCAAGCATACTTATTCTAAGCTAATTTTGTTTAGAGATAATTTGTAAGAGAATCATACCTTTAATGCAAATTTGAGTGTCCTTTACTTTTGACAAAAAATTATCAATAGACAACTCCGGTTCCTTCAAGATCTAGTTGGTAGTTTAAGATACCTTCTTAGAAAGGGTAATCTTGTTACCAAGGGATTCTTATGGTTTGATTAAAATGAGCTTTAACTAAACAAAATGACAAGAAAGGTTAGTGCATTTTGTAAAATAAGAAAAAAAAATAATTGATGTTGTCATCCAATCAACATCCTACAAAGTGTTTTTAAGACATGGTGTTTATTTTTATAAAAGCCTTCTTTGTAGTTTTCAATCATACACGGATCGTATCAAGTTTTTAAGGTACAACATACTCTAAGAAACTTGGTAACGAAGCTCTGATACCAATTGTGGAAAACTATAAGGGGGGGGGGGGGTTTGAATAGTTTTACCGATTAAAACTTCGTTTTAAACTATTTAGATCGACTTATGTCAATCTAGTTGATGTGTATGTTGGATCTTGATAGATAAGTATATAAATAAGTAATGCAAAGGTAAAAAGTAAGAAATACAAAACTACGACATGAGCGTTTATAGTGGTTCGGCTACAAGGACACCTTCCTTGCCCTACTCCACTCCCCAAGTCACTTACTCGAGAGTTTGTAAGCACTACACAACACAAAATCCTTGTGGCGGAGAAGCCTTTACAACGTCGCCCGCTCTTTATCCGGTACAAGGCTAGACACCGGGTTCTTCCACGAGGTAGAACCAAACCTATCACAACGTCGCCTACACTTTATTCGGTACAAGGCTAGATACCGAGTTCCATTACAAAGGAGGAACTATTACCTAAAACTACACAACACCTATCCCAAAGGAGACCCACTCCTTATTACAACATCATCAAGGATATCAATATCCTTTAACCCAAACTAACTATCTTGTACATCGATGCACCATATCGATTGTACACCTTTAGCACCTTTCACTAATGCCTTCGACACGACCCTTTGGCACCTTTTACTAATGCCTTTGACAAGACCCTTCGGCACCCTTCACTAATTCCTTTGACACGAACCTTCGGCACCTTTCACTAATGCCTTTTACTTGACCCATTTGGCATCTTTCACTTATGCCTTCAACAACACTTCTAAGGAGGGAGGAAAGAACTATTAACAAGATAACTTCAGTAGTCTTGATGATGACGAAGCTTGGCAACCCATGGACTTGAGCTTGCTCGACTTCAAGAGGTGGTGATCTCGCCTTTAAAAGAAACCTAGAGAATCACACAAACACAAAATTACATAGAAAGATCCTTTGGATCTGAGGTTAGAGAGTTTACAATACTAGGAGAAAGTATGTGTAAAAGGGTGAGTTACAATGAAGAAATAGCTCACTATTTATAGGCAAAAACATCTAATGTTCCCCGGATCCCACGGATCCCTTACTTGAGGAATCCGTCCAGTGTAATCTGAGGATCCGTGGACGCTCCTCCATATTTGGGTTATGGGTCATGGATCATGGGTCATGGGTTATGGACTTTAGGAGGTTGCACTCCAAAATCTGGTTGTCCTTATAGAGCTTGTACTTGAGGTCTTTGTTGTATAGTAATGGTAACTCATCATCAAGGAATTCATACACCTCACATTTTATATCTTTATTCTATGGAAATTGTAAAACAATTGTCATTAACAAAAAAACTAAAACAACAAATGCAAAATATTATGAATCTGGAAACTTACACGGGTGGGACACGCTTTGAATTTTCGACCAGGATTCTCAGGAGTCCATGACACCTGTTCATAGATTGGGAACTTACAAGTACAATGTGTCAAACAAGCAATTTCTTCTTTGGTATATCTCATTCAATGATACCGAGATGAGGAAGATGATGAAGCCATTTTAGTAACAAACTATTTTTTGGAGTAATGGAATTGGGTTTCGGTGTATCAATTAGAGTGAATTGAAAGACTTGGATCTAGGGTTCATGAGATGTGAAAAGGAATTGGGAAAGGGAAAAGGGTAAAGTAAGGCTGAGGTGGAAAAAGAAAAAAAAAAGTTAAAATAAATGGGTGACGTGGACTAATACTGGGTGAGGTGAACAAAACCGGTTGTTGGGAGTAATAAATGTATAATAAAAGACAAAATAGACGAGATAGATGGACAAATGGGCTTTTTTTGTTCAGTACGTGGAACTGACATTTGTGATAAGTATAATGCTTTAATAGGTTATTAGCCCTAAATACAATAATGAACCATTGTAAGATTTCAAATCCTGGCCGTCCTACTGATCTCAAGTAACAAAATGATTTCTTCTGAATACAGAAAACCCTGATGATATAGGCTGGTTATACGAGAAGGAAAATTAAGGATCCTCGCAGGTGAGTGCAACGCATATAGTAATGAACGCAAAAGAAAGGCCACGTAACTAAATTATATTACTGATCAACATCTACATATATGCAAATAAGAAAAATGAAAGAATATACTAAGTATCCTATCAGAATCCATGTAGCATCAGTGTCCCCCGTTGGAGACTCTTGAGGTTGAGGAGATTGCTGAAGCAATGGAATTTCTTGTTTACCTTCCATATCCTATCTACAAAATAATATAAAAATGAACAAGAAAAATGCAATAGGAAATCGGGAATGAACACAAAAACACAAACAATCTAGTGATCAATCGATTTTACTTTGATTAACAATGAACTGAGAATGGTGTGAGAAAAACCTGAAGTTCAGAAGAAGCATTAACTAGGAGAAGTGAGACCATGAGCATACGTAAGCCATTTACTTTTTAAGTTTGGAATTTTGTGAGAATTAGATAAAGACATTGATGGACGGTTACAAATTTTAGAATTTAGTTTTGCACTTTTTACCTAAATTTATTGCTAGCTTGATGCTTTTACATATTCACAAGTTTTTCATGTTAGAATTATTTATGCCTCTATCCATGATGTTTTTATTATTTATTTTTTCTTGATGTATTAAAAATTTAATTACCAAATGGGGTAGCGCGTTCCATATACCTAGGGTGTGCACGGTTCGGTTGGGGTCGGTTTTTGGCCAAAACCGAAACCAAACAGAAATATTCGGTTTTTATGAAACCCAAAACCATTCAGTTTTTGGAGGTTCGATTTTTCCTGTTTATCATCGGTTTCGGTTCAGTTTTTTTATTTTTTTCGATTTAAACTATTTACATTTTTTGGGTTTTTACACGTTTATATTTGGGTATAGCCAAGTTACACCAACAAACTTGATTCTCGTAGAAAATTGGTTATTTTTCTTTCCTTTTTTTGTCAATCTAAGCCTAATAATGTTTATCTCATAATTATATAATTACACACGTATAGATGAGACACACACATGCAAGTGAACTTACACATAGTATGATCATTGTCACATAAGTATTGATATATTGTAAAGTACTCACACGCACACGAAAAACAAACATGTAAACGTTAAGATAAATATATTATAAATCCACCTATAAAATTAATATGAATGTACAAATTAGATTTGTTTAGTTATTTATTTACATTATATTAGTTATATACTATTTTAAAATAAAACTGGTTCTGTTCGGTTTTTGGACGAAAACTGAAACCGAACCGAATTTTTCGGTTTTTTGAAAAAGTAAAAACCAAACCATCGATTTTTAATTTTTGTAGGTTATTTCGGTTTTCGGTTCGGTTTCAGTTTTTTCGGTTTTTTTTCTCACCCCTACGTATACCGATGATTTTAATGTAACTTTCCATTACAACCGAATTTCTGATAGTAAAAACATAACATGTCATAGATCTTCTAGCATCAAGATCCGTAACATAATACAAATCTGTGTATCCAGTAACCAAATATTAGGTTCACCACCGTAAATGAGATGAACATCAAATGTCCCTTTCAAATAACGAAAAATGTATTTCACCGCATTCGAATGCTCTTTTCCAGGATGAGCAATATATCGTGACAAAACACTCATCAATTGAGCTATATCCGACCTAGTGCAAACCATAACATACATCAAACTCCCTATAGCACAAGTATAGGGTATTTGGTACATATACTCTATTTGTGTCTCTCTTAATCTGAGATGCACAAGCAGTAGATAAACGAAAATTTGCCGAGGAAGGAGTATTTGCCGATTTTGACGAACTTATGCCAAAAAGAAATGATCTTCTCAATATAGCTTTTCTGTTATAAGAAAAGCTTACCATGTTTTCGATCTCGAATTATTTCCATACCCAAAAAAATTTGAATTGCTCCCAGAATCTTTTTTATCAAATTTTGTATTGAGAAGAATCTGCAACTTATTAACATCGTCTATGTGTTTATCCACTACGAGCATATCATCAACGTACAAGAGTAAATATATAAGTGATCCAGACACTGCCTTTTTATGATAGACACAACAATCATAAGCACTTCTACTAAAACCATGCTTTACCATAAAGTTGTTTGTACTATTGTCTCGGGACTGTTTCGAACCATAGAGAGATTTTTGCCTTGAACAATGAAGCCTTCAAGTTGGCTCATATAAATTTCTTCCTCAAGGTCACCGTGAAGAAATGCACTCTTAAAATATAACTAGCAGGGTACCCGAGCGTTGCAGCGGCGGGTACCCTGAAATAAAAATTTTCGGTAAATCATGTATTTTAGTTTATTATGTTCTTTTTAACAATAAATTTACAGGGATCAAGAATTTTATTTAGCCCGTGTCCGTCCGGGCTCGAGCCCGTTTGACCCGTTCCCGTTCGAGCTCGACCCCGTTTGGCCCGTGCGTGTTCGAGCTCGACCTCGTTTGGACTGTACCCATTCAGGCTCGGGCCCAATTGCCCCGTTGCCCGTTCGGGCTTGAATATTTGTATAATGTGCTTTATTATTTGTATTACTAACATTTAATGCAGGAATTGTGTTTAAGTTGGTTGTACAATAAGCTTGATAATTTGTATTTCCTGTGTAAGAGGTGTTTTAATAATTGCATTAATTGTATTTATTTACCTATTAATTAATTGATTATATTAAATATCTTGACCACATTAATAGTGCTTTGTATTTTGTACATTAAGCTTTAATACTTGTAAGTCTTAAAATCAAGATTGATGAAAAAGATCATTAATAATGCATTGTGTATTGTACAATAGGCTTTGAATTTGGTAAGTCTTAATTTTAAGACCATGAAGAGAGAGATTCATTCCTCTATTATAAGTAGTATCGATTGTTCTAACTCCATGTAAAAAGATAAATAAATAAAATAAAAATAAAATTTTCATTCCAAAAAAATTACAAGTAACATCAAATGTTGCAACTTTTAGGGCAAATAGATTAATTTTTATTTTTGTTGGCTTCTCGCCTAATAAAGAATGAAAAGATTAGCAGATGGTTATTTGATGTGTTTGATTTCAACCAAAGATAAAGCCAAGTCGCAAGTTTCAACTGTCATGTTACCTTAAAGCATGTTCTCTAAAACCATGGAGTTTTGGGGAAGTTCTATGTTTGAAGTGACTTATTTTGACTGCTTCCCTATACGAGTGATGCCAGATATAACCTATTTGTCAGATATATATTTTCCCGAAGTTGCTGATTGTTATTTGAAATATCATCGGGAGAATTTCCAAGCTGTAAAGGGATCCTATAGGCTACACAAAACCTACAGACACAAAACCTACATCGCCAAATTTTATGTAAACCGGTGGAACTTATGCATCTAGCATTGTATTAGGGTTAAAAAGTGCCAATGTGAAAAGTCTCATGGCCCAGTTTTGCGGCTTTGTTGTCTTATAGCCGAGGAAAATAGCTAAATCTCTTCTATCTTCGTCTTTGTTAAAGAAGTAAATATGGTTTAATCATTTTATTCAAGTTATCATTTCTCTCTTCTCCAATGATAATTCTCACACTTCTCCCAAATTTTGGAAATATGGATTTTGATAACATGGTAATCCAAAGTTTTATTCCTTCGCATTTGGTATAAAAAGGAAATAACGAAAACATCAAACAACCACGACTTGGAGCAATTGAGACATGGATGATGTTGGAAAGTTAATCTACAAATCTTTGTTAGTTACTTGTCAAGTTAGAAAGTATATGTATGTATTATGTATTTTAGATTAGAAGTCTGTAAACCCAACATTGTATATGGGCCGGGTCCAATACATAACCGGTATAAACGATTATTTAGTTTCTAGAGTTATAACGTTTAGTTTTGTTCAATCGACATGTCTCTTTGTTCTATCAAACATGTAGGCAATGATTCAATAGTATATATATATGTAGGATTCTGTAAACAAATAGTTAACCCTTTCAGTTTTATAATATCAGATTTATAAGGGGTTCACCCAATCTCCTTGTTTTCTCTATTGATTCTTGAACGATGTGTCATGATGTATATTTGATCAATTCGATCCTGGAGATGCACAAAACCTGTAGAACATTGGTATCAGAGCAAAGGTATCAAACAACAAAACTAAATCATGCCAATTGAGTAGAAAAGAAAAGAAATGGTTACACAAGCCAATCCGGCGGTTAACCACATAAAAGATGAAGAAAAGAGAAAATGGTTACCACCAAGACGGTGGTTAACCAAGAAGAAAAAAGGAGACAGCAGTCTCAAGAGAAGAAGAAGACAAAAAGAAGGAGCAATGAAGTTTTTTTTTTTTTTTTTTTTTTGCCCAGTTATAAAGGAGTGTTATAACAAAAGGAAAATTTTTAGATTTTGTAGTTTAATACTACAACCCATCCATGAAAGTAGTATCAACCAAGAAAGTTGATGAAAGCATGGTATATGCCAAAATCGAAGACCCATACGATGTTGTGGGAAACTAGAGATAATGGGGACGAGGCTGTGAAGTTATGCGAGTAAAGGTTCTGAGAACCTTTGCCCAAACAAACCAAAAAAACATGAAGAAATCAGTTTGAAGAAGGCATGAGCAAGAAGAGATCAGGAACAAGAAGATTGAAGGAAACAAAGATTTATAGATATCTGTTGGAAAGTTAATCCACAAATCTTTGTTAGTTATTTGTCAAGTTAGAAAGTATATGTATGTATTATGTATTTTAGATTAGAAGTCTGTAAACCCAACATTGTATATGGGCTGGGTCCAATACATAGCCGGTATAAATGGTTATTTAGTTTCTAAGGTTATAACATTTAGTTTTGTTGAGTCGACATGTCTCTTTGTTCTATCAGACATGTAGGCAACGATTCAATAGTATATATGTAGGATTCGGTAAACAAATAGTTAACCCTTTCAGTTTTATAATATCAAATTTATAAAGGGTTCACCCAATCTCCTTGTTTTCTCTATTGATTCTTTAACGATGTATAATGATGTTTATTTGATCAATTCAATCCTGGAGATGCACAAAACTATAGAACAGATGATTCACAATACACATAATTTCTTTCCACATGAAACCTTACACATACATAAACAGAAATATAAATACATACCAACACTTGATACACGAACATTTATGATGCTTGTTCAATAAAACCAACTAACATTGAACCTTAAAAATGCTAAGCAAATTCTGCAGGCAGAGTCTCCCAATGCAAACTCGGTTTCCAGTCAGCTTCTGCAAGGACTTTGAGTATCTCCTTTGCCACAATCTTGCTCCCGACAGGTGTTAAATGTACCCCATCTCTGTCGTTACGAACGTTTAGTTAATTACATCTTACAACAAATAATAACAGAAATTCTTTAGATATTTACTTATCAAACAGTTTCGATAACTAAAGGTAATGAAATCAGTTGATCACGCTCAACGAAGGTTATTAAGGTAGAATAATTGGGCTAGAAGAATCTGAATGTACAATAAACCTAGATAAGTGCTCGAAAACTGACATTCTAAATGGCATAATTTTGCCATTTTAACCCTGCGAATAATTTTGTGCTAAATTAAATATGATGTTCTGAACTCGATGCTAGAAACATATATGGTAGGATACTCACGTAAAGCATGTTGTCATCCAGCCATTATGCTTCTTAAATGCATTACAAAGATTAATAGCCTTAATTCCCATCTCATGGCACAACTCTACACAAGCATCTGCATATTTTTGGCAATCCAGATTTTTGCGACCAATAGTACTGGTTTATTGAAAAGACAATTTGAGGCGTCAATGAGAATGTACAATGACAGAGAACTATAAGGAAAAAAATAGCTCAGAATAATAATATCACCCGTAAACTTCTAATATTTGAGCTTCATTCACCGGAGGAGCAGTAAGAAATATTAGACGCGTCTTCTTTGAAAGACTCTGGTAACAACATACGGGTTGAACACATTACTTTGTAAACGTTAGTCTTATGATATGCACCATGGATTTGTTATATGTTTGCAAAACAGTTCATATGTTAATCAGATTATAGATTTATGATAAAACTTGCCTCGAGATAGATAGCTATCTTCCTCATGTTTTCAATATACTCTGAAAGTGGTACATGAGCACAAACGCCATTTGGACTAGGAGAATTCGAATCGTTACCTCCAAAATAAACTATCACGAGAGATGGTTGTACTGGATCATCCTGAGTACGAACAGTTTATTTCTCGATTATCCAAAGAGTGTGATAAAACAATATGATTTAGTAGTCTAGGCTTTGTCGGGATTCTATTATAAAAAATGACTTTTTGGTAAGTTTTGAGAATGGACTGTCTAATTGAAGAAGATTTTAATTTTTTATCCTTCTGTATGATTTACGGTTAAGAGATGCGATCCTTTATAAAGTAAGGAAAATTAAAAAGACTAGAAAGTCACTCACAATGTGACAAGTGTCCCCCATTCACTCCCTCCTTTTTTTCTTATTAAATTCGGTTAGGGGTATTTTTGTCATTTTAACCCGTTTTTTATATTCCACCCCAAATTTCAAGCGCAAATAACTTTCAAACGACAAACTTTTACGAAAAAACCGATTTCACCATAATTTTTAAAATTCGATTCTCTTTAATTTGGTATAAATCTTGATAAATATTTCAAACTTTTTTTTTTACATATCAAATAGTTCTTGATATTCTTGATTTTTTTAGCATTTTCGGCCATATTTTTTACTTTCATAAATGTCGAATCGTGAAAAACTTAAAACATGGAAGTTATAGATTTTTGTTCACTCTTTACCCAGAAATTTAAATCACTCAAATTCGACGTCATATGGGTAAGATATCACACGTTAAAGATGGTGTTTTACTCATATTTGTTGCATACAAGGTGTTTGATAAAATGTCTAGCTTAGATTTTTAGTGTTAAAGTTGAGCTAAATGCACTAATTTTTGTCCCACAACGCAGCATTAATCATTTTATTAATGTAAGATTCAAAAAGTGATGTTTTTTAATAGTTAATGTTTTTAACTATTAAAATTGATGAACCAAACTGATGAACTGATGAACCAAACCAAAACTGATAAACCAAACCAAACTGTTTAAAAAACAAGCATAAAACCAAAACTGATAAACCTAACCAAAACTGAAACTATGACTAATGAACCAAACCAAAACTGTTGAAAAAAAGCATAAAACCATAACTGATGAACCAAATCAAACATAGTTCATCGGTTTATTTTGGTTCATTAATCATAGTTTCAGCTTAACATGTTGGTGTTTGTTTTGTTTTGTTCATCAGTTTATTTTGGTTCATCAATCATAGTTTCAGTTTTTGTTTGGTTCATCAGTTTTGGTTTGGTTCATCAGTTTTTGGTTTGGTTCATCAGTTTGGTTTGGTTCGTTAATCATAGTTTCAATTTTGGTTTGGTTCATCAGTTTTGGTTTGGTTCATCAGTTCATCAGTTTGTTTCATCAGTTTTAATAGTTAAAAACTTTAACTATTAAAAAACATCACTTTTTGAGTTTTTCATTAATAAAATGATTAATGATGCGTTGTGAGACAAAAATTAGTTCATTTAGCTCAATTTTAACACTAAAAATCTAATCTAGACATTTCATCAAACACCTTTTGTGCAACAAATATGACTAAAACGTCATCTTTAACGTGCGATATCTCACTCATATCATATCGAATTTGAGTGATTCTAATTCCTGGGTAAAGAGTGAATCAAAATCTAAAACTTTTGTGTTTTAATTATTTTATGATTCGGCAATTTTTAAGGTAAAAAATAGGATCGAAAATAGCAAAAACATCAAGAAAATCATGACCCAATGAATATGTCAAAAAAAAGTTTTGAAATAATTAAAAATATTTATACCAAATTAAAGATAATCGAATTTTAAAAATTATGGTGAAATCGGTTTTTTCTAAAAGTTTGTGGTTTAAGAGATATGCGTGTTTGAAATTTGAAGTAGAAAAGAAAAAATGGGTCAAAAGACCATATTACCCTTGGGCGGATTTTATGTATAATTTAGAATGGATGACACGTGTCACACTATGAATGACTTTCTACACTTTTTAATTTTACCCACTTTGCAATAGATCCCCAACCTTAAGGTTAAATGGAATATGACTGTTTGATAAGCGTTGTGGATAGATCTAATAAGATTCATTAGAATGTGAAACACATCCATATGATGGTTATGCTGCACTTCCTATATACTATGTTTTTACATATAAAATGAATAAATTACCTTTGGAAATACTTGATCCACAACTTGTAGTGCTTGCCTGGAGTTCCAACCAGCATATCCCCGCAAAAATATGTCAGCCTGTACCATTGCAAATAAACAGATATTCATGTACAGAAGGAACAATTACATTAATATTCCTCCTAAGTAATTCTCGTAACTTTGATACCATTTTATGCGACATGAATATAACATAAGATTAATTAAGAACACCTATGTCGTGGAAGAATCTATCATATAGCGTATTTTGACTCTCAGCAGTAGCATTCCATCAATTCTATCACTGGATCATGCAAATCTAGGTTATTTTCTACCTATTATTTTAGTTAAAAAGGTTCATAGAGACAGTAATAAATCTGACGCTCGGAGGTGTATTAGTTTGGTCTCGTTGAAACAAAAATGGCCTAACGGACTAGATTGATTTAATTTCTTTCTATGAAGATCATTAAATCCCTCAAAGTCTACAATGCTGACACTCGACACGAGTAATAGATAAACTCACAGAAAACCTCATTTTCAGGGATAGCTTTTATAAGGATTTGACTAACGAGTAACGTTACAACGTTGGTTAAGATGGATAAAAAAGAAGAAAAATATGAGTTCATTAATTTAATTAAAGCAGTTTATAAATTTAATTTATGTTTATTAAATGTAATTTTCTACTTGAAATGAAAGATTAGGCTCAATAAATACTATGGGTGGAACCGGATCAATCCGCTTGTGAAAAGCTCTTGAGCGGATCGGTAAAAGCTTGAAACGAGCTCTTAAGCCTAAGTTGGGGCTCATTTAATAATCGAGTTCGAGCGTGAGCTTCATGTATAAAGATCGACTAGGCCCGCGAGCCTAAACGAGTCTTAGAAATGTATATGTATACATTTCTAGCTTGTACTCGTATAACTATGAATAAACAAGCTCAAATTGAATAGATTAAACGAGCTGGAGCATAGTGAGCTTAACAAGCCGAGTTTGAATCGGGCTTTATTTCATGCAACTCAGTCATAAATATGAGCCGAGCCCAAGCTTGTGAAATTTGTCATGAGCCGAGATCAAGCTACTAACTTTAGAGATAAACCAGTGTGCTAAATTAATATGCATTGAGTGAGAAAATGACGAAACAAACCTTACGAGAATAAATGTCAGCAAGAATAGCACCCCAACCTTGTTCACCAAAACTATATTGAACGATTGATGAACCGAACAAAACGAATTGGGGTCTTCTTGGCCCAACCATCTTCACTGCTAAACTTAAATTCCTTGCCGGCAACAAGTTACTAACAAGTGTGTTTATGGGCCTATTTCATTTTTGGATCTAATAATAAGGTTAGTCAACAGAGCTGTTGAGATTTCTTTACTTTATTAAAACCCGTGATAACCGTGATCTTATTAAATATGATTTAAAATTTAATAATGTTCGCATATAATCTAAAAAAAGACATGCGAACATGAAAAAGTATGATTTTTTTTCCGCACTCAGCTGCGATACAAGTGGTTTAGATTTAATAAGGGACTCTTAAAATAATACTAGTAGCATGTAATGGCTAGAATGTTTTTTATAACTTTTCAAGGACAATTTTTGCAATATAATTAAACTGGAGGGACATTTATGTAAATTTTTTGTTACATAAAAGTCCTTAGATTTAACATAAGGAATGTTTTTGTAACTGAATGTTAATGTCAGGAAACTTTTTTTGCAAAATTTCAAAGACTGTTTTTGCAAAGAAAATAAAAGACATGTACCATTTTTACAAAAAGCCAAACCGCAAGAACCATTTTTGCTATTTCTCAAGAATGTTCAAAGACTTTTTGGCAATTTTTCAATGGCTGTTTTCGCCAATGTTGTAAAAATCGGTCAACTCGGCCGATTAATCGTTAATCGGCCGAGTACCTTGTCGATTTTTGAAAATCGGTTGAAAAATCGGCCTAGGAAAAAAATTGAACTAAGCAGTCAAAAAATCGGCCGATTAATAGGCCGAATCGAGCAAATCGGTCATATTAAAAATAATAATAATTTAGGCATTATACTTAATTTGGGGATCATATATTTCACTTATAACGCACAATGAGCATCATAATCAGAATTGGAGCATTTTATTGAAGTTTGGAAACATAGCAGGCTTGGAATCGGTTAAGATTTTTAGTTTGGTCTCCAGAAATACAAAAAAATTGCAGGAAATGCCAATTCGATTAATCAACGATTAATCCCGACTTAACCGATTACTCGCTAAATGGTGGTCGACCGCCCGACTAATGATTCACGATTTTTGCAACATTGGTTTTCGCAAAGCTAATAAAACACATGGACTACTTTGCCTAAAATCAAATCATAGGTCAATTTTTGCTATTCTTAAAAAGTGTTTACTCTTTGGTGAATTGTAACATTTCTGAGAAATGTGAATATTTAAAATGAACATCTCAGTTTAAAAGAATGTTGGGTGCAAGAGAATATTGACTAACAAAATACGAAAATATCAAATAAGCGTACTGAATGTTAGAAAATAGTAAATGTCAAGCTAAACCAAAAGGATTGTGTTTTGATGACACTCCTTATTGTGTGAGAAACTCCTCAACCACATGATTGTGGATTTAAGTCCCGCTTAAGATGCGTGAGATAGTCTGTGGTGTAAATATTGTGAGGCAGTTAGTTGCCATTTTAGAAATAATTAAAAAAAAAAAAAAGGCTAAGCGCTTAGCTTCAACCCACTTAGTGAAGTAATCAATAGCTACTACCAATAACTTTACTTTTCCCAGAGCTTCTAGGAGTGGTCCAACGATGTCGATGCCCCACTGGCACGCCGATGTAACTGAGGTCATATCTTGCTTTGGCATCTTGGATACCTTCGAACCGTACCTTTAACAACAATCCTTCCATTTTCAGTAACTCCAACAATCTTGAAGGGTTGGTGTCTAATTTTATGTCAACTCAAGAAGCTCGATTGTCAAAATTTGAAGCTGATTTCAAACAACAACAAAGTGAGATGACATATAAGCTTGACACCCTTTTAAAGGTTTTCAATGACCGAATAATGGGAGCACTCCCAAGTGATACCGTCAAGAACCCAAAGGTTAACGCGATCTCATCAACTCAAGGTTCTTGTCCATCAAAGGAAGGTGCATATCCGTGCCCTTCATCACATCCCCAATTTCACTCAGTCAATACTATCAAAACATGTTTCAAGCAAACTCAAAATGTGCCGAAAAACCAAGAGCACAATGAAACTCAAGTGTCGGTCAATAAAAATCTTGAAACACCAACTAATCAAAAACCCGAATTAACCATAAAAAATGAATTCAAAGAACTTTACAAAGAGAAACATGTTCTTGATGTCTTAACTCAGTCATCTTATTATCACGCTTTAATGGATAAATATGAGGAAAGATTAAAGTTGGGTAAAAATAGGTCCACGTTTGTCCAAAATAAACTACCTAAGAAATTAAATGATTCGGGCTTCTTCGTTCTACCTTGTAGCATTGGAGATTCCAAAGCTTTTGACACATTAGCCGACTTAGGATCAAGCATTAACTTACTTCTGTTACCCCTTTATAAAAGTCTCAACTTAGGGAAGTTAGAAGAAACGTAAGAAATAATGGTTTAGCGGATGGGAGTTTAGCATATATGGTAGGGATAATAAAGGACATGATAGTGCATATAGGAAAATTGACCATTTTAGCGGATTTCCATGTCCTTGATATGGCTAGTGACCCAACATGCCCATTGTTAGTTGGAAGAGGATTCCTAGCTACCGCTAGTGCTATAATTGATTGTAAGATGTCCAAAATAACGGTAGGAGAAGGATACACTAGGTCAATCTACGATGTCAAGAAGCATGCTTATGACATTGACGAGGAACAAATACCTCATGGGATAGCTTTGGATAGAAAACCATCAAGATATGGACCTTGGATTAATTGAGAGTTTATAGGACCTCAACGCCCATTTTATTTAGATGGAGAATTTGTAAATAAAACTCACATTATTGAACAACAATTGGCTAGGGACACTGAAATAGATCTATTTGAGGATCCCTTAGTATTTAGGAAGATGATTGAATTTCTAGGAGCCTTGCCAATTAACTTAGAAATGAATTGGTGGAAAAAAGAGAGTTCAAAGAAGAAATAGAATTGGAACAAGCTACCCAAAGAAGGAGATAGATCATGGCACATAAAGATGACATTATATAATCCCCGATGGAGAGAAGTTTGAAAAGTCATACTGAACAAAATGTACTAATAGAAAACTAAAAGAAAATTTTAATCCAAAAGATATCCTCGATGAGGAGTTTACTCACATAGGCTAGTACGTCAAGACTTTGAGTCTAGCTAAAATACTCGTAAATAATGAAAAGTGTTTCTTGTGAGGCAACCCATGTTTATTTGTTTGATTGTTTGTTTGAATTTGTTTGTATGTCATATATGCCTCCTGATAACGCTTAAAATGAACATGTTTTTAGTAGCGTTATTGTTGGTTTTATGCATGATAATCTGCTATATTTACTCATAACTGTTGCAAAACTGCAAAAGATGCGTATTGTGTATGTATATGTAGCCAGGTATCACAAATAATGAAGAAATGAAGTTTTTATGCACATTTGGAGAATTCCCAAGGAAGGAAGTCGAGCAAGGAAGCTTTTGGACTCAATGATTAGGAAGCACAATGATTTCTAAGTATCTACAGCAAGGAAAGATCAAGTTTTGTCTTGGAAATCATCAGCGAGAACAAAGAAAGAGGCACAAATCAAGAAATTCAACAAAAGTCAAAGCTGAGGCACCCAATCATTCAGTTGGAGCCTGCAACTGATTCGGTTGGGTGATGGTCAAAACGCAACTGATACGGTTGCATCGTAACTGGTTCGGTTACATGGACTGGAGTTACACAAAAACGCATTTAATGTTGCCTTAACTCCCCATAATTATTGGAGGCCGATCATTTCTTGTTATTAACTTATTGGGAACATTTTTGGCAAGTTAGTAAAGTCTCTTTGGCTATATATTGAACCTAGACTTAGTATTCTAGGTGTGACACCACCCAAAATGTAATAGCTTACACCAAAACTATTACCAACCATTTTATTCATCCCAAAAGTTTAGTATTCACTGTAAAACGTCCAGGAGGTTAGAGAGAGCAATTCTCATCCATTGTTTTGGTTATTCGGAGTTATACGGTTAAGCTAGGTGATTGGAGGCGTGTGGTTGCTATAAGCCACGATTTCTAGTTCTTGTAATCGCAAAATTTTAGGTATTCTATGAACCTTGTTATGGATTTCTATTCTCTTGAGTTATTGGAATTACTTTGTTATTTCTTGTGTCTTGTTATTATTATCATGGAGTAGTTTTTGAATATACTTGTGTGTAAGGATGTAAGAAATCATACTAGTGTTCTCATATGTGATGCATGTATATATGATCTTGTTTAAATGAGTTTGGTGGAAAAATACTAGTCTTGTTTGATTTGTCGGTAAAACATGTTTTAAGAAAAAGGACCGAAAGGATTTCTCTTGTGTTTTATTCCAAAAAGTTAAGTAACAAACTAGTATGAGGATATGGTGATTGACAACCATCATGTTTACTTATTAAAACAATACTAAAAACATTTTCATCACGAAAGGTCGAAAGATTCGTAGGAACGAGTTTAATAAGAACATTTTACAAGCAAATGGATTTTCTAAAGTATAATCATTAGGATAAGGACCGAAAGGATTACCTATATGTTTTTGTTCTTAGAATGATTTTTGCAAACATAAACCATGGTTTGAAATCATTTGCTTATGATTTGTGCATCACATCAAGAGTTTACACCAAGCCTTCATGAACACTTACAATGATTGCCTATAGACTACACACAAGTATATATATTTCTTTATATTGAATTTCACTAAACATCACTTTTGGAGGAAGCCTTGACAAGCTTTCTTGTTACTAATCTTTTAAAACAATTTCAAACACAAAATCCCTTGGGACGATCTCGACTTACCCACCTTTGCTATCGCGAACGAGTATACTTGCTCGTATGTGTTTATAGTATTAGACGGATAAATTGTGTTTATAAATTTTTAAAACTTGCACACAGTAAGCACATCAAGTTTTTGGCGCCGCTTCCGGGGATTTTGGATTTCTAAGCAATTTGATTTTGTTAAGATTCTGTAAAATTGGTAGATTTAAAATTGAATTTCGTCAAAAAGAGTAAAAAAAATTGGTTTAGAGGCTAACCGATCCGGTTGCGCGAGCAACCGATCCGGTTAGTGCTCTCAGTAAAATTTTTGTCTTTTGATTTTCAAAGTTTTAGTTTATCCAGTGTTTTGTGTTATAGTTTATAGATTAATTCTTGTCATTTCTGATTTATTTTTTAGATTATCTCAATGGTTGCTTATGCTTTTCTTAGATTTTTAGATTTTCTTTTATTTTAATTATTTTTAGTTTTATTTACTTTTTAGTTAATTGTCTTAATTACAGTAATTAGAAATAGTTAATTTTCAGTTTTTATGGTTTTAGTAGTCTTAATGAGTAGTTTAATAGATTAGTTAATATATTTTTCATTAAATAACTTAATTAATTTTATAATTAATAAGGATAATGAGTAGTCTCAATTAATTAAGAGTTTAAGTATACTTAATAGTTTTTAATTAATTTAAATTTACAGGTTTAATATTAAAGAAATAAATAAAAAAATTAGGAAGTCAATCCAACCGTTCGGTTGCAGCCCGCAACCGGATCGGTTGGACGTTTTGGTTAAAATGTTTACCACCAACCGATTCGGTTGGAGCTCTCGGTAAAAAATTTTCTACTTTTAAAATTTTGAGTTTTAGCTTGTGTTTTCAGTTTTGTTAAGTGTCTTTACTTGCTTAGTATATATTTCTATAGTTTTCTTTTGTTTTTACTAACTCTAACGCTAATGATTTGGATTTTTGTTTTTGGTTTTGTTTTGTCTTGTTAGATAGTTATTATGGATAGTTTAAGCGGAATTTCCGAGTACCTTCGTAACTTGGATGAGATGTTCAAAGACACCGGGAGTTCACTGGAGAAGATTGAAAATATCTTAGAAGGGAGTAAGAAGGATTTGGGGATTGATACGGTTAGTATGGAAGAAACGGGTGAAAACAAAGTTCAACTTCCTAAGAAGGGAAGAGTTGTGGTATTCACACAAGCACCACTAACGGAGTATGATTCGCCACTTATGAGGTTCGGTACACCTTGTAGTGTAGAAGGGGTGAGTGCTTGGGATGTGCAACTAAACATGGCCTATGGTAAAAATTACATTGTGGAAAAAGTTCTTGATCAAATTGGCCATGTGCGTTTGGATTATGAAGCTTAGGGAAGAAGAATGGTTAAGAATCTTAAGGTTAACATTCATAGTCACATTTTTGAAACGGATTTTGTTGTCTTGGAAGAGGGGAACGCCGATGAGCCCAATGTATGTTTTGGGCGGGATTTTCTTGTAACAACCAAATGCCAAGTGGATTTTGCCTTGGGGGAAATGAGGATCAATATCACCGATTTGGAAAAAGAAAATGGGGTGAATGAGATGCTTGTGGAGTTATGTGCTAATATGGAAAAAGAAGATGTGGAAGTCGTAAAGATGGGGATGGCAAATAGGAAGAAAACCTCATCCAACAAATTAACTCCTACCACATCCACCAACAAAACAAATGATTACACACCTTCACCACCTACTACACCAAAAACTTTCAAACCATTAACCCAAGAACAAAAAGAAGCTATTTTGGAAAACCTTGAACAAAAGTTTCTCAAGCTAAATGAGAAAAAGCCGGTGATTGAGGTACTACAAGATTACGTTCTCTACCGCAAGAAACTAGATGCGGTGATGCTAGCAAGGGCAAGATTGGAGGATAAAGATCTATCGGAGGAGGATTGAGATAGGATTTTGTTTAGAGGTATGCCACGTAAGGAGAAAGATCCGGGGAATTTTGTTTTGCCAATTAAAGTGAACGGGACTACACCAGTGTATGCCTTAGCCGATACGGGTTCAAGCGTTAACGTTATGCCCTATCCATTGTTTAAGACGTTGGGTCTTAGTAAGCCACAACCAAATCATTCAAAACTTACCATGGCGGATAATTCCCAAGCAAAAGCGATGAGGGAGGTGAAAAACGTAAGAGTTCAAATTGGTTATCAACCCTACTTGGCTGTTTTCTAGTCCTAGACATCCTGGTGGATAAGAGTTTACCACTTCTACTAGGAAGACCATTCCTACGCACATGTGGTGCAATCATAGATATGGGTAGAGGTACGATGACTATCGATGATGGAATCTCGAAACAAACCTATTATCCCAAACCAAGGGGACCAGTTGTGGAATTCATGGAAGATTTAGAATTGATGGAAGCGGACGATGACTTGACATGTTTTGAAGTGGGACGTGATGCCCATGGAAACCCGATGTATGGACCACTAGCTCCACCATACTTTGATATTGAGGATGAGATGGAACGTGCACTAGCGGTGGAAGCATTTTACAATCCATTCAACTCAAGAATTTGGAATGAGGACCCGAGGGGTCGGGTATTTACAAGAGAGAGGATGGGGATGGAGAATGGCACGTCAAATTCGATATACTATGCCCGGATGGGAGAAGATTTATAAGGAAGTTCAAAACTTACGAAACACACCGTGAATTGACCGGGAAATTTCTAAGTGAGGACATCTTAAGGCATGAGTATTTCAAGGAATTCTAAGGAGAAACAAGGCACCATAATAAACAAGTAATTGTTTGCTTGAATTTCATGAACTTTTTTATTTTATGCATTTAGGATTTCTTGTTTTTCATTTTTATCTTTATTATTATGTTGAAGTTATTTGATTAATGCATTATGAGTTTTAGTTTTAGTTTTAGTTTTAGTTTTAAGTTATGAGTATGATGATTTGAGTTTTGAGATTAGATGTTGTTGAAATTTCCAAATGGTGGATGAATGTTGTGTGCATCTTTAATAGGATTTTTGAGTAAACTATTGTTGCTTGGAAGGTAAAATGCCTAAGTAACGTGAAAAATGCAAAATTTGGCAAAAATGCAAACCGAAACGTTTGTGTCCATGACTGAACCAGTTGCATACAAGTATATATACCAAAAATTCATTTTTTTAAGAAAAACACACACACACACTAATCCTCCAGCTGGGTTTCGCAAAATTCGACCAATAGAAGTTATTTGAAGATTGTATAAGTTGTAGAAGATCATCATGGCACCCAAACAAATAAGCATCTGCATTCAATTAACTTAATTAAGGTTTAATTAGAGCATTTGATTCGAATTGCAAATTAGGTCACTAATTTGGGGGTTTTGGATAGAATTCGAATTAAGTTGTAATTTTTTAGGATTAACTGGGTAATTGATATAAGAATGCATTGCAAAAAGAATTGTAGTGATTGATTCAACATGGAATGAGTATTAGATGATTGAATTTTCGGATTTAATTAGGTTATGCCATTGAATCAAATTAAGTTGCAATTGGTGATTCCTAGTTGGTAGATGGTGTGTTTTTAATGAATATTAGATGCCACATTGTTGATTAGAACAAGTAATTGAGAATTGAGGTCTAAATTGTTGAGTTCTAAGCAAATGAATATGTGATGATTAGAGGTTTGGAAAGTGAATTTAGAGCAATTTGAGGATGTAGAAATCATTGATGATGATAAAATGCAATCTAGGATTGAATTGGACTTAGAAAAATCAAGTGGGAAATGGATTAGAAGGCAAAGCCTTATGCAGGTTAAGGAACCGATCCGGTTGCGAAGCGCAACCGAACGGTTGGAATAGGTCAACAGAGGAACCGATTCGGTTGCCCTGCAACCGAATCCGGTTGCACGTTCTATTTTGGAATTTTTTGAATTATTGAAGTGGACCTTAGAGGCTTCCATAGACCTTGCCGTTTGTTCTAACACTCTTATATTGACTTATATTTATGATTTCTACAGAGAATTGTTGTAGGTAGTTCAAGCTCGACACGGGTTCCACTAAACCCGATTGTTACCAAGTTTTGCCAAAGGAACGAAAGGAGGAAAGTCACGTATAACTTGAAGACGTAGGCAAATGCCAACCTGAAGTTCAAAGATCTCACCAACGAGGAGAAACATGCTTTCCGGGAACGATTATCAAAGTTGCAAAATAGGACATGTTCTGTTCCTAGGGTGATTGATTGGGATTTGTTTTCCGAATATGAGTGTGAAGAAGAGTTGCGAAAAATGATGCGGACATCTTATGTGTATCCGGCTGATGGGGATTCGTTTGATGATTTGTCATGGGAAAGAGCATTTAGCATAAATTAAGAGGTTTATAGTGAGTGGTTTATGGAGTTCTTTTCGACTATGTATTTTGAGAGAAAGGTCAATGTTCGGAACATCATGGAAGAAGTTTGTGTTTGGTTTAGGTTTTGTGGGCGGGATCATGCCTACACTTTGCTGGATTTTGCTGTTGCTCTTGGCTTGTATGAACCGAATGAGGTTAAGCATCGATTGTTTGAAGCTCATTTTTCGAGGCTTAGGAGGTTTGAAAAAGAATACCCTAGTGTGCCCGCTTATTGGAATCGAGTGGGAGATCCTTTTTGCACTAGGAGGAATGCTGCAACTATTAGGAATCCGTTGATGAGAATACTACACAAGTTGCTAGTAACTGGGCCGTTTCATAGAATTGGAAGCAGGGACAAATGTCATAAGCCGGACTTGTGGGTTATGATGTGATAAGGTTTTAAAATGTACCTTTTTGAGGGGTCATTTAAGCTCTTATTTGATCACTTTTGTATCCGTTATTACTTAATATCATTCCTTTTCACTTTTTAGGTCTCTTGAAGGCAAATTGCTATAATAACACTTAGTTGGACGAAAAGGCGCGGATATACGAAGAAAATGGCCAAAGTCAAGAAATCGAGACACTCAAGCTGCTGAAACACAAGGTGACGGCGTCACTGCTTAACTGCGACGCCGTCGGAGCATTTTGTGACGGGACAAAAGTCAAATTTCTTATTTTCAAGTGACGGTGTCAAGCTTTAAAAGAGTAGGCCGTCGCAACTCAGACGGCCTAGATTTGATCCAGACGGCGTCATATGCTGAAGAGGACGACGTCACAAGCACAAGGTGACGCCGTCGCAAGACTAACGTGGCTAAGACGAAACCCTAATGACGGCGACCCGACGGCGTCACAAATCATAAGGTGACGCCGTCGCATATGTAATCTTATATATAGAATCCGAATTTTTCAGTATTTGTGTGTAGTCTTTTGGAGTAAAAACCTAAACCGAACCAAGGTTGTCTTGTACAGTATTTTAGGGTTCCAAACCCTATCTTACATCAAGATAAGTGTTTTACTTCATTAATTCAATTATGTCTTTGATTATTTGTGAACCTTAGACTATGACACCTAGAGTAGTTGTAGACTAAACCATCCAAAGAGTACCTTAGAGTTAGAGTGTATAAATCCTAGAGATTTTGTAGACGAGACCCTTTGGTAAGTTCAAAGAGTTAGGGATAAACGCATACCCTACGACTTTAGACACACAACGCGATTAAGAATAAGGACGTGACAATTCAACCATCAATAGGAGATAATTATGGAGTAATAAAACCTAAGTGAATACATTTTTAAACTATCATACGAGCACACAATAATTAGACATAGACTACCATCACCTTAGATTAGATAATTAGATAAGTAGAGTAATCGGTAGAAATACCAAACCCCCAAATTCAAACCCCGAGATTCGTACCTTTCCATTTCATAAAATATAAAAAAAAATACAAAAATAATCTTCCTCAACCCCAACCTTAGTGTAGTAACTTCTCACTAGCTTTCCTATTCCCCTAGAGAACGATATCAATACCCGTGGCTTACCCTAATACTACACTACAATGATTAAGTTCACTGCCTAGGGTGTTATAAAACTTGCTCGAAGAAAAGGAAGTTCCTTTGACCCCGAACGACGCGTGTAGCATTACCAAGTTTTTGGCGCCGCTGCCGGGGAATAGAATAGCTAGTTAGTAGTCCACCTCGTTTAGGTTTCTTTGCTTGATTCCTATCAAGTAAAATTTTCTCATTTTTAGCTTCCTCGTAGTCTATCCCCCTTCTTCGTGACCTTTGTTCGTAATCCCATCACTTTTCATCATGGAAGGTGATAACCAACCACCAAACAACACTTTACCACCAAACAAATACATACCGCTTGATCCAGCCTTTGTCAATCTACTTCGAGCTCGTATTGGTAAAATCAATGTGAATGAAGAGGATAGTGCTTATTTCAATCTTTACCCCACTAAGGAAGAGGTTGCTTACCATCGATACATAATCGATAATCCCCGATCACCTATCATTAGGATATGCCCGAAGATTAGAAGAGTAAATCCTTGGAACCTAAAAATCCCTTGTATGATCGGATATAGGAATGTCGAACATGCTTACATAGATACGGAATCTCCCATTAATGTAATGTCATCCGCTGTTTACAATGACATTATGAATGAACGACTTAATATTAGGAGTGACCCTAAGTATCCAGGTGGAGTTTGCAACTTTGTGGGAAGAGTCAAGGATGTACATGTCTTTATAGGAAATTTCACCTACCTAGTTGATTTTGTGGTCCTAGAAGATGTAGGATGCGTCATTGACTTTAGCTTGTCCCAAGTTGTCCTAGGAAAACCATTTGTTGAGAAATCTCAACTAAGCTATGACAAATCTGAGGGAAGAATTAGATTTGTAATTGGGAGCGACGAGATCACTTATAGGATGCCTTGGAAGATGAATGGATATGGCTCTTGGTCCATTTATGAGCGAGACAACATTAGAGCTTTCGAAGAGAAAAGCGAAGACGATGTTGAAAAAGGTATGCCTTTCATGTGGGAGAAAAGGAGACTGTACTATAGGGATTGTTTGACCCTAGGACCGAGGTATAGAGTCGATGAAAATTTTGTCAACATGATAGAATTCTCATTGAGAATGCAAAACGAGAAAACGTAGGGGCACGACTACGAGTCTAGCTACAAGACTCTTAAATAAAGAAAAGCGCTTCGTGGGAGGCAACCCATGCTTAATTGTTTGCTTGTTAGTGTCATATATCTTTTATTGATTGCCTATTCTCATGTTTAAATTTGTAAAAATGCTTTATGATTGTTTTTAACCTCGTCTTAATTGCATATAAAGGTATTTTACATAAAGGATAAGTGTAGGGAGGATTACACACGTTTTCAAAAGAAACTTAAACATGAGAATATCAATTCATTAAAAGATATATATGTGTGTTTGTTCGAGTCAAATGCTTGTATCGAGTCATAATGGATGTTTTGCAGAAATTTTTTCAGATTCTAAAGATATAAATTTTCCAGAATTTTTCCAGAAAATCGCAGACCAGTTTTTGTCAGGATAACCTGACGGCGTCAGGATCGCAGCCTGACGGCGTCAGGAAGGAGTAAAAATAACAGATTACTTTTTTCTCGTTTTCTGAAGCTACTTATAATGTTTTGGAATTTTCCAGGTCTTAATTTTCCAAAAATTCTGTAAACATCCATTCCACAAGCATTATATCCTAGTTTAATCGAGTCTTATATATATTATTACCGCTGATTTTACGCAAAGGTTTCGTTTGTTTTCTTCAAATGTGCAGGTTTTATTTATCAAGAAGAAGAAACAAAAGATAAGAAGGAGCTTTTCACGTATACATTTTTCTTGGGAAAGATTTAACCACCACTTTACACGGATCCTACCGAGCTAATCAGGGGAGTATTAGTTTCTTTCGTTTTTAATTACCTTCCATTATCATAACTTTGATACTTTCGGGGAACATTAGGGACAATGTTCAGTTTAAGTGTAGAGAGGGAAAATAAAACGGGAACTTTGAAACTATGCTTATCCTTGAATACTTGCTTTGTCCAATTGTAATTGTGTAATAAACCATGAGAAAATGTCGGTTAGGGTAATTTTGGCACCAAATTTTTAATTTTTCATGACTTATAGGAGTGGGCCATTAGTCTTAACAAAAGCGTCTCACGGATAGGAAGTTGCATGACTAGCACAAAAACCCTTTACCACCTAAATTCCACCCAAAATGTGAGGATCACCCTTAGATTAGTAGGAATTAAAGCATTCATCTTTAATGCTTAGAGTGTGAACCGGTAGTATATTAGATTCTAGAACTTGTTTTGTGATGCATCCCGATATCGCTAGTAAGACTACACTTGTGTAGTTAGGAATAACTAAATGATAAGAGGCATTAGGATAACCCTTGTTTGATACCCGTAATATAATTACTTCTTCCACATCGGTTGAGTAATTCCCCCACACCTTTGCGTTGTACTCATCTTTAGTACACGATACCCCTAGTTAACCTCTCAGAGCCTATCCTTTTCGCGGTTCTCTTGATTTTTCGGTTTTTCGGAATATCAATGAAGAGCATTGTTTACACCCCACCCCCAAATATACACCCAAATCGCCTTAGCCTACCATGTATGCACTCACTTTTAGTGCATTATTGTTATCACCCCAAACCCTTAGTTCAATTATCTAGTTGCTTGCATGAGTTGCTAAGTCGAGTCATATCCTTTGTATACAGTTTTGGGATGATTGGGACTCATGGGAAAAAGTTAAAGTTTAAATGATTAGAAGGGAACGTTAAATTCCCTTATTTGCGTAATAACATACCCCAAGTGTTTTGATCTTTTCAATTCGGGTCAAATTAGTGTTAGAATAATAAAAACTCAAGTGTAGGGATGTGCCTATAAATCCCTATCATTTTGATGTTACAGTATAGGATGGTAGAGTAAAAGTGTATGGAAAAAAAATCGAAAAAAAATAGAAAAAGAAAAAAGAAAAAAAATAGAGTGTAAAAAAAAAAAAAAAAAAAAAAAAAAAAAAAAAAAAAACGGGCTACCATCCTTCATCTATCTTTAAATTTATGTTTGTTTGTTTCAGTTATCTAGAGTTTAGAGTGTCGAGTCTTGGCTTAGCAACGCTATTCTTCGTATGCATGTAACATAAAGATTTTTGACATGCCAACACTAAATAGCCTATCCCACCAAACCCTTTGTTTCCCTATCGTAAGCCTAACATTACAACCCTTTAAAGACCTCTTTGATAGTCTTTCCTAGGTGCTTACGCCAAAGCGATGGAGGTTTGATCTAGTCTCAAGCCTATGGTAATCTATGTACTAGGACCGGTTAATGAGTGTTTATCTTCCATTTCTAACTTGTTATATTTCATATACACCCGAGAGAGATGTGAGTATCCAAACACCCCTTGTGAGGTGCTAGTATGTAATTTTCGTGCTTGTTATGACTTTTGCGGGGCTTATATGTGTTGTGGACTGTTTTAAACCAAAGCTTCATGACCCCTAACTTATAAATTAATTGGCTAAAAGCACATTTGCTTGAGGACAAGCAAATACCAAGTGTAGGGATATTTGATAAGGTTTTAAAATGTACATTTTTGAGGGGTCATTTAAGCCCTTATTTGATCATTTTTGTATCCGTTATTACTTAATATCGTTCCTTTTCACTTTTTAGGTCTCTTGAAGGCAAATTGCTGTAATAGCACTTATTTGGACGAAAAGGCGCGGATATACGAAGAAAATGGCCAAAGTCAAGAAATCGAGACACTCAAGCTGCTGAAACACAAGGTGACGGCGTCACTGCTTAACTGCGACGCCGTCGGAGCATTTTGTGACGGGACAAAATTCAAATCTCTTATTTTCAAGTGACGGTGTCAAGCTTTAAAAGAGTAGGCCGTCGCAACTCAGACGGCCTAGATTTGATCCAGACGGCGTCATATGCTGAAGAGGACGACGTCACAAGCACAAGGTGACGCCGTCGCAAGACTAACGTGGCCAAGACGAAACCCTAATGACGGCGACCCGACGGCGTCACAAATCATAAGGTGACGCCATCGCATATGTAATCTTATATATAGAATCCGAATTTACAGTATTTGTGCGTAGTCTTTTGGAGTAAAAACCTAAACCGAACCAAGGCTGTCTTGTACAGTATTTTAGGGTTCCAAACCCTATCTTACATCAAGATAAGTGTTTTACTTCATTAATACAATTATGTCTTTGATTATTTGTGTGTATGCTTGCATGTTCTCCATGTCCGGCTAATTTACTTGTGTGTTTGCTTAGGGAATATGAAACTTAATTATTGAATATTGATTGGTTGTCTCTTATCTTAATTGTTAATGATCTAGTAATGCGATAGGTCATTCGTTGTTTAGTTAATGCTTGATTAATCTTTGTGAACCTTAGACTATGACACCTAGAGTAGTTGTAGGCTAAACCATCCAAAGAGTACCTTAGAGTTAGAGTGTATAAATCCTAGAGATTTTGTAGACGAGACCCTTTGGTAAGTTCAAAGAGTTAGGGATAAACGCATACCCTACGACTTTAGACACACAACGCGATTAAGAATAAGGACGTGACAATTCAACCATCAATAGGAGATAATTAAGGAGTAATAAAACCTAAGTGAACACATTTTTAAACTATCATACGAGCACACAATAATTAGACATAGACTACCATCACCTTAGATTAGATAATTAGATAAGTAGAGTAATCGGTAGAAATACCAAACCCCCCAAATTCAAACCCCGAGATTCGTACCTTTCCATTTCATAAAATATTAAAAAAAATACAAAAATAATCTTCCTCAACCCCAACCTTAGTGTAGTAACTTCTCACTAGCATTCCTATTCCCCTAGAGAACGATATCAATACCCGTGGCTTACCCTAATACTACACTACAACGATTAGGTTCACTGCCTAGGGTGTTATAAAAGTTGCTCGAAGAAAATGAAGTTCCTTTGACCCCGAACGACGCGTGTAGCGTTATCATGATGTTATTGGAGGAAACTAAGGACGGAAATGCGGCTTGGCTAATAGCCGAGTATTTTTCTAGGAGAGCCCCGGGAATCAAAGGTAATAGCAACATTTGTGGAGGCCATTTTGTGACGAGGTTGGCAAGGAATCTTGGGTATTACAATAATAGTGAGTTGGCTAAGTGTGGAGAGCCAAAGTTTAGTGAGATTTGGAGTGCAAGTGGTTTTGGAAATGCTTTGAATAAGAAATTGAAAACGTTGGGAGCATGGATCGAACCACGACAACCGCAACAACAACAACAACAACAACAACCACCACAGCAGCAAGGAAGTGTGCCAATGGGCAATATACCGATGGGGAACGTGCAAACGGGGTACTTCTAGTAGTTTTGACTCAGGTTGGGGAGAGTGGAACCAACATTTGAATGAAATTGAGTGTAGGAACGTTTGGAGAGACTCAATGATGTTGAGAAACAATTACATCAATGATTATTCAATGCCTATTTTTCAACACATGGCTCAAGAATCCAATTAAGAGTTGCCACCCTACAATACACCCAATGTTCCACTATATCCTTTTCCCTACACCTCTTATCCTGGACCATATCCGTACCCATATCCTGGCTATGCACCATTTCCTGACCCAATGCCCGCATATGGTAGATTACCCGAGGTTGGTGCATCAAGCTATGATGTTGGAGGATCATCATTAGGAGTTGGAGGAACGAAGAAGAAAAGGAGAGTTCGTTCGGAGTTTGTGGATGAGCACTATGTGTCCGAGAGTGATGATGATGATGGTGACGAGGATGATGATGATGAAGAAGGTGATGAGATAAGTGAGGATGACTAATGATCGTGGATCATTCTTGATTTATGGTTTCAAAATCTATGGTTATCATGTGTTAAACAATTTTATCTCTATCTCTTAACTATTTCTCTAGGATGATTATCATACTTTGTTTATTATTCACATTTTTAGTAGCATTTGGATTGTTTTGTTTTGTGTATTGTGTATTGCAGTTTTGTTTGCAAGAAGGATTTGTCGGAAGCTTATTGATGGTCAAATATTTGGAGTTGGATAACTCACATGCTTGCTTATGACCCAATATGCGTATTGCATATTCTATCCCGTGGTATCTTTTGACTATTCCCCCCCCCCCCATTTTCTTTACTTTGAAGTTTATTTTTATTACATTGAGGACAATGCAAAACTTAAGTATGGGGGAGGGAAGAAAATAAGAAAAATGATACGATTTTTAAATTTTTAGCTTTTAGTCTTACTTTAGATAAACTTTTGGATGCAAGTAATTAGTAGGAAATTGCCCTTGATTGTCTAGTTGTTTTCACACATTTCTAGGATATATTTAAAGAACAACTTGGGTATTTCAATGGTAAAATGAGGTTTTTGAATTTTTTTTTATTTGAACCAAATTACGGAAGTAATTCATTTTGGATTCGATAGCATCTTCTAGCGCGCATTGTAGCCTTTTTCCACTTAATTGTGAGGTTTCTTTTTGTATAATACACATCTTTTGTTTTATATTTGCTATGAGTGTGCCGGTGATTATGTTGATTCTAGAACTTGTACTAGTTATGCATTATGGTTAAAATCACTCTCGAGTGATAAAAATATGTTCAAGTGATAAGAGGCATCGTAGGATTTAACCCAAATGGCCTTTCATTTTACATCTAATGATATATTAGCTAACCACATTGGTTAGTTAACCACCGTATATGGACCCATTTGTTAGTGCTCATCTTTAGCACTAGATACCCTTAGTTACACCCTTCGAGCCAATCTTTTCATTCTTGTTTAAATCCAGAAAAATACAAAAAGATTTTACACTTTAAACCTTAGCCAACCCATGTCATGTCTATCGGTTTGTTACTAGTTGTTTGGAGTGTTGGATTGTTTTTGATGATTAAGAAGAAGTTACACTTTGTCTATAGTGTGTACCATTTTCCAACAAAGACGAAGGAGACGTCTTTCTCATTTGTATTTTTTTGTGGTGTATGCTTACACTAAGTGTGGGGGAACTTGTTAAAAAAAAAAAAAAAAAAAAAAAAAAAAAGGTTATAGCCAATGAGCTATATGAAGAGTATTGATTAGCCAATGAGCTAAATTGAGTTATACATAAATTTGGAGATCGATATGTGAAGAGGAGGAAGATATAATCATTTTCAGGATTGTGGTTTGGCTAGCAACATGGAGGTTTAGACTTGACTTTATTTTTCTTTTAACACCAATTTCATAAACCATACCATGCCTTATCCATGCCTTTTATAAACCCGAAGCCTTAACGTTATAACCCGAATAAAAGCCCTCTTTGATGAATTTATTTTCTTTGTTTTGATACTTGTACAAGCTTATGGTAAAAAGCATTTGATCATGACTAGGCATTGAGTGATTTACATATACCCACCAATATATGAGTGTTGAGTGAATTCTTAAAATCATTCGTGAGGTGTTCTAGTTATGTTATCTAAAGTATTTGGTTCATTTTTAAAGTTTTTCACATATTAAAAGCAAATTAATGATTATCTCTTTTGGGATGATTGTTAAATTTTCGGAACCACGGATTATAACCATTGAATTCGATTTTTGCAAATGTTAGACCTACTCGAGGGCGAGTAGAACTTTAAGTATGGGGGAATTTGATAACGCTTAAAATGAACATGTTTTTAGTAGCGTTATTGTTGGTTTTGTGCATGATAATCGGCTATATTTACTCATAATTGTTGCAAAAGTGCAAAAGATACGTATTGTGTATGTATATGTAGCCAGGTATTACAAATAATAAAGAAATGAAGTTTTTATGCACATTTGGAGAATTCCCAAGGAAGGAAGTCGACCAAGGAAGCTTTTGGACTCAATGATTAGGAAGCACATTGATTTCTAAGTATCTACAGCAAGGAAAGATCAAGTTTCATCTTGGAAATCATCAGCGAGAACAAAGAAAGAGGCACAAATCAAGAAAGTCAACAAAAGTCAAAGCTGAGGCACCCAATCGTTCGGTTGGAGCCTGCAACCGATTCGGTTGGGCGATGGTCAAAACGCAACCGATCCGGTTGCATCGTAACCGGTTCGGTTGCATGGACTGGAGTTACACAAAAACGCATTTAATGTTGCCTTAACTCCCCATAATCATTGGAGGCCGATCATTTCTTGTTATTAACTTGTTGGGAACGTTTTTTGCCAGTTAGTAAAGTCTCATTGGCTATATATTGAACCTAGACTTAGTATTCTAGGTGTGACACAACCCAAAGTGTAATAGTTTACACCAAAACTATTACCAACCATTTTATTCATCCCAAAAGTTTAGTATTCACTGTAAAACGTCCAGGAGGTTGGAGAGAGCAATTCTCATCCATTGTTTTGGTTATTCGGAGTTATACGGTTAAGCTAGGTGATTGGAGGCGTGTGGTTGCTATAAGCCACGATTTCTAGTTCTTGTAATCGCAAAAGTTTAGGTATTCTATGAACCTTGTTATGGATTTCTATTCTCTTGAGTTATTGGAATTACTTTGTTATTTCTTGTGTTTTGTTATTATTATCATGGAGTAGTTTTTGAATATACTTGTGTGTAAGGATGTAAGAAATCATACTAGTGTTCTCATATGTGATGCATGTATATATGATCTTGTTTAAATGAGTTTGGTGGAAAAATACTAGTCTTGTTTGATTTGTCGGTAAAACATGTTTTAAGAAAAAGGACCGAAAGGATTTCTCTTGTGTTTTATTCCAAAAAGTTAAGTGACAAACTAGTATGGGGATATGGTGATTGACAACCACCATGTTTACTTATTAAAACAAGACTAGAAACATTTTCATCACGAAAGGTCGAAAGATTCGTAGGAACGAGTTTAATAAGAACATTTTACAAACAAATGGATTTTCTAAAGGATAATCATTAGGATAAGGACCGAAAGGATTACCTATATATTTTTGTTCTTAGAATGATTTTTGCAAACATAAACCATGGTTGGAAATCATTTGCTTATGATTTGTGCATCACATCAAGAGTTTACACCAAGCCTTCATGAACACTTACTATGATTGCCTATAGACTACACACAAGTATATATATTTCTCTATATTGAATTTCACTAAACATCACTTTTGGAGGAAGCCTTGACAAGCTTTCTTGTTACTAATCTTTTAAAACAATTTCAAACACAAAATCCCTTGGGACGATCTCGACTTACCCACCTTTGCTATCACGAACGAGTTGTTGAGTTTATGATATATAAAATAAAATAAAACATAAAGACATCAAGAGTACACAGCGGAAGACTTAAGATCATAACAAATAAATTAATTAACTGAAAGTATGCGTAACGTACCTCTTGCGAATATCAAATCTCTCGAGCAAAGCAAAAACACCCTCGAGCAAAGCAAACCAAAGAAGTACTAAATGGTGTAAGAATAATGTCTTACAACCACGTTCTTGTACACACGAATTAACCAACGAATCAAGCGATTGCTAGATCTAACACAAGCCCTCGTATATGCAAAAACAAAACCGAACTCCCTAACAAATGGGGTGTTCGGCCGAGCTATGCAAGAGAAAGAGAAGAGAGGAGATCTAGGGTTAATTCAATGCACAAGGTATGAATGAAACCCTAGAACCTAGCCTTGCTTATATAGTGAATGGAATTCTTGAAAAACAAGTTAGGGATTAGGCTTGGATAAAGCCCTATGGCCGGCCATACCTCAAGCCCAAAACCAAACCCATAAATTTTCCAAGTTTTCCATTTCTAGTCCTTCTCTTTTTCATTTAACGGTCGTTAGTCATTTTTCCGTTAAATACTTAACGATCGTTAACCGGACTTAATGTGTAATAATTAATCGTAAACATAAACATTAATTATTAACTTTAATTCTCATTCGCTAATGTGTGCAATCCCGTGGTCACAAGTTCGAATCCGGACATTCACATCTTTGTAAATATATACATTTCCAACAGCTCCCACTTGGATATGTTTACAAAACGTGAAATGACATTGGTTAGCGTCTAGCAACACGCCAATGCCCCCGGTACAACTTGTGTATGGTTTTCTGGAGAAAAACCAAGTTTGATGATTCATCATCATATTCATCCTTTTGTTTCTAATACCATGTTAATAAAAATATGGATCTTACTCATTTCTTAATTAACTATTCTGTTTCTCGCTTTATGATTTATTAAGATTACCAATTCTTCTAAACAGAAGACCTTGGGTATGGCCATACAAACATCTTAACAATCCTACGAGGGGCCCAGTAGTATTATACTTCAAAATGAATTTGAAGGAAACAAATCCCATTTTGACTACAAGCAGGATTCATAAATTTCGCAACACTTCTGAAAACAACCCTTATAACTACCAGTTACGTGTAGCGTTAGATTGCTTCACAAAAATGCACTACATCCATGACATATCTCTTGTATCTCAAGTCAGAGGATAAATATCCATGATATACTTAATGACAAAGATCCATAAAGTATCATCATGTGGGTGGGATAAGTCCTATATTCAATTCATTGAATATCATCTGAAATTAGTCATGCTACGCATCAATATACTTTCAAGTATATTCTAACTAATACTCAGATTTGTCTTAATTCAATATCATTCCCATGTTATTGATTGACAACGGACTATTTAGAATAACTTAAGTTATTCAAGGATTTAAACATGTAAATATAGGACAACATCATAATAAATGAATAATAAACATAACAAAAATACTTTATTTCATTTCAATAATAATGTTTACAATATCCTTTTATCTAAAATACTTAGTCACAGATGGGCATGAAACTTCTAGCTAAACGAAGTCCAAACTTATCAGACAAATGATTAAGTTTTTCACCAGGCAAGGCCTTCGTTAACGGATCTGCTAGGTTATCATCTGTGTGAACTTTGAGCAACTCAATTTCACCTATCTCGACTTGCTCTCGAACATAGTGATATTGTCTAGGATAGTGTCTGGTGCCCTTCATGACTCCAGGTTCATGGGCAAAAGTAATTGCAGCTGAATTGTCACAATATACTTTAATAGGATGTTCAATCGACGGCATAACACCAAGCCCCGAAACAAACTTCCTTATCCAAACAGCTTCCATGGCAGCCTCAGACGCCGCTATGTACTCACTTTCTGTAGCAGACATTGCAAGTGTTGTCTGTTTCTTACTCTTCCAATCCACAGCACCTCCATTGATGACAAAAATGTAACCCGTTTGAGACTTCGTATCATCTTTGTCACACTTCCAGGATGCATCGCAGTAACCTGTAACAGACAGTTCTGCTTCTGGATTTCCTCCATACACTATGAACATATCTCTTGTAGCCCTAAGGTACTTGAGAATATGCTTAACAGCAGTCTAGTGAATTTCACCTGGATTCTGTTGATACCGACTGGTCAAGTTTTGAGCAAACGCCACATCAGGCCTTGTGCATCGTACCGCGTACATGATAGATCCTACAGCTGAAGCATAAGGAACTTTCTTCATACGCGCCACCTCTGCAGGTGTTGAAGCACAGCCTTGGCTGCTCAAACCATGATTCACTTGCATTGGCAAAAATCCCTTCTTGGAATTTTGCATATTGAATCTCTTCAATATTTTGTCAATGTAAGCACTTTGGCTTAAACCAATTAGCCGCCTTGATCTATCCCGGTAGATCTTGATTCCGAGTATATATGCTGCTTCCCCTAAGTCTTTCATCGAAAAACATTTACCAAGATAGGCTTTCACCTCATTTAGACTTGGTATATGATTTCCCATGATTAATATGTCATCGACATACAGAATAAGGAAAGTAACACGACTCCCACTAGCTTTGTGATATACACATGGCTCATCAAGATTCTGAGTAAATCCAAAACCTTTGATTTCCCCATCGAATCTTTTATTCCATTGCCTTGATGCTTGCTTCAGTCCATAAATGGACCTCTTAAGCTTGCATACACGGTTAGGAAATAATGGATTCACAAACCCTTCCGGCTGCGCCATATAGATGTCTTCATCTAGACGGCCATTCAGAAAAGCGGTTTTGACATCCATTTGCCAAATCTCATAGTCATAGTGTGTAGCTATAGCTATGAGAATCCTAATAGCTCTTATGTCCGCTACAGGAGAGAATGTCTCCTCGTAGTCAACGCCATAGGTTTGAGTAAAACCTTTAGCCACCAGACGAGCCTTGTAGGTGTGTACATTGCCATCCATGTCAGTTTTCTTTTTGAAGATCCACTTACTCCCAACGACCTTAGCCTTGGGAGGAAGGTCAACTTCAATCCAGACATCATTATCTTTCATGGATTGCATTTCCCCATTCATAGCAATCTGCCATTTATCCTTCTCAGGATCAGCCATGGCAGCCTTATAGTTGGCAGGTTCATTAAGATCCCCAACCATATTTTCCTCCACCTCTACATTTAGACATAGACGGTCAGGTGCACGTATAGTCCTTTTAGACCTACGAATGGGAACAACTTCAGGAGGAGCACCTAAGCTTTCAGGTTCTTCTTGAAGTTGGCTAGTGGTTTCAGAAGGTGTTGTATCTTCTTAATCATATTCCAGATCATATACTCTCCCACTGAGTTCTTGAGATATGAGATTCCTTTCAAGGAAATCTCCATACCTAGCCACGATGACTTTGTTCTCAGCTGGGTAGTAAAAGTAGTAACCCATAGTTTCCTTAGGGTATCCTACAAAGATACACTTAACAGATCTGGCTTGGAGCTTATCAGGTGTGTCACGTTTAACAAACGCTTCACATCCCCAGACCTTTAAGTAAGAAAAGTTGGGAGCTTTTCCAGTCCATATTTCATATGGAGTTTTAACAACCTTCTTAGTTGGAACCATATTCAAAATGCGAATAGCAGTTTCAAGGGCATAATCCCAAAAAGTAAAAGGTAGAGTCGTAAGTTCAAACATTGATCGTACCATGTCAAGTAAGGTACGATTTCTCCTTTCAGATACACCATTTTGCTGTGGAGTATAAGGAGATGTGAGCTGCTGGATAATTCCACACTCAGCTAAGTAATCTTTGAACTCTTGACTTATATACTCACCACCTCTATCGGATCGAAGAGCTTTAATCTTCTTTCCAAGTTGTAATTCTACTTCACTTTTGAAAACCTTAAATGTTTCAAAGACTTCATGTTTATGTTTAAGTAAATAAACATAACCATAACGACTGAAATCATCCGTAAAGGTTAAGAAGTAGACAGCACCACGTTTTGACACATGTCTAAGTGGACCACACACATCAGTGTGTATCAATCCAAGTAGATCAGAAGCCCTTTCCACTTGTGGTGAAAAAGGTTTCCTTGTCATCTTCCCAGCAATGCAAGACTCGCATTTGTCAAATGATTCATCATTGACCGTTTGTAAAAGCCCATCGTGTTGCAGCTTTTCCATGCGTTTCTTGCCAATATGGGCAAGGCGACAATGCCAAAGATAAGAAGAGTCACAGTTCGACTTGCTCTTCTTATTGCTAATGCTATACAACGAATTATTTTCATTGGATATACAACCATCCATATCAATTTCAAACACACCAAGAATAGGAATTGCATTAAAGTAAAAAACATTATTTAAAGAAACTGAAATTCCATAACTTGTAAAAGTGTGCACAAAACCAATATCGTTTAACAAAGAAACTGAAATGACACCCCTAACAATGGAGGGTGCATAATGACAATTATTTAGTTCTAAAATTAAACCCGAAGGCAACACTAAATCAAAAGTCCCTATGGCTTCGACAGCTGCACGCTTTCCATTTCCAACGTACAAGTATCTCTTTCCACAGGTCAGCTTCTTCGCCCCTCTAAGTCCCTGCGATGTATTACAGATGTGAGTACCACATCCTGTATCATATATCCAGGAATTTAACTTATGAGGAAAAGAAAATAATTCAAACATAAAAATACCTGATGAGCTAGGCACCATCTTATTTTTATTCTGAAGGCACTCATTCAGATAAACTGGACAGTTCCGCTTCCAGTGACCTGGTGAGTTGCAGTGGTGGCAAGACAAATCCTTCTTAGGATTTTCCTTTTTCTTTCCAGGGTTCTTCTTAGGAGCTGGTGGGATGACAACTTGTTTCCCCTTCCTTTTCCTTTCCCTTTCTTATCTGCTTGCGGCTTAGGCTTATTCACCCTACCACCCTGTATAGCGAGCACAGCAGGTGTAGGAGCCTTCTTTGGCAATCTCTTCTCGTAGTCTACAAGCATTGCATGTAACTCATTCACTGTCTTCCCCGTGCAATGCATGTTAAAATTGCGGACAAAATCACCAAATCGTTCCTGATTAAGGGAATGATTGATGAGTCCGACACATACATCGTTCGAGTAACCACAGCCGAGCTTCTCCAATTGGTCCAAGTGATGTTTCATCTCAAGGACGTGGTCGGAGACAGATTTGCCAGCCTCCTGCCTGCAGCTGTGAACCTTTTCAATTAGTTCATACAGTTCAGCTGCTGGTGGCTTCTCAAACATACGTTTGAGTTCATCTAGCATGCTCATAGGCGGATAGTGCTCAAATTGTTTTTGCAATTGAGCAGACATCCCCGAAAGCATTAGACACGCCACATCATTATGCTTCTCATATTCAACACGATATGCCTCTAATTCAAGAGCAGTTGTCGTGTTGGGAGGAGCTTCAGGCAGAGGTGTAGTCAAAATTTCAACCCTTTTGGCAACACGAAGGATGATCCTAAGTGAACGATGCCAATCATTGAAATTAGGGCCAGTCAGCTTGTCCCTTCCAATCATATCTTTGAAAGCGGCACTCAGTAAGCTCATAGTGTTATCAGATTGAGCCATCT
This sequence comes from Chrysanthemum seticuspe, assembly GCA_019973895.1. Classification (NCBI taxonomy): domain Eukaryota; kingdom Viridiplantae; phylum Streptophyta; class Magnoliopsida; order Asterales; family Asteraceae; genus Chrysanthemum; species Chrysanthemum seticuspe. The sequence continues at coordinate 356,174,416 of BPTQ01000007.1, read as the reverse complement.
ACAGAAAAAGTTCAAAAAACCATCATTAGTATTTTGATAATTTTCCTTTTCAATAAACAATTAAATACCCAAGGTTCATATTCATATAACCAATTAATATTTATTGAAAACTAGGATCCAAATTGTCATAATCTCATCACATCAGTTGATCTGTTAGTGATGAACCTTATACAGAATGGTAGAGCATTTGCTCAATTGCCAATTTCAATTGCAATTCCTAGATTTATGGGATTTACATATAGCCAATATCAATCGCCATGTAAACATGTTTTATCCCATCTTATGCCTTGAGTTTTCAGTTTTCACCGCCTAACTCAATTAAGTTGTCCAACTTAAGAAACTGCAAAATCGTCCATGCCCGTTGCACGACACGTGGACATTTTACCCTTTGATTAAGATCTAAATCACGTTCTCACGCAAATAGAAAGTAATCTTAGGTGTTTTCGTTTCGTTGGATGGCATATAACTTAAATTAAAGGGTAATAGTTTTGATGTAAAATCAAATATGTACAAAGATGTCATGCATTCATCTTTGTAGCATAGTTTTTATTAAAACATTTATATCTTGTTTTAATTTATAAGCTTTTCATCATCAAACTTTAATTGAGGTATTGAGATCACCAATCAAGGAATTAGTGTTAATTATCATCCATTATACCGTACTTTTGCATAAGTGTAAACACTTAGTGTTTCGGATAATTACCACCTAAGTGGCGCATGGAATCAACACGAATTCGCCCTTAAGATGAGCTTGCACATTTAATGACTTACTAAGTAGCTCCACTCGAACTTACAAGGGGCAGAGGACCAGGTACGTGCTAAAGCACAACCTTAGACATCCATTCAGTGTGACTGTGCGCACTTCTTTAAACCCCTTTTATTAGTTCATTCTCATGGGTGAGCCTTTCAGTCATTTGTACCAAAGTCATCAATCAATTAAACGATTATGATTACTATTCTTAAAAATACATGTTTCACCATTGTTTAGATCAGTTTATTTTTCTTGTAAAAATACCCTTGTTACAAAACACAAACAAGCATGTATTTGAAAAAATAAACAAATAAACAATGAATACATAACAAATAAAAGTCATGCATATCAAATAGCCACATGCAAACGGTTTTGATAAATCTTATTAATAACCAATTTTATTTCTGTCAATATGCATATATTTAATTAAGACTTCCACCCGTTTTCATCTATGTACAAGGTGAACCACATGCATCGATTCATCGATTGCGTAAGTCAAAACTAAATATATACCACATAGCACATAATTGATTAAAATTAATAAAAAATATTGAGGTCTTCCCCAATTTAAGATCTATCATTATTTAATGTATATCACTTAAAACATGAAAGACATACAATAAACAGATCCATGATAAAACATGCAGGTAATAATCATGGATATAAATTACACTTAACAATTAATGCAATTAAACAGAGTTACGCATATACACATAAAGTTGCATGCATCTTAGGGTTTCTAATCCAATTAAAACAAAAGTTTACAAAACCCTAATTAGGGCACCAAAAAAACGCCCCCCCTCAAAATTAGGGTTTAGGTTTTGCAAACCCTAGATCTAAGCATACAAATAATAACACATTCATGTTTATTTTAATTATGTGTTTCAGTAATTAATTACTTGTTATACAAGGCTCGTGATGCCACTGTTGAGTTTATGATATATAAAATAAAATAAAACATAAAGACATCAAGAGTACACAGCGGAAGACTTAAGATCATAAAAAATAAATTAATTAACTGAAAGTATGCGTAACGTACCTCTTGCGAATATCAAATCTCTCGAGCAAAGCAAAAACACCCTCGAGCAAAGCAAACCAAAGAAGTACTAAATGGTGTAAGAATAATGTCTTACAACCACGTTCTTGTACACACGAATTAACCAACGAATCAAGCGATTGCTAGATCTAACACAAGCCCTCGTATATGCAAAAACAAAACCGAACTCCCTAACAAATGGGGTGTTCGGCCGAGCTATGCAAGAGAAAGAGAAGAGAGGAGATCTAGGGTTAATTCAATGCACAAGGTATGAATGAAACCATAGAACCTAGCCTTGCTTATATAGTGAATGGAATTCTTGAAAAACAAGTTAGGGATTAGGCTTGGATAAAGCCCTATGGCCGGCCATACCTCAAGCCCAAAACCAAACCCATAAATTTTCCAAGTTTTCCATTTCTAGTCCTTCTCTTTTTCATTTAACGGTCGTTAGTCATTTTTCCGTTAAATACTTAACGATCGTTAACCGGACTTAATGTGTAATAATTAATCGTAAACATAAACATTAATTATTAACTTTAATTCTCATTCGCTAATGTGTGCAATCCCGTGGTCACAAGTTCGAATCCGGACATTCACATCTTTGTAAATATATACATTTCCAACACGAGTATACTTGCTCGTATGTGTTTATAGTATTAGACGGATAAATCGTGTTTATAAATTTTTAAAACTTGCACACGGTAAGCACATCACCTCCTCATTATTGTTTAATGTTCATGTTTCAAATACTATTGTGAAAATGTTTTATTTTGTTTTTAACCTCGTCTTAATTACATATAAAGGTATTTTGCAAAAATATAAGTGTAGAGAAGATCACATTTGTTTTGTTAGAATAAAATTGAACATGAGATTAACAATACATGATGAGCATATATTTATGTGTTTGTTTGAGTCAAAGGCTTGTATCGAGTCACAATGGTTGTTTTGCAGTAATTTTGAGGTTCTTAATAAGTAAAATTTTCTAGAAAACAAAGTTTGTCAATCCTGACGGCGTCAGGATCTATGACCTGACCGTGTCAGGTACTTTAGCAAACAGTTTTCCAGACTTCCGTTTTTCTGTCGAAACTGAATTTCTCAAAATTTTCCAGAATTTTTAATTTTTCAAGAACCTGCAAACATCGCAAACATCTAGCTAAGAGGTCCATTGTTATTGTGAACGTTTTCTTTGTAAGAGAACAAGCTAGTTTGTTAAAATAACCCAACCTAATTCGGTGTTATGGTGGTATGAAACTAGCTAGCTAGCTAAAACGTCCGCAACTCCCAACTCGTCTTTGAGCTTAACTTGAAAAGCCCTTTGGTCTCAAGTAAATTATTACATACATAGGTGTTTTTATGTTTAGTGACATGTAGTCTGCTGATGAAAAGGTGAATTAGTAGGTGTCTTGGATGAAAGTTGTTTTTGTATTCAACCATTAGGATGTTGTATTTTGTTTGCTGAATTGATGGGATCATAGTCATGTCTTTGATGCTCACATGTACAATTTTTCTAAGTTTGTATAGCTTCTCTTGTGTAATATACAGATTCACCTTTTCACAAAAAAAGAGAAAGTAAATTATTACAAACGCCGACATATTGATGGGGGTTTATGATTTGCTGCAGCCCCACATTTTGCCGGATTATCAGTCAAGGTGTTTGCTACACTCATTGAAGCTCCCTTGATTGGTTCTATCATCACCGGTCACATAAAAAGGCAGAACAAAATGGATCAGGTCTAATTTCTATGCTACTTGACCGCATTTGGAGTGTTTACAGAATCATGACAGCTAGCTAGTTGGTGTTTATTTACAGATGCTAAAGAATAGCATTGTACCCGAGCCACCAATGTTTAAACCCGAGTTTCCTCCTCAAGGTAATCCTGGCCTTTTACTATAATCAACAATGGCAACCTAGGATGAAGCCTGTAATATATTTCGATGTTTTAAAGGCTGATTGAGAAAAGATGGTCACTGATCACTGCTCATGGTCATGATGAACAGGACTTCAAAATTGTAACTTTTGATTAATAATATAGAGTTAGGATACTTGTAAAATACTTGGCACTGCATTGGCACCATAAGCATCAGTAAAGAACACCTGTATAAGAGATGATACATTTATTTATTTGTTTTGCTATTTATAGCTAGCAGACAAAACTTTACGATAAGTGCATACTTGTTTTCCATCATATGACATCTTTGATATTTGACCTCGATTTCAATCATATGACATGTAAATGGGTCGAAATCAGGTTTTACAGAAGATGGATATTATTGGGTCAAAATAAAGCTAGCAGTTAAACCTGCCCCCATCTATCAACTTATTCACACTTCACTTGCTAGACTTTTGATGTCACTCTTTGCTCATCAAAAACAAACTTCTCGCTTTCTTTGTCGATCATGCGGTCAGCAATGATCATCACCACCGCTACGTTCATATATAAATATTCAACCTTATTTATAGCTCGTATATAGAAAGCGTGTGCACCTAGTGCTGAAATAAAATCCTTATGTGAAGATGGGGAAGAAGATCGTTATGTTGCCTGCTTCTGAAGTTGATCTGACCAAAGTTAAGTATGATCCTGGAGAAATCGAAGGTAACCTTGAACATGAAAGCTAAAAATACTTATGTAAAAACAAACAATGCTTAAAAGTATAACAAATTTTTATACTTCAAATTCACATTGCTGAAAAAGAAATCTGCTTTTCTACTCCATATCAATCATGAAAACGAAAGTTATCGGATCTCAGTAGCCATTAGTTTCTTCTTCTCTGAAAGTAGTTGTAACGTAAAGGTTGTTTTACTTGGTGTGCTTGTTTCAGCTCCCGAAATAAGGGGGATATGGCTAAAGATTTTTGTTATGTTGCTTGAAATGCCGTTAATTGGTTCGGCCATCTTAACTTACTTGAAGAAACAGAACAAGATACAGGAGGTCTCTTCTTTTTCACATGGCTTTGGTTTCCCGAGTTCCAAAACTATATTTTGTTATCTAGACTTGTGTTTATGTTATGCAGATGTTAAGGGAGACTGTGATACCAGAACGACCAATGTTCCGACCCGAGTTCCCTCCTCAAGGTTTTAACTCCTCTACCTTATGCACTGTTAAAAGAACAAAAAAAGCCTGCTAATTTCTCTCTACTCTTCGGTTTGTTGGTACAGCATAGTACATATCATTTTGGACGAGTACGATGAACATTAAGGATTATTATTTGTTATCAGAGCAAGAATCAGGAGTGATTTGTCTTAAAGAAGACGGGATTTCTGAAGACCGAGTTGAGTCAGCCATTAGATGTCTTCCCCAATACGATCCTGCTGCTGCTACGCCATCATTCCGCTACTGGAAGATTCGTGATTATGCATATTCATACAGGTCAAGGACCACGACCCCATCAATGGTACATCGCCTAAAAGTTGACCCATATCTTAGTATTCTTATTTGATGCTCCATAAAATGATATCCACTTTCGTTTAACAGGTTGCGGAGTATGTCATTTCAGCAATCAAAGAGTTTAGCAATAAGGAACCCCCAATGCCATTATTGGTTTCTTTTGATGCTGAAGATGTAAGAAGGCAGGCTGCAGCTTCAACTCAACGGTTTGAGGAAGGTACAAGCGTTTCCACATTTGTTTCATCACTATATGAGGTGTTTGGATTTGCGTTTTGAAGTAGATTATCTTATTATTGCAACTTGCAGTAGCTTTTATACGATTAATTTTAGGGTCAAATAATTGTGGATAATAAGTATTGTACTAGTTGCAACGAAAGGTAAGTTATATGATTACAACAGACAAAACGCACATCCAAACACCCCCGCACTAAACAAACTTCTATTACTATAATATAACTCCCACTTGATGCTCGTTGCTCGGGTTGTGTAGGAAAACCATTGTCAGCCCTGGATGGTATTTTCATGGCAATCAAGGATGATATAGATTGCTATCCCCATCCATCTAATGGTATATGTGTCCTAATATTCAGTCATTAAAATTTACTGTTCTTTAGCACATATTACGTATAAATAAACGTTTGAGGGAAACAGGTGGGACGTCATGGTTTCATGAGGTACACATCGTTGAGCAGGATGCAGTTTGTGTATCAAGGTTACGGAGCTGTGGAGTCATTTTGGTTGGGAAGGCGAATATGCATGAATTTGGCCAAGGAACTACCGGAAATAACATAAACCATGGGTAAGGTTTATACCGCATATATATACGTACTACATATTAAACACAAACTTTTTCTTGTGTCATCACTTATAGAATTAGCAATCTGTTATGACAGAACGACTAGAAATCCGCATGATCCAGAGAGGTATACAGGTGGATCTTCATCAGGACCAGCAGCTATTGTAGCTTCTGGTATATGTTCAGCTGCATTGGGAACAGATGGAGGAGGTTGTAATGTTGTCGTATACACGAATATAAATTAAGAAGTGTAAAATTCTGACGGTGATACATGTTCGTTAAAACCACAGGTTCAATCCGCATTCCCTCTTCTCTGTGTGGTGTCGTGGGATTGAAAACAACATATGGACGTACCGACCTTAAAGGGTAACTTACTTATACAAAGATGCTTCATTAAGTCTACAGAGGTTAAATGTCTGACCGGTTATTATCTTCATTCATATCTCTTCAGAGGGTTACCTTGTGGAGGAACAATAGAAATTATAGGACCAATTGCATCCAACGTCGAGGATATCATACTGGTGTAAGTAACTCATACATGTTACTTAATCTTCTAATAACCGAGGAGCTGAATTTTATTTAGCGGTTTGTGCAGGTATGCAGCAATCTTAGGAGCCTCTCTTGCTGACAAAATGAGTCTGAGACCGGTAATCAGAACACCGTTTTCATCAGGGTTATACACGGTTTTAGCTAAATGACGACTTTCTATATATTAATACTATGTTTTAGCATTCGTCGTAAATGTTATACTATATAATTCATGTATCTTGCAGTCCCTGCCTTGTGTGCCTGACTTATCATCACAAGAGAATTCTAGTATTTTGGGATCAATGCGATTAGGAAAGTACACGGAGGTAATCCCTCTCTAGTTTTAGATTTTAAGCACCCATGACGTTAGTCTTGATGAGCATTGTATACTTATGGCATACCTCTATTCTGCAGTGTTTTAATGATGTCTTGTCGCCTGAGATCTCGACTAAGTGTGAAGATATTCTTAATCTGTTATCAGAATCTCATGGGTGCAGAGTAAGTATAGATTCATCAGTTTCTCAGTGTTCAACCGTAAAACTATATATGACTTACAACTTTCTCGTAGTTTAAGACCATTTTACTTTTCTGTTCAAGGTAGTAGAGGTTGTCATACCCGAACTTCACCAAATGCGAACTTCCCATCTTATTTCAGTGGGTTCCGAATCATTAGCCTCACTAACGCCTCACTGTCATGATGGGTATGTTTATATGAAGTAAAACGCTTGTTATTGACTTAATGTTGTACTTATACTACCTATTGTGGCTGTACTTATACTATCGGGTTATAGCTTATAACGATTTCATCTATTCCTACACAGGAAACATAAGAAACTTACATTGGATACACGAGCTAATTTAGCACTTTTCCGATCATTCAGTGCTTCAGACTATGTTGCTACCCAACGACTCAGGTGATACTAACTTTTTTTAATGGTTTCGAGGAGTCATGTACTGAACGTGTTTATGTGGCTCATTGCAGGCACAGGCTAATGTACTATCACATGGAGATTTTCAAGATGGTTGATGTCATAGTTACTCCAACAACTGGGTACACAGTCCAGTAGATACACATGCTAGTACATACATCGTGTTTCCAATCTTTTATTCACTCTCGTATTCTACCTTAAACATACCAGTTTTATGAAATCACTTGGTTATTTATTTGTGAATTCTTTTAGCATGACGGCTCCAATAATTCGCCCAAGAACACTAAAGATGGGTGAGACGAATATGAAGGTAACAGGTATGTTGTTGTTGTTGGTGTTCTCAATGCTATGCTTGATTTTGCTAAAGTTTGAGGTTCTTTTAGTTTCAGTTTTTTTAGTGAAGGTCAAATGTGCGTGTTTCAGGTAATATGATGCGTTTTATCCTGGCAGGCAATCTTCTTGGACTCCCAGCCATTTCCGTACCTGTAAGTAACGTTTTACTTACAGAAGAAAATGAAACCACACTTTGTTTTAGACTTTTAGACATCAGTTAAATGTTCACCTTTTGTTCTGCCTGAATGATTATGAACCTATTTCTGCAGGTTGGTTATGACAAACAAGGGCTTCCAATTGGTTTACAGATCATTGGCCGCCCTTGGGGCGAAGCTACAATTTTGCGTTTGGCTGCTGCTTTTGAGGTACATTTACAGTACCACAAATACTCAAGCTTGAGGTGCATCTAGTTAACTTGTTAATGGGGTTGTTTTATTATGAAATTTCAGGGACTACGTACTGAGACTAAGAAGCCAATATCATATTTCGATGTCATAAAGGGGTACTGAGATACAGCGTTGCTACACTTTATGTCCCTATGGTTCTGTGATATTCAGAGCTCTTTATGTATACTAATCGATCTTTTAGTTTGTATTTACCTACTATCAACTGTTTATCGGTTAACAGCATCTTATTTTTCCGAGTAATCAAAATATATATTGAGCTAATTGCAGTTTTAAGGGGAGTATTATTTGAAAATTGAGAACACTGGCGGAATAAATTAATTTGCTATCTACTTCACAACATCATACATAGCAACAAAGCATCATCAACTGTAGCATTACCATGTTCGCGCATTCATGTTTCAGCTTTCAGGAATCATACAGTAAATGAACCAACCGCCATTTAATAGCAGATTGAAAAACTTATCTTGATCACGTGGACCCAGAAACAGACTTGTCATTTGCAAGCTTTCCATCAACGGTGGCACTTGGGATATCTGGCCCGGGAGGAATCCTTCCTGGATAATCAGTTGTAGAAGTACCTGTTCCTAACATGCTGGTAGAACGAACACACGTTAAATCAAAAAGTCTTGAACAAACATTGTTAATTTCGGAGAAATGAAAAAGGGAATATTTACCTTTTGTCCACAATCACCATGGAGCGAAGCTCACAATTTGCGAAACTGCACATCAGTTGCAAAAAATGAAATTGTCATTTTAATAAACTGAGTTTTAGCTTAAAATGAACTCATCGTGACTTACTGTTTGTTAATTTCTTTCCTCACTAACGGGTGGCAGTCATTGCCAAATGTAGCCAGTGTATGAAACAAGAATCCACTGTGAGTTACAATAGCTATCTCCTTCTCTTCTCGTGTCCATAGCCTGTATCGACCATAAAATTAGTAGAGGTGGAAAGATGACCGGGCTGGATAACAGGTCAAGCCAAGTTTAGGCCAAATGGGTCGAGTTGACCCAAAACCATTTCTGTCCAAAACACTTCAATTTAAAATATCACAAAAACTATATTATTTTGAATAGCGACATTAAGAGGTTGATTGTATTAAAAATATAATTTGGACGACTTTTGACCCATTCGACCCGTTTCCGTATAACTGTAGGGAGTATGCATGAAGAGCATAAAAGCTAGAACTGAACTCACCAATCCAGGAACTTTTTGCCCCTAGATGCAAGTTCTTCTTTTGTCTCCCTTACATCAGCCTTCCATAAAACGTCTTCATCACTTTCTATCTGAAATAGATAAATGCAATTCAGTTAAGGAATTAATCGAGACTCGTGCAAGTAACTCCTGGCTTGACTTTCACTAACTGAAATTGAGAAAAAAATGCACACTTGCCAATGAAAAATCAATTGCAGGAAACATGCATTCGTATTCACCGACACTTCTCCTACGATCACAAGGATGAACACCCTGACAACCAAAGAAAAACTGTTAACGGGCTACAACATAATTTTCTCAACCTGCAAATCATTTGAGTTGACATGGACACCCTAAGCACCTGTGTCAAAATCTCATACGATCATATAAAAGTTGCATTTAATATGATAAAAATCAAAACTTTTATCTAGCTAAAGGGAATATATTTTAACCTCTGTAAAACAAACTTGTTCTTATGTTATATATAAACATACCAAATGTTCTCGACAGAGTTCTACTGCAACAATAGGTGGACAATTGAGGCTTGAAATTGCAGATCGACCACTATTTCCCGCATTTGCTAACATAAGTGGTAGTGAATCCTCAGTATCTGTGTAGTCTTCCCCGCCAAACACTCCGACTGCTGTTTGCATAGTCCTGGAAAGTAGACGATTCAACATCCAAATCAAAAGTATTTTTGACTTATAAGATATACATGATACAAAATAAAACTAAGATAATACCTTAACAAAGGAGATGTTATAACCACATCGATCCTCTTAGCGAGCCCACTTGCATGGACATGTTTACGCAGATTTTCAACCTAAATTAATAGATAGAAAACGATCAAACATAATGATTAGCAGAAGAAAAAAAGTTTGTTAACGAGTAGAAAGTAGAAACAAGATGAAGAGTTTGACCTGCTTCCAGCCTAATTGAGTAAGCTCAGCATCAAAATAGTCAGGGGACATGTAGGCTTTATAATCCTTGTCTCCTATTACATTGTGAATTCCTTGTGCATGCCTAACCTGAATGAATGAATGAATGATAAATGATTACGGAAGATCTAAAAAAAGATACCACAACTTATAGGTAGATGATGTAAATTTAGGACACGAACGAACCAGGTGAATGGTCTTGGATCGGTGCAATGGGTACAAACTTGATGTCGAGTCGATATCCATTATTGCAACTGCAATATCAGATTAATTTATCAAACTTTTGATTGGTGTACAGTATTACTGTTTAATGTTGTTCGTGCCAACGATTTTTTTTTCTTTTTTTTACCATGGTTTCCGACTTTTTGGCCGGTTTGAACCCACCACCACACAGACTCAAACCGGGTAATAGCTATTTATATGTTAGCTACACAAATATTATGTGGCACTTATGAAAATTGTGTGGTCAAATTAAGATGCAATGTCAAACTACCATTATGGGATGGCTTATTGAAACAGCTTATTGGTTTTGAAAATAAGCTCCAAAATGCTTATCTATAACAGCTTGCATATAATAAGCAATCCCCAAGCTAATACAAACATACATTACTTTGTTGCAAATCTTGAGATAATTAGTCAAAGTCAATTATAGATCAAACTAAGAAAAAGAAAAATAAAAACAGAGACAATAGTAGTATAATTTATAAATCTTTAAATGAAGATGAAATGTAAAGGAATTACCAGATTGATGGAAGAGTTGATTTAAGAATCTTTATTCTTAAATTGGCATTTGTGTGTGTGTTTGTTTAGGATTGGACAAGTAAGTAAGAAAGAAAGTGATGGACAACATGTTTATTTGTGGTGGAAATGTTTTATTATTCCATCTTGTGTTGTCACTCACTTCTATCTCTCTCATCTGACTTAATTTCTTCTTCAAATTTTTTTTAACCATGACTTCAGACCTTTTGGCCGATTAATTCACGAAGTTTGAACTTACTGTACACAGACTCAAACCAGTTAAAGCTCTCCCTTTTCAAGAGATTTGCGTGGCCACTTAAGGTTGTTTGCACCTAGCAAAAATTGAACTTAAGACCTCACACATTTTAGAATGATAGTCGATAATTCTAAAAACCTTAATAACCAACAATATTTAGGGTTGATCGTGGTCGACCAGACCAAAAACCAAATAAGATGCATTTTTAAACAATTAGCCCCTTTACCATCTTTACAGTAATTTGACTTACAGATCTAAAAGACTGACACCAATAGCATTAGAGTCTTAAGAATCTTTAGATTTCAGGAAATACCATCACTCATGTATTTCTCTTTCACAAGAAATCTTATATCAAATATCTTTATCATATGTGATTGTATTGCTCGTGAGTTATATGTCTTGATTCCTTCAAGACTCGAGATAAGTTTATCTTTTCAAGTATTTAAGATCTTTCAGCAGCACATTTACACTTGTCGGAGGTCTTTCTAGAAGCAGCCTATTTATTTTCGGATTTATCCTGAGGTAGAGGTAGGATATGTCTATATTCTACATCCTCATACTTCGCCCTAGCAGAATTGGGTATTGTTGTTGTTGTTGTTGTTGTTGTAAGATATTATATTCATATATTTATATACATTCAAATGGAGGGGTGATCATTCGGTTTAACCCGACCCAAACCGACCCGACAAACCCGCAACCCGAAAGTCGAAAAAATCTCGAACCGAAACCGAATCGAGAAAACTCGGTTTTTCTCGGTTTCGGTTTTAGTCGTTGATATGTACCAGATAGTAACAACCAGAAATCAGTTAAGAAATGTAGTTGTTATGAAAGCAAACAGGGACTCACATAAGAAGAAATGAATCCGTATTTGTATTCAAATGATTCACTAGGATTGTAATGGAATTGAGAGAGAGAGATATTACAAATCTTTTCATGAATGAATTACAAGTGAAAGGGAAATGAGTATTTATACAAAGAAAAAGAAGAAGTAACAGATTTTCCCGCCAAAAGTTATAACTAACTTTTGGCCTTCAGTAGAATCCACATTTGGGAGGAAGGAGAAATGGCTTTCAGTGGAATCCATCAGTAGAATCCAAATTGGCTTATATCAAACCCTTCCCCTTAACATTTGACTTTCCACAGTCAAATAGCATCTTCAGTTGCTTCCTCTTGATCAAACCCAGGGTACTTCTTCAGTAGTTCAGTATATAGTTCCCAAGTTGCATCTTCTTCACTGCCATTTGACCATTCCACTCGTTTAAACCTTCCACATCTTGTGCAGTCCAAAGCATTTCTATCAAAATGCTGATAGAAAACTTGTCACCTGATTCGTCATCGAACACCCCAAATAACTTGCTATGTCCCCTCCGTTGTGGTTGTAATTTCAGATACATCACTTGTCTTGAATAATCAAGCCACTGTACGACCCACCTGATGTACAAATCTTCTTTCCCACAAGACACTAGCTTTACACATAACTCTTTCCATCTTCTCTTTTTCCTGTTTGGCCAACGCCACTTTTCAAATTTCATATTAACTTTCCATTGTATACCAACTATTTTATTCCTATTAGGCCATTTCCATATATCAAACTTCCATTGGCTACTCTTAAATTTGAAGATTGTGCAATATGCCTTTTCCCTTTTAGGCCATTTCAACATGTCAATTTCTTTTTTTACAACCTCACTTTGCATTAAGTGCCATCTCAGGCTCACTTTACAGTGAGTGCCGCCCAAGTGCCAACTCAAGCTCACTTCCACTGTGTCTTCCATTATGGATTGATAAACAAGTGTCTTCTGGGTCTGACCAATACGATGCACCTCACTGATTGCTTGTGCCTCAACTGCAAGATTAAGTAGTGGCTTTGGAAGAATAACGTGTTGGCCTTCCAAAAGATTATGTCCATTGGCTCCATGTTGAATCAAGAATAACATCGCCTGAACAAAATTTGTTTCTGCCTGCTTTTGTTTCTTATTTGCTTCATCTTTTACACTAACTTTCTCTCCCTTACATTGGTTGATAATAACATGTGACCACACTGAACCATCATTCAGATTTTCCCAATGTTCAGTCATCCCAAGAAAACATTTACAATACGTAGTATGACCACACTGAAAAACCATCTTCTGGTTGCTGAGCCTTCCCTGACAAACAAGACTTATTTCCTCCTCTAATTGGACATGATTTTCATTTTCCTCTTTTATAATCAAATTAGAACAACCATGTCTCATAATATGGATCTCAGAAGAATCACATTCACCTTCTAATTGTGAATTTTGTTTAGAGTGTATCAACTCACCAGTCACTTCATTTCTTCTTAAGACTGATGACCCATCCATAGCTGGACCAACCATATGTGTAAAATCATTATCAGTACCTGGTTGAGTTATCTTAGTCTCTTCCATCTCCAAAAACCCTTCCAACTTAACAACATGCTCATTGACCAGGACATCAACATCCACAATTAACTCCACATCTGAATCTCTATACCCCTCTGATTCTAACAGATCAACAATTAACATTTCATCAAACTTTGAAGTCTCATATTTCTTACTCTCACCATCATTATACTCCATGGCCACACCCTCATTTCCACTATCCTTGACACTATGCTCCTCAATCTCATCGTCTTCTGTAACAAGCATATCACAAACGACCACAAATTTATTTTTTTCATCCATCTCACTTACCTTCAATTCAGTTTCACTACATATAACCTCATCTTTACCAAGTTCATCAAAACCATTTATCCTCATGTTTTCTTGTTCCTTACCTTTGACATCCTCTATACCACTATCATCAAAAACCCTCAACCCCACATTATTTTTCACCCCTACTCTTGAAACATAAAACTTTAAAGAATATAACTGTTGGAATTATATAACATGACTAATCATAAATATAAACAATAAACATCAAAGTAAGTGCGGAAGCGTATAGGAACATATAATGAATAATTAATTAACTAAAGAATAAAGTATGCGTACCTTTCTTGATTCTAGCCGAACAAGAATCAAATCCACAAACTAGCAATTAGGATGAACCCTAATTAGGGTTTATAGGATTATAAGAATTACCCCTTACAGTTTTGTAATTCAATCCAAGATACAATCAATAGTGTGATTGTACTATGTTCTTGTACACACGTACTAAACCGAATTAAAGTAATGCTAGTTTTTATAAAACAAATAACTTGGTTTATAGGAAAAGAGTGGATCGACACCAAGAGGTGGTGTACGATCGGTTTGGATCAAAGAAACACACACAAAACTGTTTTAGGGTTTAGCTAATGAGCACAAGAGATGGAAAAATAAAACCCCTAGCCTTGTTTATATACCCAAGTAAACTTGGTGAACAAGTTGAGGTTGTTTCCTTTTCTCTTTAGGCCGATCGGTGTAGGATTCCCCAAAGGGATTCCGGAACCTTCCCAACTTTTGCAATTTAGTCCTTTTCCATAAACATTTAACGACCGTTAATCCATTACATTAATTACATAACGTCCGTTAGTTATTTCGTTTAATAAATAAATAAATATAACGTTTATATTTAATTATTAACTTTAAATTCTCATACGTAAAGTGTGCAATCCCATAGTCTCGAGTTCGATCCTAACTCACGTCTATTAATTTATTGTCCATAAAACCAACAGCTCCCACTTGGACATATCTTAATAGAGTGATCACAATCGGTTAGCGTCTAGCAACACTTCGATGCCTCTAGTACAACTCAAGCAAGGCTCCTGGAAAACCTTTTAATGATTTCTCATTATTATTATCCTTTTGTTTCTAATACCATGTTAAATAAAGATATGGAATTAAGTCATTCTTTATTCAACCATTTTGTTTCTCGTTATTAAGTGATTGAGCAAGATTACCAAATCTTCTGAACATATTCAGGGGAGAACTTTGGGTGTGGCCACACAAACATCTTGTCAACCCTACGAGGGGCCCAGCAGTATTAAACTCCAAAATAAATTTGAAGGAACAAATTCTATCTTGACTACGAGAATAACCCACGAACTTTGCAACACTTCAGGAAACAACCCTTATGACTACCAGTTACGTATAGCGTTAAGTTGTTCCACAGAAGTGCACTACATTCATGACACTTATCTGGTATCTCAAGTCTGAGGATAACTATTCATAATTTACTTATAACAATATCCACAAAGTAAATTATGTAGTTGGGATAAGTCCTATATTCAATCCATTGAATATCATCTGAAATTGGTATGCATTCTCATCAATATACTTTCAAGTATATTCTACCACATCTCTCAGATTTGTCTTAATTTAATGATACTCCCATATCATTAATCGACAACGGACGATTTAGAATAAATAAATTTATTCACGGATTAAACATGCAAATATAGGATACAATATATTATAAAATCAAACATACCAAGTATTTGATTTATATTATAACAATTGTTTAACATCCCTTATCCAAATACCAAATAGATCAATGCATGAAAATTCCAGTTGATGAATTATGCCTCAAGTAATGACAATCATACTTGTTGACAAGACATAAATCAACCAACTTGATCTATCATAATTTTGAGAATACTTATTTCAAGAATTCAATTAATGAAGTCCTTGTATGTGTGCATTCAACAATCCACATAATAATTCATAAAGTGTGTGACATCCTCTTTCACCAATTTATGACAATTTAAACTTTCAAACATTTCAAAGTTTATAAGTATTCTTATTCTTTTAATGTATAATGCAACTGTGTTCTTAGATAAGCACTACTAGTTCACATGGCCATTAACAAGGATGAAATCCTACCATGACTAGTATTGAGTGTCATCTCAATTAAACCAGCATCATTGTATACAAACAACAATGTGCCCATTAAAACTCCGTAAACTTTAATATCTTATTATGTAACGTTTGATGCTTTCCTAACTTTCAAGTTTAAAGCTGATGACAATTTGCACAACAATTGACATATTGTTCATCCATAGAATCTAGGAGCAATTCCAGGTTTTAAGGATGTAATTCTATTAGAATATTCATTACACAAGTTATCTAATAACTTTTAATTAGATATCAATGTTGTCAAATCACTTCTTATTCAAGAATGATACAACAATTTTAATACACTACATGATGTACATGATGAATCTACATTCAAACTTAGATTTCATTCATGTTCTATCTTGTCAAAAGATATTTATCCATTTCCCAAATGATATATCATGTTTTATTAGAATCATTTATTTTACTGCACATGTTTATTAACAATAAACATATATTTCAAGGTTGTATGTTTTAATTCTTAAATCTTACAAATGAAGTTTCATTCCAATCTAATACTTAACATTTAGCTTACAAGGAATGTTACTTACTATATGTTATACAACATATAAGATTTAAGAAACTTAACATAATACTCCCACTAGCTTTCAGGAATACTTAAAATTTATCTTATTTTAATTATAAATCGAAAATGGATTTAATAATTTAACCTAAGAATAATTTCATAGATGCATGCATTTATCCATTCATGAATTATTGCACTTCGTACACTACCAAAGATTATATGAATTCAAAAAACCTTTCAATTACTTACCGTCCTCGCTCAAGTAATTTCTCAAGAAAGAATTTTGATATTCCATTGTCATATTTCATATTAATGAAAACAAGTATGACAATTATCATCTTTATATATATTTAATGTGTCTAGAAAAGAACATTCAATCACAATTAATTGCTTAAGTATGATTAATAATCTTGTCATAAAACATGCATTAAATATGTGTACAATATTGTCCATATGATTTCTACATAGAAATTCAAACCACTAGAGTTTTTCATCTCTTTGAAGAAACTCATTTCCATTCTCTAGTCTAACTATTAAGATAAACCAAATTTCCCAAATTGATTATCTTTATGGACAGCATCTTTAACATTCATAGTATGAGTAATTTTCCCAATTCAATATTTGGTAATCCATCATAATGATTATCAGGTTTACTATAATCCTGTAACTCATATTTCTCAGCATATAAGTCAAATATCTGAGATATCCTTGTAGATCTATGAAAGATAATTCCATCATCTTGAGGTCTATCATTTACATGTCTAACCTCATCATGATATTTACTAGTGTGTTTTAGAAGATTATGTATCTTGTTATTTTATCTTTCAAGATAGAAAAAAACTCCCACTTGCCTTTTGTAATATATAGACTATCTATATATACTTAGCAATTAGAGCAAAACTACATTGTTCTCTTTTGGGACATTACAAATACACATTGATAATTTCTGA
Source organism: Chrysanthemum seticuspe (assembly GCA_019973895.1). NCBI lineage: Eukaryota > Viridiplantae > Streptophyta > Magnoliopsida > Asterales > Asteraceae > Chrysanthemum > Chrysanthemum seticuspe. The sequence goes on along the minus strand of BPTQ01000007.1, from coordinate 356,156,842 downwards.
TTTTACTTTGTTAATAACCTATTCATTAATAGTTTAACAAATTCAGAATATTCAATTTTAAAACTTAATGTGATTCATCACATTCCATAATGAAATGGTGTTTTAACAATCTTCTAGATTGGAGTCATATTGAGTATATTTAATCCATACTCAATTTTCTAACCTTGTTACTTTTTAAGAAAGAAGTTATGGTTATCTTGAATCAAACAAATCAAATAGAGTCTGATTCTCCTAACTGAAAATACCATCAACTTGTGGTATTCATTAGAATTAATATTGTAAGACAATCTAACAATATTTAAGATAAACATATTTCTTTTAGCTTACCTATTTACCAACTAAGTCAACTTAATGGTATAATAGACTTTCCAAGCCAATTACATGCTTTATAACACAAGTACCTTTTAACCAAGTTACTTCATATCTATGTCTCAACAAAAAACATAAATTGTTATAATCCCATTTAACGTTATAAATCATTGATCAACTCAATGACTTTTTGTATATGTCTTAATTAAAAAACATAACAAGTTAACGTCTTACTTTATTATAAGTCTTAAAAGACTTTATGTTTATGTCTTTACAATAAATCATAAACATGTTTAACTAAAGTAATTATGAACACAACTCTTGGTTTCAATAGTAATTTCAAGTTAATTTATTTTACTTCACAATAATGTACGACTACATTATTTTTCATTTATGTCATTCCAAAATTCATAAATAAACAAATTGAAGTAGGATTAGATTACTTCATTTAATTTTATGTCATTCTAATAATACATAAATATTTAATTTGAAGTAGTCTTATATATCATTTTGACACATGTTCTAAATACTTGTCTAATTTAGAAACTGTAAATATGTCCATGCAAGGTCTGACTTTACATAGAGATTTACTTTGTTATTGCAATCTCGCCAAGTTCTGACATGACGTAAATTGCAACACCAAATGTTTCTTGAATTAGATATGTTCAAGTTATATTAGAATGTTAGTCTCTTACCTTGCAGTCAAGAGAATCCGTTAAATCATATACTTATATGTTGTACCTTGCACACAATATAGATTTCTCCCACTTGTGCATGGAACATCATGTAGCAGATAAACAACACGACATATGTTTGTTTATGTGACTAATATGATTTTTGTCATTGATATTAGCATAACTAGTAGATGTAGAACCACTTCATTGTCTAATAAGGAAACGTACATGACTATCCTTGAAAACATAAGTGTCTATAAGTGGAAAGTAATTATCATAAGACATTCTAGAGATAATCTGAGTTACTACCAAGATAACAAAGCTTGTAACTCCCACTGAATAAGAGATCATTACATTAATTCTTTATTCAGTAATAAGAACACAACACTCCCACTGGATTTGACAACATTGTAAGTGTTTCATTAGCCAGTGAAAGAAAATAGTGTATTATTTACTTCCTACACCTTTGAGAAAGTCCATACATAACAATTACAAATGTACTTAAAAGAATGTATTCTACTATGTAGATGATGAATTTATCCATCAATGCTATTAACTTGAAAAATTGGGCATGCAATTTCTTTCTTAATAGTTCTACTATTCCAACAATTGTAAGTAGTACTTTTAAATGGTCAAAGCACAACAACTAGATAAAATATGCCAGTTTGTCTTTTACCAATTATACAGTAATTAGTCTAGCTTCTAATTTAATAACTCAGAAATATGCAATTTTCTTAACTATTAAAATTTGCTTACGAGTTACGTATTTAGAATTTAGACAATTCTAATTGTCCTATCATACCTTTCTTCATTCATGAAAAGGAATAGGGTTGAATCTCACTCTTTCTTAGAAAAGAGGACTAGGTTTATTCTCTTAGTAACGTTGACTCTACTAAAACCCTTACAGGTGTAGATCAATTTTACCAATACAGGAATAACCTACGTTTACGGTTTAATGTTGCATTAATACATTTAAAGAATTAGCAAAATTCAATTTTAGTATTTTCGATAATTAAACTTTTCAAGAAAATAAAATACCCAAGGTAATATTCATATAACCATAGAATTTTCTCGAAAACTAGGATCCAAATTATCATAGGTTCATTACATCAGTTGATCTGCTAGCAATGAAACGCATATAATAAGGTAATCTGTCGAACATTAATTGGCAAACAATTTCCAACTCCTAGATCATTATGGGATTTATATTTTCCAACGCTATTGCAAATATAAACATGTTTCATCCCATCTTATGCCATTGAGTCCAGGTCTCACTTCCTACTCAACTTAAGTGTCTAACTTAAAGAACTGCAAATATGTCCATGTAAGGTCTGACTTTACATAGAGATTTACCTCTCCATCACAATCTCGCCAAGTACTGTCATGACGTAAATTGCAACTTCAAGTGTTCCTTTTTAATTAGATGGCATATTCTTAATTTAAAAGGGTACTAGTTTTGATTTTATGTGGTCAAATCAAAGATGTACAAAGATGTCATGCATTCATCTTGTAGCATAATTTTAATAAAAAACTTTTTATTACCAATTCTTAAAGATCAAATTATCAAAGTTTTGATTGAGGTATTGGGTTCACCAATCAAGGAATTTAGTATTAATTATCATCCATTATACCGTACTTTTGCATAAGTGTAAACACTTAGTGTTTCGGATAATTACCACCGAAGTGGCGCATGGAATTAAAACTAATTCGCCCTTAAGATGAGCTTGTACTTTTATGGCTTACTAAGTAGCTCCATTCGAACTTACAGAGGGCAGAGGACCAGGTAAGCGCAAAAGCATAACCTTAGACATCCATTCAGTGTGACTGTGCGCACTTCTTAAATAACCCCTTTATAGTTCATTCGAATGGGTGAGCCGTTCAGTCATTGTACCAAAGTCACCAATCAATTAAACTATTGAAAACTTAACTCTTCCAAAACAAATCAAATTTCACCATTGTTTAGTCCGTATTATTTTTCTATTCAAAATTACCCTTTGCTTAAAACTGTCGCACATAATAAACAAACAAGTAATACCAATAAAAAAATATAAACAACTAAAAACAATGCGCACATAATAAACAATTTATACGTGTAAACAAGTAGCCACATGCAACTTATTCGATAAAACCCTATTAATAATCAATATCTAGGTTAAATTAATGTATATATTAATTTAGGGTTTATAGGTGATGATGAATATAATAAACATAAATAAAATATATAAACGCAGCGGAATCATCACCAACAACGGATCCATATTGCCATATGATCAATCAAATAAAACATAGATAAGGTTTATACCTTTGTAGTGTGATTCCGGTTATGAGATACCAACGACCACCACGAATGGAATCAAGAAACCAAAAGACCAATTAGGTTGGCCTTTCCCAATGTGTGAAACACACTACACGTCTAACAATCACCCTTTGATGCTAGTCTTAACCTTTGATCCCATCCTTGCACAAGACTACTCTTAGAATTATCAAGGAGAGAAAAACCCAAAAAACACAAACCCTATTGAGTGTGTATCTTTGGACGTCCAAAGAGGGGAGGGGAGGAAGAGGTCTTAAGACCAAATTGTAACTTATCAATCATAATCAATTCTCATCAATTAGAATTAATGCTAATTGATGTCAAATCATAAGATACATATTAGGCCCTTCAAAGTCCAAATACTCCACTTAACCCCCTTATGAAACAAAGGTTATACATAATGTAAATACGATAAATACATTATGACAATGGTGTCTAAGTGTATATGTGTGTGACCCCATAGGCTCACATATGACTAGCCATATAATTATTTATTATGACACGAGCATACCCCAACAGCTCCCACTTGCGACGTCATAATAGAGAAGTAATTATACAAGCAATGGTTAGCGTCTAGCAACACGCCAATGCCCCTAGTGATATGTGAGGTCAGTTTCTTAAACATTTCATTTAAATGGTTTATATGTCATATATCCCTTTGTTTCAGATACCATGTTGAATATTAGACATGGATCAAAAGTCATTCTAATTGTTCAACTATTATGTTCTCGATCTTGATATTGAACAAGATTACCAAGTGAATTAAGATTCATCTTAATCTCATTTGGGTACGGCCATACAAACATCTGTTCAAATCATCGAGGGGCCCAATAGTATCTAACTCCAAATCATGTGGAGGAACAAATCCTATTTTGACTGCACGTGTCATTCATGTGCTTCAAATCATTCCTGATAGTGGCCTTTATAATTACCTTGTTCAGGACAGCGTTTAACCATATCAAGGAATGAAACTCCACACATGCAAAACCTGCTTGCATCTCAAGTCTAAGGATAATAGACATAACCATTTTCGAGATTCACTATTTGACGCCGATCCATGCAGTGAATACTCGTAGGTTGGGTCAGTCCAATGCTCATCACCATGAACAACATGTGAGTTTGGCAAAATGGTCACCAACACACTCACAATTGTCTTAATTTGATGGTACTCCCGTACCGTCAACCGACAATGGACAAGTTTTGAATGAAGAAAATCATTCATGGATTTAAACATGCAAATATAGAATACAGTTGATATAAATGAAAACGATAATAACCATTAAATCAATTCATTATAAAATATAAACTGCTTAGCATTCCATTATCCAAATACTATAAACAGATATGCATAAGACTACATATAGATCGGAAACCGGTGTTCCCACCATGATCAAATTATGTTGTTCAAGACAACAAGTAGTCATCTGAGTAAACCTTGAGAATACTTTTTTCAAAATCCATGAAAGGTATGATGATTGTGCTTTTGTATGTGTGCATTCAAGTACAATACGAGTATTGCAACAATGCATTCCATAGGGTGTTTGAAGCTAGCAAAACACCTACTTTAGACATTCATCTAAACAGTTTCTCAAACTGTAAAGTATTCTTATTCTTTTAATGTATAATGCATTAATGCTCTCAGTCGAGCACATCTAGTCAACAATGTCATCATTCATGATGATATGCTACCATGACTAGGTTTGAGCATCATTTCAGTTAAATAAGCATCAATGTATGCAAACAGAACAGAGATCCTCAAATATCCGTAAATGTTGAACATATATTTGGTCCTTTGAAGGTCCATTAGAATGTTCGTTTAACAATTATCTAATGACATTCACTTAGATATTTGTTGTTATCAATCATCTTGCATTCATGCAAATGATATAATTAGTCCAATGCACAATATGATATACATAATGAATCCTTTAGTTAAACTTAAGGTTTCTATTTATGCTTTCAATCTCATCAGGTAAGATTGATTATTGAGACTCCTCTCAATAATGTTTCATATTGTGTCAGACTTAATAACCGCTTATGTTTATTCAAACAAACATATGTAACAAGGTTGCATGTTTTATTTTCTAAAACTCTCAAGAGAAACTTCATTCCAAACTAAGAAAAAAAATTCTAGCTTAGATGGAATAATGTTTCTAATACGTTATCAACATATGAGATTTAAGAAAATAAATACAGTGCTCCCACTTGCTCTTAGTGTACTTCGTACTGATCTTATTTTAATCAAAATCAAATTAATGATTTTATGGTAAACTAAAGATCTTAGCTCGGAGATGCATTATCTAATCCACACTTGGATTCTTGTATCTTGTAGACATAATAAAGATTATATATATTCACAAACCCTTTTGAATACACATCGTCCTCGCAAATGTATTCAATAAGAAAAGAGTTTTGAAATCCTATTGTCACATTTCATGAAGATAAGTATGACAATTCACCATCTTTATACATTTAATATTTACAGGTAGGTAGATTTAATCATAGTCAATTTCTTGAGTATGAGTAACTCATTTCACTACTCGTGAATTAAATGTGTGTACAAGTTTGTCCTTTTGAGTCTTCTCATTGAGAAACTCATTTTTAACCTCACAGTCTAACTGATTGGTAAGTGATTAATCAAGCTTCATGAGTGATTGTCTTCCACGGACTGCATCTTATCATTCATAGTTTTGAGCCATTCATCAGATTCAAAATCTGATAATGCAGCTCTTAGTTAGCAGGTTCACAATGACCCTCTAACTTATATCCCTTAGCATTGATATAAGACTATATCATTTAGGTGCAAGAAGTTTCCTTCCGGATCTATGAATGAGAGATATCATACTATGGTTTAACATATGCATATTTAACCTTAGTGTGACATCAGCAAGTGTACCTAGAAGGTTGTGTATATTAGTTCTTGAACAACTTCAAGATCTAAAGGTGCTCCCACTTGCTTTGTACATAGAGACTAATCTCTAGATACACAGCATCTTGAGAAACAATAAATTGTTTTCAATTGGGACATCCAAAATACATTAGTAGTTCTTGACTCCGGTTTGTTAATTACTTACTCTAAGGTATTTAACAAATTAAGAACTTTAATCAAGACATAATGGAATTCATCCCATTCCATAACACAATGGCGTCTTAAATACCTTCCAGATTGGAACCATATTGAGTGTACCCATGGCACATTCAATTTTCTAACCTTAATTCTTTGGAGGTAAGAGAGTTTAAGTCATCAAAGATCAAACAATATCAATAGAGTTTGATTTTCCATGATGGACATACCATAATTATGTGGTATTCCATGAGGATTGATGTTGTGAGACTATCCCACAACTCATTAGATGAACTTATACTCTTTGGCTTACGTATCTGCCAACCAAGTCAAACCAGATGGCATCAATAGTGTTTTCAGCCTATTGCATACTTAATTTATAAGTTGTTGACCAAGTCAATGACTTCATGTGCATGTTTTGACTAGAAAACATTAACATTTAATATTTTACTATACGTCATACGTCATTTACAATTTAATGACTTCATGTACATGTATTTAACAAGAATACATAACAAGTTAACGTCTTACTTTACGTTATAAGTCTTTCAACAATTAACAGACTTGATGTTTAAGTCTTTACAAGAGACCTAAACATATTCAAGTAAAGCAATTTAGAGTGCCGACTCTTGGCCTCAATAGTAATTTCAAGTTAATTTCATACTTCAAGATTATGACTTTACAATAATACATAATCATATTTACTGAACAATTCGGTGAATATGTTGAAGTAGCTTTTCATATTATCTTGACATTTGTTCTAATTAGGGCAACTTACATTTTATGTGTAGAAGTCCTAGTAGAATATTAGTTTTCTTACCTTGCAGTCAAGAAAAACTATTAGTCATATTGTTATATGTTGTATCTTGCACACAATGAAGATTTCTCCCACTTGTGCACGGCACAACATCATGCGTAATATGACAGTGTCACAGATATGATTTTATACAAATGAAAATATAGATATGTAGAACTTTATTGTTTTAATAATGAATCATGCATAACAATTTATTGATAACATTTCAGGAAGCAACATCAGGAACGCGACAAGTTATCTAATAAAATTCATGCAATGGTTCTTATATAAACTATGATGCTTCACGTGTGGAAAGTAATGTATTATTTCAAGACAATCAACAAATAATATGGGCAACCTGCAAGGTAATAAAGATTACGGCTCCCACTGGATTAGACAACATTACATGTGTTTCGTCACCAGTATTAAAGTCACATAGCTCCCATTGGATTATACAACATCATAAATGTTATGTCACCAGTGGAGACTGAGTGTCAATTGGATACTTTCGTTCTTTCTTTGAATATCTACACATTATTGCTAATGTGAGTCACTTGGACTAGTAAACATGTACTTAGATATTCAATGAAGTGCATCAAATTCTAACATATAGATGACGGGCTAGCCATCATTGATATTTTAACTTGAAAATAGGCATGCAATTCCTCCATAAGGTCTATTTTACCACAAGGGTGTGTAGTACCTTATTAAGTTCATTGGGTTAAGATAATTGCTAGGTAATCATGCTAGTAATTGTCTTTACCATTTTTCGGTTTATTGATATTTCCATCTTCTAATTATTAAAACTCATATTATTTGGTAGCTATAGAAAACGTGTTCTCTAGTTATCCAAATATCTTATCTTACTTCAATGTTTCAGAACCGGAACAAGGGTTATAAAACAAACTTGAAAGAATAAGATGTGCAACCACACTTAACCGTTTTGACTTTTGCAAGACATCACGATTTCTAGAGTGGGTGTGCTTTGAGTTTGATTAGAATTAGGACAATTCAAATATTCCTATTATTGTATTTCCTCATAAAGAAAACAAATAGGAACAAGTCTCTTTCTTACAAGGAAAGAAGTACTTAGTTTGTCTTTATAACAAGAAAAGAACAAACTTTTGTTTACGGATGTGATGCATTATATCATTAATATGAATTTACAAAGTTCAATTTTTAGTATTTTCGACAATTATCCTTTTACAAATTAATTACCCCATGTTTAAAACAATTAATTTACGAAAAAAGGCTAAGATCCACATTGTGCTTCTACTATCACATCAGTTGATCTGCTAGCAATAGTAGATTCAATTGGTAGGCGACGATCACCAATTGCATTACATGTGCAACTCTTAGATCCTTATGGGACTCATGGCACTAGTGAACAAGCATCTAGTGTCAAGTAGGCATGTTTAGTCCCATCCTTGCCTCGGGTCAAGGTCTCACCGCTTAACTCGATTAAGTCATCCAATTTGAGAACGTGCGAAAATATATCTAGGTCCCACGCATAGACAATAATCACCTTGGGTTACAATTCAACCTAGGTCCCACGCATAGGCAAAAAGTAATTGCAAGTGTTCTCAAGCGATTGGACGGCATGACTTAAATTTGTGATGGGTAAAATATGTTGATGTGAATCAAAAAAGGTGTACGAAAAAGCATGCATTCATTCTTCGTAGCACAAGTTAAAAACTCTTCTTAACTTTAATTCTAATCATTGTTTTAATTTATGTGTGTCAAGTTGTCCATATTCAAGTCTAATATAGAACCTATGTGGATTATAAAAGAGATAGGACAATACATAAATCGAATAACATACATAACAAGTTAAGTGTTATTATTAAAACAATGATTTTAAGTTAAATCCATATTTAAACTTAGTTAAACTAAATCATAAGATTTAGTTTGAAAAATGGTTTGTGTTGCGTTTAAGTTTTAGAAAACTATTTGCAAGTTATATACATTCACAACATACATAATAAGCAAACAACCAACACACAACCACAATATGCAAAGCCTCAACCGATGAAAGAACCTATGCTTGGTCTCGTGAGCCATCACGAGAACCAAGAGTCATCTAGGGACATAAACCACAACCACACGGAGGACTCCCACTTGCTCCAAGACCTAGCAAGGACAAGTAGAAGCCCATAATGCATATGAAAAGTGAATCTGCCAGCCCAGAATTTCTGCATTCGGAGGCCCAAATGGCCTAGAAGGAGTCATCCCCGAGCTTAGCACCAAACTACAAAGTTGTGGGCCCATGAGTTGTCTATCTGCAAAAAAAATTTGGTTAAAAAATACGCAACCAATCATCGGAAAACGCCGTTTTACTGCAGCTTGTACGAGCAGCCATTTTGCGTCTTTATGTCTTTTATGCTTCGCCATTCCATTCCAAGCATCGGTTACAATATATAGAATGTAAAATACAACTAATCTACTATCTATCTATTGTAACATGCCCAAACAATGGCAAAAACCAAATTAAAATTCATACATAAAAGCTGAAACAATGGCAAACCCCAAATAACAAGAAATTAACGACAATCACAATCATTCATAGCACAAGTGGTCTAGGTTTTCATCGGCTTTGCATATACACATAATAATACCATAAAATTATGAACATAACACGGTGTTGGCTAATCCCATGAGCAAACATGCATGTATTTGCCATGGGAACAATTTAAATAGCATGAAATAAAAGATTTAGCCAACGAATCGAAGAAATAATCAACAAGAATAAAAACCCCGATTGGTACGCGAGTAAAATGGATTTAGGTTCTCAAACCTACTGAAATTAGACCTTCTAAAAATCATTTTACCACAGAAAATTAAGCCTTAGGGGCTGTTTTCAAATCGTTTCAAGAATCGATTAAAACAACGCGATTAAAGCCATTTTTAGCGTACCGAACACATTGTTTAATTAACAAATGCGAAACCAATGGCCATAGGACCAAAAATCACAGATGTTTATATTAATATTAACATACTTAATCCATGAAAAATGGAGCCCTCGGGGCTGTTTTGAAAGTGGTTGCCATAAATCACTTAAAAACACGCGTTTTTGACCATTTTTTCGCATACCCGATAAACCTGGCTCTGATACCACTATAGGTGATGATGAATATAATAAACATAAATAAAATATATAAACGCAGCGGAATCATCACCAACAACGGATCCATATTGCCATATGATCAATCAAATAAAACATAGATAAGGTTTATACCTTTGTAGTGTGATTCCGGTTATGAGATACCAACGACCACCACGAATGGAATCAAGAAACCAAAAGACCAATTAGGTTGGCCTTTCCCAATGTGTGAAACACACTACACGTCTAACAATCACCCTTTGATGCTAGTCTTAACCTTTGATCCCATCCTTGCACAAGACTACTCTTAGAATTATCAAGGAGAGAAAAACCCAAAAAACACAAACCCTATTGAGTGTGTATCTTTGGACGTCCAAAGAGGGGAGGGGAGGAAGAGGTCTTAAGACCAAATTGTAACTTATCAATCATAATCAATTCTCATCAATTAGAATTAATGCTAATTGATGTCAAATCATAAGATACATATTAGGCCCTTCAAAGTCCAAATACTCCACTTAACCCCCTTATGAAACAAAGGTTATACATAATGTAAATACGATAAATACATTATGACAATGGTGTCTAAGTGTATATGTGTGTGACCCCATAGGCTCACATATGACTAGCCATATAATTATTTATTATGACACGAGCATACCCCAACAGGGTTTTCACTCCAACAATAGAAAGTGAGCCACATACATCGACGAATCGATTGCGTAAACCCATAATTAATGATATACCAAATTGCACATAATTGATTCATTAATGTATATAATTGGAGTCATCCCCAATTCAAGATTTATCATAAATATACATGTGTATAAAACTTAACAATTAATCCAATCTTAACAATTAAATAATAATACAAGCAACTATCCATGACAAACATGCATGTATCATCATGGATATAACATAACAATTATTCAATTAAGTCACAAGATCGCATACAATTCCATGTCACATAACACTTTATTCATGAATTTATCACGTAACAAATATATTAAATCTAGGTTTCGATATAGATAACATAACAATTAATATAAACCCTAAAAAAAATTTTTTAAGGAAATCGACTAAAAATTTTAGGGTTTCCACCCAAAAAAAATTTTCGATCCATAAAAGATTTTTAAAACAAAATTAGGGCAAAAGCCCTAACCCTAAAATTAGGGTTTATATAATCATAACCAAAACCATAGAATAAATCATATCAAACACAATACAATATCCGTTTTTTACGTGTTTAGTAATTAATTACTCATTAAAACCAATGACTCGTGATGCCACTGTTGGAATTATATAACATGACTAATCATAAATATAAACAATAAACATTAAAGTAAGTGCGGAAGCGTATAGGAACATATAATGAATAATTAATTAACTAAAGAATAAAGTATGCGTACCTTTCTTGATTCTAGCCGAACAAGAATCAAATCCACAAACTAGCAATTAGGATGAACCCTAATTAGGGTTTATAGGATTATAAGAATTACCCCTTACAGTTTTGTAATTCAATCCAAGATACAATCAATAGTGTGATTGTACTATGTTCTTGTACACACGTACTAAACCGAATTAAAGTAATGCTAGTTTTTATAAAACAAATAACTTGGTTTATAGGAAAAGAGTGGATCGACACCAAGAGGTGGTGTACGATCGGTTTGGATCAAAGAAACACACACAAAACTGTTTTAGGGTTTAGCTAATGAGCACAAGAGATGGAAAAATAAAACCCCTAGCCTTGTTTATATACCCAAGTAAACTTGGTGAACAAGTTGAGGTTGTTTCCTTTTCTCTTTAGGCCGATCGGTGTAGGATTCCCCAAAGGGATTCCGGAACCTTCCCAACTTTTGCAATTTAGTCCTTTTCCATAAACATTTAACGACCGTTAATCCATTACATTAATTACATAACGTCCGTTAGTTATTTCGTTTAATAAATAAATAAATATAACGTTTATATTTAATTATTAACTTTAAATTCTCATACGTAAAGTGTGCAATCCCATAGTCTCGAGTTCGATCCTAACTCACGTCTATTAATTTATTGTCCATAAAACCAACAATAACAATGGTGGATTAGAGTTCTTTATCATGAATTTGTAGTTCGATTCTTGGAAACTAGCCCAAATATACGCATCCGAGAGAGTTTTGGGTTCACACATGCTAACCCCTTTTTCAATTTCCAGCGGCAACCCACAAATGAAAAGATCAACTAAATGACATTCATGTAAACCCCTCTTACTGTACAAAGACTTAAATGAATCATAATATTCTTTAATCGTACCATATTTCTTGAGGGAATTGTTCATTGACATTTCAACAAACACCTTATGTGCATCATCTTGTTTCCCACACTTTACTTCATTTTTCCCACATCGTTTGCTCTCAATTACTTCAATGTCATTGTTGTTCATCCCTGAAGATCCAAAGTCATTAACAATACGAGAACTACAACTCGACTTACTTACTTCAGAACCCGAAAAGTACTGATTTTGATCATTACAAATGTATTTTGTATTAACATTGCTAGCCACATAACCATATTGATTTACCATATTGTCTATTGTAGTGGTTATTTGGTGAAGTTGTATGGTCATACCTTCCAGCTTCTGAATGAACCGTGCTTGAGTGTTTGCATCCATACCAGTAGTATCACCATTGTCGTTACCATTTAAACCTCCAATAGTCAAAGCTGATCTAGTTTCCATGTTTCTTGACCCAAATTGAACAAGAATCGACCAAGAATTGAACCCGTAACAACGAAATTCGCTGGAAAGATAACTGTTTCTTGCCGGAATTGAAACGGAGAAGATAACCGGAAAATCAAGAATGTCAGTGTAACACTCTTGAAAGCGTTTGGTGCCAGAAAAGGGCTCTGAATACCACTTGATATGTACCAGATAGTAACAACCAGAAATCAGTTAAGAAATGTAGTTGTTATGAAAGCAAACAAGGACTCACATAAGAAGAAATGAATCCGTATTTGTATTCAAATGATTCACTAGGATTGTAATGGAATTGAGAGAGAGAGATATTACAAATCTTTTCATGAATGAATTACAAGTGAAAGGGAAATGAGTATTTATACAAAGAAAAAGAAGAAGTAACAGATTTTCCCGCCAAAAGTTATAACTAACTTTTGGCCTTCAGTAGAATCCACATTTGGGAGGAAGGAGAAATGGCTTTAAGTGGAATCCATCAGTAGAATCCAAATTGGCTTATATCAGTCGTTTTTTTGCTCTAACCGAACGAACCGACCCAACCGAAACCCGAAACTCGGTAAAATCCAGAACCGAAATAGAACCGAGAAAACTCAGTTTCCGTTCGTTCGGCTCGGTTTTGTCTGTTTATCGGTTTTGGTTCGGGTTAAACTCGGTTTTTTCTCAGTCCTATTCAAATGTAACACCTTTTCAAACTATCTTACCCAATCTAGAAAACCCCAAAAGTAAAAGGACCAAAATTACCACAACACCTTTTCACAAAAACAAAACCAAACTCAAACTCAAAAACACAAAACAGATCTCATTAAAAAACACAACATCAATGTCACCTTCTAGTACCACTAAACTAAAACCAAGACACTTAACATATCTAATCATCATCATCACAATCACACTCACAGTTCTCTACTCAAACATCCTCCATTTAAGCCCAAATTCAAAACCCACAAATCATTCACCATCACCACCAAAACCCTGCAACCTTTTCACTGGAAAATGGGTTTTTGACCCGACCCACAAGAAGCCCATTTATGACCAAACCTGCCCATTTCACAGAAACTCATGGAACTGTATAAGAAACCAAAGAAAGAACATGGATCAGGTGAGTTCTTGGAAATGGGTGCCTGAAAAATGTGAACTTGATGAGATTGATCCATTTGAGTTTATGAGTGTGATGAAGGGTAGGAATGTAGGGTTTGTTGGGGATAGTTTGAATGAGAATTTTGTGGTCAGTTTGTTGTGTGTGTTGAGAGTGGCTGATTTGGGTGCTAGGAAGTGGAAGAGGAAGGGGGCTTGGAGAGGGGCGTATTTTCCGAGGTTTAATGTTACGGTTGGGTATCATCGTGCCGTTTTGTTGGCCAAATACGAGTAAGCGAATTTGATCTACTTTAAGGGATTACTTTTTGATAAATGCTTGTATGATTATTATGTTTATGATAATATAGATACATAGTTACTATCACCCTAAAATGTGTGAGGTCTCGAGTTCAATTCCTGCTAGGTGCAAACAAAAACAACCCTGAAGTGGCCACGCAAACTTCATGAAAAGGGAGGGCTTTACTCGGTTTGAGTCTGCGTGGCAGTGGGTTCAAACCGCGTGGCTTAGTCGGCCAAAAGGTCGGAAACCATGGTTAAAAAGAAAGAAATAGATACATAGTTTTGAGTATTTGGATGTAGAGTATCAAATAACCAGTGGTGTATCATCGTGCGTTTTTTTTTTTTTTACCTTAAGAGGTTTTGAGTTAGGACATATGAATGCATAATTGGTAAGGGTTTATGTTCATTAGGCCAATCCATAAGTTTTAGAACAGGTTTTTCCTGAAATTATCAGAATTGCCAAACACTCATAACTAAGATATTAGAAATAAAGATCTGTTTCTTAGTGCTGAAAGTCTTATCAGCAAATTGCTTAAAATGAAATCATAGTTGCTCATAGTTTGCTGTTTTCTTGCATTTATTGAAAGGTTGCCTTTCTTACTTGTCGTCACTGATTGCATAAAGGTGGCAGCCAAAACAGTCGGAAGTCACGGAGGGAGAGGAAGTGGAGGGTGTACATCGTGTAGATGTTGATATTCCAGCAAAAGAGTGGGCAGATATTGCTGGTTTCTATGATGTTCTCGTTTTCAATACTGGGCACTGGTAAAAAAAGTCGACAAATGTATATATTTTGGATGTTTTTAGCTATTCGACAAATAGTCCATCCTTTAGAAACATTTTTATTGACCTATTAGTTTTAATTATTAATTTATAGGTGGGGCTATGATAAGTTTCCCAAAGAGAAACCTCTTGCTTTCTATGAAGGGGGAAAGCCGATAGTTCCTGCTCCAGATATGATGGACGGGCTTCAAATTGTACTTAAAAACATGGCTGCTTACATAGAAAAGGAATTCCCGAAGACAATCAAATTTTGGCGGCTGCAGTCACCTAGGCACTTTCATGGCGGTGATTGGAATCAAAATGGAAGTTGCTTATTCAATGAACCCCTTAAAAAATCTGAGGTATGAGTGGTTCTTTCAATGATGAAATTTTGAATACTAATAAAAAAAGGTGTGATATTTATTGCGCCATCTGATAGAACTTGTATTAGTATGTAAATATGTTGATGTTACTTATATGTCTCTGTGCATGGACAGTTGCCCATCATCAAGCATTTATTGAAACTATGTGCCTAGTCAATACCAACCCATTTACTTGTGAATGGGTCAATTCAGGTAAATTGTGTAAAACCAAAAAGAATTAGCAATAAGGGGAAACTGATCTAACGGGTCGAAAGCTGTCCAAAATGTATTGTTAGCTTCTAAAATCACTTGATTCGAGAAGTTTAATTTTATGTTGATAATGTAGTCTATTTGATCACATATGACGCAAAATTTATGTGTACAAAAGTGTATTGGATCAACCCGGCCCGTACAAGGAAATTACCCATTTGACCTGTCTCCAAACTTCTATAGTATGCCCATGTTGCCACTTGCCACCTCTAGTTATTTATGATTACATGTATGAATAGCTTTTGACTTCATATACATTTGCATATTTGCATTCAAACATTTTTGTATGTTGAAAGGGCTCGCTCCTTTATGGGACGACTGAGAATTCTATAAGGATATTTTGTTATATAAAACTATTAACTAAAAGATATTTACTTACTGATACATGAACAGCTCGACTTGTGGTTTGATCCCAGTAACAATGGAGTCAACAAAGAAGCAAGGCTAATCAATCGACTAATTGTTAACACACTGCAAGGAACTGACATTGAAGTACTTGATCTGACTCATTTGAGTGAGTTCAGAGCAGATGCCCATCCAGCCACGTGGTTAGGAAAGAAGGATGCTGTATCTGTTTGGGGACAGGACTGCATGCATTGGTGCCTACCCGGTGTCCCGGACACTTGGGTCAACATTTTGTGGCAACTTATTCGGTACAAGTTAGGGAGAAGATGACAACTCTTGCCATTAGCTCTTCAGAATCCACATCAAACAGATAAACATAAATCGGATCAAGTTTTGACAAGTTGACTTTCTTTTTAGTCAAAGTCAACAGCGGCAAAAGAGTTGCGTGGTGATACTTTTTTTGGAAGGTTGGTTACGGAGGATACCATATTGGGTCAAATGTGTACTTGTAGTTTATACGGTAGATGATTCTTTTTCTTTTTTGAGTTTATAGAGGCATTGTATGTTTAGAGGCAGTGTTGTCATACTGAAAAATAGATAGATATTTGACTTTTGAAATGATGCAATATTAGGTATTGTTGTTAAATGTCTAAACTTCTTGTTTGGTTTGTTACTCGATTCTGTAAAGCATATAGTATGTTACAGCATGTGCTACATTACTTCTTGTTACTAAGACTATTTATAGATACTTGCTACTAGCTACTTGCTTGATGTTTACATTTGTCAAAATACCAGTGCCAAAAGGAAGGTCTGGTGGGCTTATTACCGTGTGGAAAACATGGTCGGTACAAATGACATAACTGGGATTGATAAAGATGGCTCGCAGTGACGGGTACTTGTGTGTAAGAGGGAATCGATATCCTATGTCTATGCTTTATAGGAGACTTCAACATTGTTTACAGAAAAGGTAAAAGTTTGCTCACTGTTTTAATCCGAAAGAAGAATTTTCCATAAAGACATTGAGTATGTGACCGATATGTCTTGTTAATGCTGCTCCTTTAATGATAAGTGCCATGGTGGTGAATGAGGAGTTGTGGCACTTGAAGAAGTGAAAGAAGGTTATCCGTAAAGGCCGGCCTTTTTGACTTAAATGTACGTGCCCTCACCTGGTTAATCTCTGGACCGTTTCTGACTGTTCCTGGCCAAGAAAGGAAGATGTAAAAAAGATGGTACTAGTTATGAATTTAACCATACTCATTTATGAATGTTGAGAATTACTAAAACTTTGATGGCTTATATGAGATAAATCTTACTAGATGACCAAAATTGGCAATTCATCAAAGTTACAAATTCATAAATAAAACATCCCCAAAAATCAAAGAAGTAGAAAATGGCCCTAATTACTAGGGTTCATCTTAATCTCCATCACCAAACACACCCATTTCAAATCACAAAACAAACCCAAAAAAAGCACCAAATTTCATGCAGCAGCTCAAGTCCAGATGAATTATCCCTTCAATTATCAACACAGATCAAGAAACTCAAAACCCAAAAGCTGCAAACACAAGAAGCTATGAAAAAAAGCAAGCAGCTTTTATACACAGAACTATGCATGTTTCTTGGGTTAAGTCAAGATGAACTCAAAAGAAAATGGGAAAAAATGGAGGAAAATGATAAATTGGTTTTGGCCCAAGAGTTTGTTAAATCTGACTGGGGCTTTAATTTTCATCCTTTGTCTGTTAAATCTGTTAAGGAGTTAGTTGATCAGCATTTGTTACTTGACAATGATGATGGTATGAAAGATGATTATGATTCGGATAAGTCGATGTTGTTTAGTGGTTTGAAGAAACTTATGGGCTTTTCGGATGATGATAAGTGATTAGTACTTTTGTTTCGTTTTTCGGATTTTGCTTAGCTAGTTTTACTTAATTTGTTGTTGTATATTGTTCAAGTATAGATACATCATGTTTGTGGTTTCATGTGTGCGTAATAATGTACTTTTGATGTGTGCAATTAGTACCATCTAAGAATGCATTAGGGTGGCCTAGTTGGTAAGAGCTTGTGACTATCATCACTAAAACGTGAGGCGGTTTTTGACCAAAGCGTTTGGATATATTCCTGTATCTCGTCAGTTGATGTTATAATATGGATGGCCTTTTACTTTTGGCTGTTTCGGCATGATTGGGGTTCTTTGAAACAGGTTGTATACTCGTGTTTGATTGAATTAACATTTGGTATTGGGATGGGTAGTGTTATCAAGATGCTACTGGTCTTAATGATTATATCTCTGTTTTTTGTACTAATTGCTTAATGTCTCTTTAGAACTGGGTCTTTGTGTGAAATGAGTACAATCTAAGAATGCGTTAGGATGTCTTTGGCCTTAGCGTTTTATGATTAATTAGCTTGGTGGATTTGAGCAAGGATGATATTTAGGGTGTGTTTGTGTTGGCTTATCTACTGTGCTTATGTAAAATCAGTAAAGCTCGTAAGCTTACCTTTTTTTTGGCTTACAAGCTTATCAAGTTGAGCTTGTGGCCTTAAATAAGCTAAGCTCAACTTGATAAGTTCACAAGCCAAAGAAGAAAGTGAGCTTATGAGCTTTTCAAAACTTAAATAAGCACGATAGATAAGCTAACACAAATACCCCGTTAGTACTTGCTACTTTATGAGTTACGATGAAAAGGTGAAGCAGTGTAATAGGCCTTAAAACTGCTTCTTAATGGTTGGTTCTATTAAATTTATCATGTTGATCTTATACTCAGCTGAACATTGGTTGACTGCGGTCCTTGTGGAAGGATCTCAACAGGTCCAAAATGGATCCCCAATTAGTGTTGCGTGAACCAACCATTTTGTGGAATTACAGGTGATTAGTGTTTGTATGATCAGTTATATTACGTGCATAGAAATAATAACAAAATTGTGGCTTAGGCCCTAGTTTGGTTATTCTTCTTTCTTTGCCCATGTGGGTTTGCGACTTTGCATGACTCATATAAGTTTGATTATGGGAAATTTGCATTTCCAGTGTGTTAGGCTGAAGAACACTAATCATTGGACATGCATATGCTCATGGGGAGAAAGGAATTTGTCACAATTGTGTTATTATTTTATCACCCCGTACTATATTTTTAAGTATGCATACCCCTTGCAAGGCCGGAGGTCCTTTTCTACCTTTGGTAGAACCGGAAGCAGTCTCTCTACCTTAGGTAGGGGTAAAGTTGTCTACGTCTCTCAAGACCCAATCTGATCGGTTCTCAAACAGAAAACACAATAAAACAGTAACTAGATATTACTTGGAATAAGCTCTCCAATTAATCAGAAAAATATTTGCTTACAAAAACTGATATTGAATGCATACATACAAACCACAGCTCGGTTTGTTTATATAGGTGTTAGAATTTGCTTTCTAATCCTACTACAATTCTAATAAAGCTAGATAGTCCTTAACAAATAAGTAATCCTAATTAGACTAGAATTGTAAATTTCCATATGCTTGGAAACTGTTTTGTCTTTCCATATGCTCGGTTCTTTGGACTGCACATTAAGCTCGTGACTTTTGAACTACTCACTAGCTCGAGTAGAACATTAGACCAACAATCACCCCCCTAATTTCTGACTCGAGATAGGGAGATCTTCAACTCCGAGTAACTCTTGCATTTCCTTGAACTTAAACCTTGCGAGAGCTTTCGTCAGAATATCAGCACGTTGTAACTCACCTCTTACAAACTCAACTTGTACTTGATCTCTTTCAATACACTCTCGGATAAAATGATAACGTGTGTTTATATGCTTGCTTCTCCCGTGAAAGACTGGATTTTTCATAAGTGCAATAGCCGATTTGTTGTCAACAAATAAGACCACCACTTTCTCTTCCATTCCGGTTATTTCACTCAACAACCCACGTAACCATATCCCTTGACACGCGGCTGAAGTTGCAGCCATGAACTCGGCTTCACAAGACGATAGAGCCACCGTGTTTTGCTTTTGTGAGCACCAAGTGATAGGTGATTTACCTAGATAAAATACATGCCCAGTTGTGCTTCGACCATCATCTTGGTCCATAGCAAAACTACTATCACTAAACCCCACTAACTCCTTGGTTTTCTCATGGTTATATCTCACTCCAAAATTCAAACTACCTTGGATATACCTTAGTATTTGTTTCACAGCTGCCATATGTGATTCTTTTGGTTCTTGCATGTAACGACTAACCAAACCAACCGAATAAGATAAATCAGGTCGTGTGTGTAGTAAGTACCTTAGACAACCAACTCGTCGTCTATACAAAGTTGCATCAACTGGTTTTCCTTCCTTATCCATGCTTAACTTCATTCCAGGTTCTAATGAACATTGAGTAGAATTCGCTTCATGCATCCCAACATCTTTCAAGATCTTCTTTGCATAGCTTTCTTGACTTATTGAGATACTCGAATCCTCTTGCTTTACTTCAATGCCAAGATAATAGCTTAACTTTCCCAAGTCACTCATATCGAACCTTTCTTGCATTTGTCTCTTAAATTCACCAATTTCACTGTTTCGTGCTATGGATGGTGGAGAAATTGGTCCACATAGGTCAGCATGTATAAGTTGAAGAGGATGTGTTGCCTTAAATTTTGCAGCTTTAGGAAACGCCTTCTTGGTTTGTTTTCCTACCAAACAAGATTCACACAACTTGTTCTCTTGATGAATTATTGGAAACTTTTCAACCATGCCCTTCCTTGCCATTAATTCCATTGTCTCGAAATTAATGTGACCCATCCTAGCATGCCATAACCAAGCATCATCTTCCATCTTTGCTTTGAGACACACCGGACTTCCAACTTGGAGCTTAATCTTGTAAAGTCTATTACTTGTTCTAGGAACCTTCATCAGAAGCTTGCCATCTGAATCACGCATAGTAAGAAGATTACCTTTCATACGAATGTCACATCCGCCTTCGGTAGCTTGCCCAAGACTAATTATGTTGCTTTTTAGCTCGGGTAGGTAATAGACTCCAGTGATTAACCGTTGCTCACCCGTTTTCCCTTCAATGATTATCGAACCCTTCCCTTTTATCTCGATGTAGGAGTTATCACCAAACTTCACTCTGCCGGAGATATTCTCATTCAACTCCGAAAAGTATTCTCGGATCCCCGTCATGTGATTACTTGCTCCATTATCCAAATACCAAGTGTCTTCCTCGTTTGGCTTAGTATTCAATTGGTTTGGGATAATCTTTTCTTCATTCAAGAAAACTACTTCTTGAACGCTTTTCATCATAAAAAGTGTCGGGTCATCATCATCCTCCGTTTGCAAAAGGTTTGATTCATGCTTTTGCTTCTGTTCACTTCGTTCAGGGCAGTTAGAAGCAAAGTGACCATATTCATCACATCTGAAGCATTGAATCTTTGAAAGATCTCGACTTTTGTTCTTCTTTTGCTCCGTATTGCTCCCGGAGTTGTTACGGTTGTGGTTATTAGCTTGACCACTATCATGAGATTTGTTTTGAGAAGAAAAGTTTTGACCTTTACCGTTGCCACCAGAGGAATTCCTTCCTCGACCTTTCTTATCATATCTTTCAGCCCTTCCGAACATCAACATGCCTTGATCTTCAGAAGTGGTGTCAACACCCTTCATTCTTCCTTCAAAAGCTTTCAACCTTCCAATTGCTTCTTGAAAAGACATAGTATTCAAGTCAGCAAATTGTTCTATTGAGGCAACAATTGCAACATACCTATCCGGAACGGATGCAAGTAGCTTCTTAACAAGTTTCTTGTCTTCATAAATTGTTCCCAAGCTATTGACTTCAGTTACAATTTTGCCCAACCTAGCCGCAAAGTCATCGATTGATTCGTTGACTTTCATCTTTAAAGATTTGAATTCCGTCTCCAAGGTTTGCAACCTCGCGTCTCGAACCCGTTCAACACCCACATACCTGGTCTTCAAAGCTCCCCAGATTTCTTTGGCTGTGTTGAATTGTGAAACTTGAAAAACAAGTTCTTCTGGAATCGCCTGGAAAAGTAACGCCACTGCCATGTGATCTTGCTTAGCAACAACTTGTGTTCCTTCCCCTGGTTCCAATGCATCTAGTATTCCATGGACTCGGAATACCGCTTTAACTCTTATTGCCCATATGTTATAGTTCGTGCTTGTTAACATTGGACATTGAAGAGCCGTTTTAGTATGTTCAATAGGTGGTTGACTCGACTCGCCTTGCACCATCCTTCTTGAACGCCTTTTGTAAGTTACTGGTGTAGTTGGATTATCTTCCAGCCCTAGAACAAGCTTGTTTTACTTCTTGCCTAAGTAAACCAAGTGTAAAGTTTTAAACTTTATCGACTTCTTGGAACCCTTTAGTCTTCTGCTTGGAACCCTTCAGAGATCGACTACTCTTGGAACCCTTGTGATCGACTTCTGCTTGGAAACCCTTCAGAGATCGACTACTCTTGGAACCCTTGTGATCGGCTTCTGCTTGGAACCCTTGTGATCGACTACTGCTTGGAACCCTTCTGTGATAATCGACTTTGGAATCCCTTCTGCTTGGATAAAACCAAGAACCTTGGTCGACTTATTAAAACCTTCTGCTTGTTTTAAAACCAAGAACCTTGGTCGACTTAGTAAAACCTTCTGCTTAAGAACCGCTGTTTAAATAACCTGGTCGATCCTTCTTGATAATTAAAACCCTTGGTCGACTGGCTTCTTGCAACCTAGCTCTTGATACCAATTCAAGACCCAATCTGATCGGTTCTCAAACAGAAAACACAATAAAACAGTAACTAGATATTACTTGGAATAAGCTCTCCAATTAATCAGAAAAATATTTGCTTACAAAAACTGATATTGAATGCATACATACAAACCACAGCTCGGTTTGTTTATATAGGTGTTAGAATTTGCTTTCTAATCCTACTACAATTCTAATAAAGCTAGATAGTCCTTAACAAATAAGTAATCCTAATTAGACTAGAATTGTAAACTTCCATATGCTTGGAAACTGTTTTGTCTTTCCATATGCTCGGTTCTTTGGACTGCACATTAAGCTCGTGACTTTTGAACTACTCACTAGCTCGAGTAGAACATTAGACCAACAGTCTCAACCTCCCCCATACACCGTTGAAGACGGTATTGGGAGTTACTTTATTTTTTATGCTATAATTTACAATTGCCAGGAAGATATTGTAGCAAGTGGCCATCTTATACTTGCTGCTGGGTTCAGCTCATTTGGGGGTGGTGGCTAATTCCATCTTATAGTAGGCTAGAGTTGTGCTGGATTGGCCAGTGACTTGGTTTGTGCTGATCGCAAGTCTGTTTA
The DNA here is from genome assembly GCA_019973895.1 of Chrysanthemum seticuspe. NCBI lineage: Eukaryota > Viridiplantae > Streptophyta > Magnoliopsida > Asterales > Asteraceae > Chrysanthemum > Chrysanthemum seticuspe. Next base: position 356,133,459 of record BPTQ01000007.1, on the reverse strand, counting down.
ACTCGATCTTGTCATATACTCAGGTTTACAAAACCTTTTTAACTAGACCAGTCAAATTGACAACCTTCGTATGTTTTCAGTCACACGCACTGGGTTAGCGATTGAATTTTGAACAAACATAATAATTATGGCCTCCATCTGGCGCACCGCGCACCAGGCTACCATAGTCCACAATTGCCTTTGTTGCTATGTAAATTTTTTTAGAATGGCGCTCTCGACAAGTTTAACTCGCGTTTCAGTCAAACTATTACTGTTTTTAATCATCATTGCATCTTAGACATCAAATTACTTAATCTAATATCTTGTTTGTTAAATGCCAAATCCTTAACCTATGTGACTTCAGCAACCCTACTAATGGCTCCCTCTTTATGTTTGTCTTGAGTTCTTCATGTTTCGGTGGATTCAAAGTTCTCAACAACTTGAGTCTTGACAATAGACATACTTAACCATGACTTTTTATTTTATTTTATTTTTTAAATGGTGAACTTATATTACTCCAAACATACTACTACGTACAATACATTGGATGCTAACAACATACCATAGCAACCAAATGACTACAAAACATGACAAATACCAATACTACTAGAAGGTTCAATAAAGCTTCACAACATAGTCACTATTCTATCACTAATTCACAAGAGGTTAATGGTTAAATACATTCACCATGAATAGTTGGTAACCACCATCAAATGACCTAGTTGTAAGTCATCTGACCTTGTCACAAGAAGTTAATGGTTCAAATGTTACTAAGTACACATTTGGAGGTGGTCATGAAAGAGTCGGAAACAATTACGAGATACACCACCGGTATATTATGACCTAGTGGTAAGTTATCTGACTTTGTCACAAGAGGATAATGGTTCAAACGTTACTAGATATACATTTTCAGCAAGAATGGAGATGCGTGTGAGGAGATATACGTGAGGGTACATTTTTTTTATATAAAACAAGTTTATTGGTATAAAGTGATTGCAATTAAAGATAAAACGGTTAAAACTGAAAAACCAAAATGAAAATCTTTTTTGGTTTTATTTTTTATTTATTTATTTTTAGAGAAAACTTATTTTTTTATTTATTATCAAAATTACGGTTAGAGTAAATTACACCGTTCGTCCTTGTGGTTTGCGTTGACCGCAGGGTTTCGTCCTTTGACAAAAAAAGTTGCACCGTTCGTCCTTAAGTGTGAAACGTTATGCACCGTTCGTCCCTCCATCCATCTGGGCCCACCAATTCCCACTAACGGCAGTTAACGGAGGTTTTTTAAGGGGTATTTCGGTCATTTCCCAAGTACATACAATTTATTAACTCCCATCTACCTTGTCAGTCATGACTCATCCCCCAAACTAAAATCTTTTGCACCCAGTAACCCACGACTTAATCATCTTCTTCCCCAAATCAATTGTGAAAAACCCAGTTACATTTGTACTGATACTTCGCAAAGAATCAGATGGTGGTCCCATTGTATGATATTAGAGCAAATGATGTTCTTGATCGAGACCCATATTGCATGTATCGTAAGTGACTGTTTATAGTTATTTTTTTGATAATGGTGTTAAGTGACGTATGTTTTTAATCATTAGAGTATGCATTTTTTGGGTTTGCAATACTTTGTTTGGTGTTTTAATGTCTAAAACCCTTGTCTGATTGATTCCTTTAATTATTTGCAGATAAAAACTCTACTCTGTTTTCCATCAAGCTCAATCATGGAGGTTTTTTCACGAATGCACCCAACAGGATTTACAAGAATGGTAAGATTACTTTTGTGGATTTGATAGACAGTGATCATTTTTCAATCCATGAAATTGATTCCATGCTAGAAGACTTAGGTCATGATGGTCATAGGTTGATGTTTTACCATTTCTTGAAACCTGATTATGATTTAGACAATGGACTAGAGCCTTTAGCATGTGATAAAGATGTTCAGTATTTAGGCAAGTATGTGATGGAAGGTCTTAAGCTAGTCGATGTATATGTTGAGCATGAAAAGACCAATCCTGACATTTACATACAACCAAAGCATAAAAAACTTGTAATAGAAGAGTTAAATGAACCAATAACATCAAAGGCAGGGATTACCCCAGTGGCTAAGAAAGTAGTTTTGGATGTCAATGAAGGGTGTGTAGGTAAAGATATAGGTCAAAGCAGTGGTAAAGACCAAGGGCAAAGTATTGCAGTTGCTAATGATGAGTCTTCTCAAGTCCCTAGTCAGTTTGCAAATGATTTTTATTCTTCTTATGACCCATATGTAGAGTCACAAGATCCTAACTTTGACCCATTTGCTGACTTGGACATTATATCACCACCAATGAATGTTCAAACAAATCCTGAGGTTGAAACAAATCCTAGTGAGAATTTTGAAACAAATCCTGAGGTTGGAATGGGTAATCCTAGTGAGAATGTTGAAAGTGAAGTTGAGGGTGAAACTGAGAGTGAAACAGAGGGTGAAACTGAGAGTGAAACTGAGGATGATAGTCAAGACAGTGATTCCATAGTAGATGAGAATAATAATGCAGATGAGGTGGATGTTGACATGAGGGACTTTAACTACACTATTGATGAGACTGTGGAGTTTGTTGGGTGTAGAGAAATGGAAGTAGTTGAGATTGAAGATGAAGCAGATGGAGATGATGTCAATGAATTAGAAAATGACTATTTTGAGAGTGGATCAGGTAGTGACAGTGAAGGTAGTAGGTTAAGGAAAAAGAAGTTGAAGCAGTTAAGAAAACAAGCACATGCTACTCAGAAAATTTACAAGACATATTTCTATGTGGGTCAAAAATTTGCAAACAGAGAAAAGGTGAAGGAGTACATTAAAGAGCATTCAATTGAGACTAGGAGAAAAATAAGAATGGAAAAGAATGACAATGAGAGAGTGAGGGCAGTATGCAAAGGTGTTATCCCTTCTCTACCAGCTGGTGAAGTCAATGATTGTGGGCCAACTCAGTCTACTGGGCCAAGTCAAGAAAAAGGCCCAACTGAGGGTGAAAAAGGCCCAAGGAAGAAGGTAATCATTAATGGGGGTAAACCTAATAGACAAAAACAGTTGGATGATAATAAATGTCCATGGGTTCTGTTAGTTTCCAAAGTTAAAAATACTGAATCTTGGGAGGTAAAAACATACAAGTCAGTCCATAAATGTCTACAGGAAAGAGATAACCTTTATGCCACCTACAATTGGTTGTCAAAGGAATTAGTTGAGCAGTTGAAAACAAACCCTAATATACCTGTTAGAGCTGTTCAAGAGAAACTAACAAAAAAACATGAACTAACTATTTTAGAAATTAAGGCATTTAGAGCTAAGCAAGAAGCTGAAAGGAAATTAAGGGGTGATTACACACATCAGTATAAGATGCTAAGAGATTATGTGTTGGAATTGCAACAAGCTAATCCAAACACAACTGTCAAAATCCATGTTCAAGCTGAAGCAGATCATCAAGTCCCAACAAGAGTTTTTAAGAGAATCTATATATGTTTGGGGCCTTTGAAAGCTGGATTCAGATCTGGGATGAGGGAAATCCTTGGATTAGATGGAGCATTCATGAAGGGTCCATACCCAGGACAACTTTTGACAGCTGTGAGTATTGATCCAAACAATGGGATCTATCCATTGGCATATGGACTTGTTGAGACATAAAACACATAGTCATGGACATGGTTTCTCAATCAACTTGGAGATGACCTAGATCTGTACAGGAATTCCAACTTCACTTTCATAAGTGACAGGCAAAAGGTACTAACTTAACTAGTTAATTTTATTTTAATCTAATTAATTAATTCCTTAACTTACTTAACTAATTAATTGTTTCCAACTGCAGGGTATTATACCCGCAATTGCAAAATTGTTTCCATGTGCAGAGCACAGATATTGTGTGAAACATATTCATGAGAATATGAAGTTGAAGTGGAATGGTACTGCATACAAGGATATGCTATGGAAAGCAGCAACTGCAACAACAGTCCCAGAGTTTCAAGTTGCAATGAAAGAGTTGAAAGCTTTCAAGAAAGAGGCTTATGACTGGTTGAATCTCATTCCTCCACAACACTGGGCAAGATCACATTTCTCAGGTATATAGTATTCTTACTTTAACTGATTTCATAGTATTTGTTGATTTAATATTATCTAAACAACAAACTCCTTAAACAGAGAGAGCCAAGTCAGATGTTTTATTGAACAACATGTGTGAAGTCTTGAATGGGAAGCTAGTAGGGGGTAGAGACAAGCCTATTATTTCCACATTGGAGTTTGCCAGGGAGTATCTCATGAGAAGGTATTATACATTCCATATGCTATTCAATTGTCATTCCATGTAAGTACTTAGATTGCAATACCTAATAATAGAACTTGCCAGGATTGTCAATGTTAACAAAGTTATTGCAAGGTGTGATGGACCACTCACACCAACTGCTACAAGGATTTTGAAAGAAAATGCAGCTCAAGCTAACAAGTATACTGTTCAATGGAATAGAGGTGAGTTATACCAGGTAAGTGGTCCATGGAGTGACCAGTGTGTGGTAAATGTTGTTGCTAGAACCTGCACTTGTAGAAGATGGGAATTGACAGGCATCCCTTGCAAACATGTTGTTGCAACAAATTGGAACATGTCACTTAATCATCAAGAGGTTGTATTACCAAAGGAATGGGTACATCCATGCTATAGGTTAGAGACTTGGAAGAAAGTATATTCTTTTCATATAAAACCAATCAGAGGTCCTGTCCATTGGCCCAAGTGCACTGTTCCAACTAGTCTGTTACCACCAAAACATAATCCACAAGTTGGAAGACCAAGGAAAGAAAGAAAAAGGTCAAAGACTGAAAGGGATTTTAAGATAGTTAAGGATGGTAAGCTTTCAAGAGGGCACAAGACTGTAACTTGTGACAAATGTGGGTCAAGAGGTCACAACCAAAGAACCTGTACTGGACCAAGAATGCCAAAGTCAAAAAAGAGAAAAAAATGCAAACAAAGGGGTGGATTTGGATTCTGATACTCCTACAGGTTCACAATCAAAGACAAGAGCAGATAGTCAAGATAAGGGGAAGGCACCAGCAACAGAAGATGGTGCAAAAAAGAAGAGAGCACCAAGGAAGAAGGTGGTTGTGTTAGGTTGAAGTATCTGTCATGTCTGTGTTTGATAGTGTATGTTATGATTATGTCTGTTATGTCTATGTTTCTAGTATGTCTTATGCACAATGTCAATTAAGTTGTTTTGGATGTTTATGGCATTATATGCCTTGAAACTTGATTGATTAATGGTATGGTTGCTTTAGACTTTATTTTGTTTGACTTTAATTTGGTATGTTATTTTGTTTGACCCAAATGTACAGATTCTTTTGGTATGTTATGTTGGTATACATAAACACTGCACTAACTTATTTTGATATGCTTTAGACTTTATTTTGCACTGCACTATGATAGGTAAGACCAAGCACTGCATTAACTTATTTAAAATAGGTTCAACTACACATTATTTTAGGGCCATAAAAGGCATACATAAACATCAACTGAAACCATGAAAGACCAACTGCTGATAAGACCATAAACAATGAAAGACCAGTTCTAGGTAGTAGGTGCTTCTAACCCATCCATTTTTTTCCTTTCCCCTTCCCTTTTGGTGCTGCAATTTCAGTTGGTACAACATAAGGTTTGACACCAAATCCTTCAAGAGTGGCCTTTGCAGGCAATCCTAGAACTTTAGGCCTTGCATCAAATAGAAGCTTTTGAATCTGTTTTTGGGTTAGTGGCTTATCATCATCCTTTGCATTTTTTCTTGGTTCAACGGGAATAGAGCTTGAGCCCACCTTTGGTTGATAAAACTCTAGCTCATCAGGTGGTACTACATACTGCAATGGAAATACCCTGTCCATGTGTTGCCTGAATTTGTGTCATCTGTACTTTCAGATGTATCACTGGAAATGCAGATCACTTCTGAAAAAAAAAAAAAAAAAAAAAAAAAAAAAAAACCAATAAAACATAAGTATGTTTAACATATAAGAGATGGAAAAAGGCACATGAAGATGTTTATAACCTTTTCTCTTGTTGGAACCCTTGTTTCCTGAACTCATGTTTGCAGCAAGTATGAATAGATTAGGAAGATGTTTGATATGGTTTTCTATTATCCATATGTGCCCTTATATAGAGGTGTGGTAATGTAGATCAGTAAACTGTATAACAGTAAATTGCAAGAATACAGCAAAGTGGCATTGATTCATTGACTGCATCAATGTAGAAATAGTGTAGCATTGATAAAAGTGACTGCATATGCATAAAAGTGAGAAAATGCAATAGTAAAACTCATAAAAGTGACTGCAACATGTAAAACAGTAAATTGCAATAATTCTACAAAGCTTGTTTTCATTATAATGGTGCTACATAACAGACACAAAATACATCTAACATTAAACACCCAAAATACATCTATCTCTTAACACCCAAATACTACACTGCTAGGTCAATATGTTATACATAACAGACACAAACAACAAAATACATGAAACCATAAGATACTTCTTCAATGTTGATCTTTCTTGCTCCATATTTTGTAGGATTGCTTGATGGTTGTTCAAAGACCTTAATAAACCAGGTATAACTACCATTGAACGATGGCACATTTCTGGGTCCACCCAATCAACAAATCTGTTACAATCCTGTAAAACAAAATTAAACAACAAATCCTGTAAAACAAAATCAAACAACAAATCTGTTACAAAGTTAAACCATTAACACATACCATTTGGGAACAAGCATAAAACCTTCGACCTGAGTTTCTATTTGTCCATGATGTTTTCATAACTGCAAGTGTTTGGCAACGAGGACATCTAACCATGGTTTTGATCTGATTTGAGAAAACCCTTTGTTTTGAAAATGGTGGTGGGCCCAGATGGATGGAGGGACGAACGGTGCATAACGTTTCACACTTAAGGACGAACGGTGCAACTTTTTTGATCAAAGGACGAAACCCTGCGGTCAACGCAAACGGTGTAATTTACTCTTACGGTTATAAGTTTATCCACATGATATGATGACGTGGAGTAATATGTACCTTATTTTTTTTTGTAAAGACAAGCGGAAGAAAGTATATTAGAATCGGTCGGTCATAATAAAATGAACATGAGGATGACGTCACTAGGTTTGGGTTTGTCAAGCAACCACCTATTATTCACCACCACACAATTAAAGACAAGAAGAACAAATCAATCTTTGGGTTCATTCACCAAATTTACTAAATTAGTGTCTGGTGGTAACGAAAGGGGTTTTAAAAAAGCAGGAGGAGGAGGAGGGATTATAGTAGCTATGGCAGGTGGTAGTATTGTTGAGAAATCAGAGGATGAGTGGCGTGCTGTTTTGTCTCCTGAGCAGTTTCGTATCCTCCGACAAAAAGGCACCGAGTATGTACCATTCTTGAATTTATTTTTTTATGAGATTTTAATCGTGTTATTTGTTGAGTTGTGGATATTGAAATTATAATCTTAATCTTTAGGATTTAGTTATGTACCTCATTCCATTATAATATACTTCACTTATGTGCTTCTAAACCGCATTAGTTTAAGTATTGTGTTTGTTTGTTTGGATCCAACATCCAGTCTTGACATTGCAAGAATAAAAATGTTCTTCATCTTCAGCTTCTTTCTTTCATTGCAAACTATCACATCTTCTTGTAACTACAACTATATCGTCTTCAGCTTCTTTCATTGCAAAAACGGGGGGAACACCACCTCTTTCAGTTACTATATCGTGTTTGTTTGTTTGTTTGGATCAAATTTCCCAATAACAAGACCACATCTAAGCACTGTCTTATGAAGCTGATTTTGTGGACTTACTTTTATTCCAATCACTTTCTCTTCTTTTTGAGCGTCATATTTAGGGATAAGCTGCTTTTCTCTACATTTTCACATGGACGATGAGTTATTAGCTACAAGAGTAAGGACATATATTCGGAAAGGTCAACTTTTTTTTGGTTGCTAAAATTTAACTAGTTGTTTGCTATGGATACATGCAACAAAATGTCTGTTCCTAGGATTCTTATTATGTACTGTATTTATGTTTCCTGGGTATTCAGTAGGTACGTAAAAACAGGGTCAGTCTAGTTTCTTTTATTAGGCGTCCTATTCCTCACATCAAATCTGTCTTCCTATTCCTTACCAGGCTTCATTTTTTATGGGAAAGTTCTTAGATATCATACATTTTTATTCTTGACATGATATACCACCGGTCTTGACATTCTCGAGTGTTAACAGGTATCCAGGCACGGGAGTGTATGACAAGTTCTATGAGGAAGGTGTGTACTCTTGTGCAGGGTGTGGCACTCCTCTCTACAAGTCTACCACAAAGTTTAATTCCGGTTGTGGTTGGCCAGCCTTCTACGAGGGTCTTCCTGGAGCCATAAACCGTCATGTGAGTCAGCTTATCATTTTCTTTTACTTTTCTTATGAAAAATAAGACTTTCATAGCTTATTTCGTCACTTTAAGCTTTATGGGTTAACAATAAGACACCTAATAATGATTGCGTCAACTCAACTCACGCAAACTACATACTGTATCGGGTGAATCCTGTCATACATGTACATATGCTAATAACGATAAATCTATGGTTTGTGAGTGCAGCCTGATCCAGATGGAATGAGGATAGAAATCACCTGTGCAGCTTGTGGTGGGCATCTTGGACATGTATTCAAAGGTGAAGGTTTCAAGACCCCCACAGACGAACGCCATTGTGTCAATAGCATCTCCCTCAAGTTTGCGCCAGGGAATTAACCGTTTTTTTTTTTTTTTTTTTTTTTTTTTTTTTTTTTTTTTTTCTCTCTATGATTGGAGATAATAATGCTGGTATGGAAATAAGAGTTGGTACTGTCAAACATTTTCGTTAAATCATAAAAGTTCCTATCATCTTGCATTTACATCTTTGTAATCATGAGTTGTATTGTATATTAACTTATAAAGGAGTTTTACCCTCATATTACCATGTGGCCGCTGCCTTTCTTGTTTTGTTTAGGTTGCGGTTTACCTTGTGTATACGTTGGTTGTGAGACTATTCAGATGCCTTTTGCCAACATGTTATGTAGTATATGGTTACCAAAGTGGTTTACAGTCTAATTGTGTTGATGAATCTTTAGAATATATGTTAAAAGTTTAAATATGGAGCAAACTGCAAAAATTATCCGTTAGTCTGTCTAATGTGGCACTAATCATTTTAGGAAAATGATTGAGATGCCTAATTCATGTGACTAATTTCATGCCTAATCTATTCATATAGTGACACATGTATACCACTTATTCTCACTCTTTTTATTTACCATTGATTTTGCCATGTGTTTCAAGATCCTTGTTAGGCATCAAATTAGTCATATGAATTAGTCATGACAATCACTACTCATCATTTTATTGGCAACTATCATCTCTAGGAGCATGGGCGGAGCTATGTGAGGACCGGGAGGGGTCCCGGCCCTCCTAGGCCTAAGCCCGTTAGTGTATTTTTTCGCGATTTCATGTGTTAAAAAAATAAAAATTCATCTTGGCCCTCCCATTTAATGTTTTACCGGAAAAAAAATTTCTTCGGCCCTCCCACGAAATTTCTTCTAGCTCCGCCACTGTCTAGGAGGCCTATTGTTTAAAACCTTAAATCCTAGGGATGTTTTTTTTCTTTTTTTTTTGTTAAGCATTCTGTCAGTTTTAACTTTTGCGCAAAAGTATACCCAAAACAGATAATCGACTAATCGTTGTTGACATTTGGCCTCATAAGAAGTAAAAAAAATGAATGTCATCCTTTTATAGCACCTGTGGAATACTGTTGTTTCATTTGCTTCTTTAGAAAAATAAAAATAAAAAGAATATATTTGAAATAAATACATGAAAATCCACATGTGTTACATTATCCACCAATATCAATCACTGTAGTTTTATCTTCAGAGAATCCAATCTCCAGCAATCTTCCACGTCAGCAATTGATTTTAGAGTTAACTACACTTTTGGTCCTTGTGGTTTGCAGGGTATTTCAGTTTCAGTCCATTTTTTGAAAAGGTTGCGAATCCTCTCTAAAAATGAAACACCGGTTTCGGGTTTGGTCCATTTTTTAGTTGACTGTTAGTTTGACCAGTTAATTATTAAAAAACTACTATAATACCCTTGTCTTGATATTGTAAACTGAGTAAAGTACTCTCCTTTTATTATTATATTGTGTGGGTGAGGTTGTTGCGGCGTGTAAAGGTTCAAATGGCGGTGACCTTGTTTTTACGGCCAAACATTCATCATCTTCATGTTTTTCTTCTTCAAAACACATCTTTTAGGATCTGAAAAATAAAAATAAAAATGAAGAGGTTGATGGAGATGGTGATGGGCGAGGTGGTGGTGAGTGTAGATGGTTGTGGTGGTCGTGGTGTGTAAGCCAGAGATGGTGGTGGACTAGTGGTTGCCGAAGGTGGGACAAAGTGTGGTGGTTGGTTTGATCGGTTTTATGCGTGTGTGTTTGTATTTTTGTAAAAAAAAAAAAAAAAAAAAAAAAAAAAAAAAAAAAAGTTGACAACGTAAGTTGTATCGGTTGATTTCTTCTTTTGTTTAACAAACTTCATGAAAATACAATTACACCCTTAATTTTTAACATTCAATAACTCGTCAAACTGACCGTGTTAGAAAAATGGACCAAACTTGAAACGGGTGTTTTATTTTCAAAGAAAATCCGTAACTTTTTTTAAAAAATGGACTGAAACTGAAATATCCCGCAAACCACAAGGCCTTAAAATGTAGTCAACTATTGATTTTATTTATTTTGGTTTTCCATCCATCTTCGTGGAGTATTGGCAACTACTAATTTGAAAAATTCCACTGTTGTACAGCCAAAAAAAAAAAATAAAAAAAAAAAAATAATAATAATAGTAATAAAACTTGGCCTCAAGAATCTTTTATTAGTTTTTGTGTGGCTAGTCTTTCATTTTTACTCATACACACAAACTCAAACTCAAAAACACAAACACAAACTCAAACTGAAACTAGCTTGGATATTGTACACAACAAAAACATCATCATCTGTATTGTTGAAACAATAAAAAGGTGTTTGCAAATGTCTTCCTCAGATTAATATATCCTCCTTGATTATGGTTGAGGCTATTGCTTTTTGTCATGCTCCCATGGTATGTAACAATCTTTTATTTGTTTGTTGGTTATCTCATCAAAAAGGTCATTAGTGGTCCTTGCTACATGCAACTTATCCTAAGTAGATGATTCAGGTTTCAGGTTGGTTCATCCAAGAACCAGAAACTCAATGACCTTATTGTCCTAACTATAACTAGTTTTAATGATAGCTATCTTAGTCCAACTTGCTACGGCTTTCGAATATTGCTTATAATTAATGTGTGCTCAATGCTCATAGAGATATCGAGTAAACTAGATGATTGTTTTAAGGCGTAAATATGAACTGAGGCTTGTTATTAGAGTATGGTGTAACCATCTAGCTCTTTAATATATATTTTCTTGCAGGGCCATGACCTTATTATTAAACCGACCATAGTAAGATCCAGTCGTCACTCTCCACACCTTTACCGACACCTCTATAATGGGCCAAATCGATATTACAAACTACCGCATACACCAGCATTTTCCACTAGTCGCAGGGTAAACTACAGTTTTCACACGGCTGCAAAACTACCTGATAGAGCACCTTTGTTAACTTCCTCATTCCTTGGAGGAAAACGGTTTATTATCTCAAACCATAGACATTTTCAGAGAGGTGGGAGATTCCGGATGAATGCAGGACTTGATGTTGGTGGCGCGGTTGAGGTCATTAATGACCTAGGATTGGATACTTTGACATTCTTAGCTGTTACTGTTTTAGTGGTTCCTGCCTTCAAGTTCGTCAAAGCTAGCCCTGTAAGCCAAACATCAAACTCTTTTTTCAAGTTCTAGTGGTTCCTGCCTTCAAGTTTGTCAAATGGTATTGTGTTAAATCACTGTTTCAGATACTTGGTTTCTTCTCTGCGGGAGTCGTGCTTAATCAGTTTGGATTGATTAGAAATCTTACGGATGTGAAAGTTCTTTCTGAATGGGGTATCCTTTTCTTGGTAAGTTCATCGCTTTATGCAAGATTATGCCAATGTATACTAAAAATTGAATACTTTACTTATGCAAGTTGAAGTTATTGGCAAAAGTTCCAATCTTTGACTTTTATCTGTTGCCCGCAGCTATTTGAGATGGGCTTAGAGCTTTCGTTTGCACGTTTGAAAGCTCTTGCTAAATTCGCCTTTGGTATGGGTTTGACTCAGGTATGTTCTACCAAAATTGACATTATAATCCTTACTAAAGACGGGTGTTTTCATAAACTGATTATTTTTCTATGTATTGTGGAAGGTTGTGCTCTCTACTCTTGCTTTCACGGCATTTGAACTCCCACCTAATGGAGCTATCGGAACTCAAATTCTGCAGTTCCTTTTTCACTCAAGGTCTGATCTGGTGAGAAAGTATTCTGTGGTACTCAAGATGTATATATATATTTTTCTGGTTTTCTCCAAAATGTTTCTCTAATATTACTTAATATATAGTTATATGTAGTTCCCTAAATTTCTAAAGGAGGTAAAAAAATTTGTGATTATCTTTGAAAAAAACTAATTTGACACTAAGGAGTCTTGTACGAGTGGGCTATTAATTGCTGGCTTAAAAGGATTGCAGGTGAACATCAGAAGTATTGATGAGGCTGTAGTCATTGGTGCTGCTCTCTCGTTGTCATCTTCTGCATTTGTTCTACAGGTAATTTGATTTTCAGTACACTTTGATATATTAAACAATCCCGCTTTTTATCCTGCTGCTCTCAGCATGATACTTAGTCAACTACAGTCTGCTTACCTAGTAAGATGTAGCTTCTTGCAGAGAAAGGTGAGCTACCAACTCGGTTCGGCTCAGCTACTCTCGGGATACTCCTACTCCAGGTTCGTTTTCCTTAATTAAAATAAGTGACACTTACATCAAAGATAATCTAAGAGCCTTTATGGATCGACACGGCTACATATTTGCAGGATATAGCAGTCGTACCTCTGCTGGTCATACTTCCCGTGTTGGAGAGCCAGGTCAGTGTATTTCACACGGAACTCTTATCATAAGTACTGTTAGCTCTAATCTTGCTAAATTTCATATACTTTACGCAGAATCTGGTTGAAGAGAGTATTTTGCCTATGCTTGTAAAAGAAAGTTTAAAGGCTTTACTTGGTTTAGGTTTGCTTTCTTTTGGTGGAAAATTCTTTCTTAGGCGTATTTTCGAGGTATGGAAATCCCTTATTCTCAAAAACTTTAAACTTTTTAGGCATTGCTGCAGAAAACAATTTATATTCATATGTTTCAGGCTGTTGCAGAAGCAAGAAGCTCGGAAGCTTTCGTAGCACTTTGTTTATTAACAGTTGCTGGAACATCACTAATAACTCAGAAATTAGGCTTCAGTGATACGGTCTGATTTTTTGTGTATTGTACTTGCCAGTCTCTATATATACCTTTCGTCTTTGCTAATTTGGTATCGTTATGCAGCTTGGGGCTTTTTTAGCTGGGGCCTTATTGGCTGAAACGAATTTCCGGACACAAATTGAAGCGGATATAAGGCCTTTTAGGGGATTACTTCTTGGATTATTCTTTGTGACTACTGGAACATCTATTGATACACAAGTACTTATATTTCTATGCATATAAGGTTTTTATACGCGACATGTACTTTGCAGAAAGGTTTGACTTTGTCTTGTTATTGTGCAGCTACTTATCAGGGAGTGGCCGAATGTATTGTCACTATTAGCAGGTTTAATAGTTATCAAGACACTAATTATAACAGCAATCGGTCCCCGTGTTGGACTGACTTTGCAAGAGAGTGTGAGGATTGGGTTGCTTCTTTCACAAGGTGGAGAGTTTGGATTCGTGGTTTTCTCCCTTGCAAACAGGTTAGCGTGAGATTTTTTGAATTCATTATACATCGTTTTAGTTATTGTGATAATCAGCGCATAAAAATTGGACGTGTTTACGATTTTGTAGGCTAGGGGTGTTGCCACTTGAGCTTAACAAGCTTCTTATAATTGTCGTTGTATTGTCAATGGCACTCACCCCTTTACTTAATGACCTTGGAAGAAAGGCTGCTGATTTTATTGGTGAAAATGTTGAAGAAGAAGTAAGCAGTTTGGTTTCCTTTGATCCTATAATGTCGAATATGTAGTTACTTATGAATGGGCCGATTTGGGTTTTTTTTTATTCATACGGGTCAAATGGGAACTCATAAAATTTAGCTAAAACGTGAATGGGTTGGACATTGCTCTAAGTTCCTTGTATTAAGTGACTTTCCAAACATGGTTGTAGAAACCTACTGAAGTGGCGAATTTTGATGCTAGCGAACCAGTTGTTATTCTTGGGTTTGGACAAATGAGTCAGGTACATAAGTTCCTTGTATTTTGATAATTAAAAGATGCATAAGTTGGTCGGACTTTTTATTTTTTTAAAAAAAATGCAGGTTCTTGCCAACTTCTTGTCCACTCCATTGGCCACGGGGATAGATGGTGAAGCTGGATGGCCGTTTGTGGCCTTTGATCTTGATCCCTCTATCGTAAAGGTTAGTTGAAAAACAAACCTATATTGAATGCCGAGTTTTAATCATTTTGTCTAAAATTATGTAAGAAAAAGACTATAATAATGACCGCGAAAGTGGAGCAGGCATCTAGTAAACTTGGATTCCCAATCCGATATGGGGATGGATCGCGTGCAGCTGTCTTGCAGTCTGCTGGTATATCATCTCCTAAAGCTGTCATGGTCATGTATGAAGGAAGACAAAGGGCAGTTGAGGCTGTTGAAAGGATTCGGCTTGCATTCCCTGCGGTAATTTACTCAAACCTAAGATATAAACGATCTTAATGTTGGATTAGATCAATACATGTCTCACGAGGCAACTCAAATTTACAGATACCTATATATGCTCGAGCTCAGGACATCCCACATCTCTTAGATCTTAAGGAAGCCGGGGCAACAGATGCTATTCTTGAAAATGCAGAGGTGTGACATTAGTTTTACTGTTTACTGGTTCCGGTTTTGCTACATATGAACTGTCAGGTAATATTCTTTGGCCTTCTGCAGACAAGTTTGCAGCTCGGGTCAAAGCTTCTGAAAGGTCTCGGTGTTATGTCTGATGATGTAAACTTTTTGAGCCAACTTGTTAGAGACTCGATGGAATTGCAAGCTCAAACAAGTGTTGTACCCAGGGACCCCGACCCTGATGCTATGAAGCCACTACAGGTGGCTTATCTTTGCGCTATTTTATTCTTTCTCTCTAACACCCTCGCAAAATTATAAATTCCTTAAAAAATAGCAGCAGAAATCATCTAAGAAATGTTTTACATTATTGCAGGTGAGGGTTACAGATTTAGTAGCGACAAGAAAACCTGTAACAGCACTATCAGGCACGGGAGAATCAATGAGAATCAGCCAACAGGAGAGAGACCGCATTTTAATGATACCAGAGGAATTGGAAAAACCGCAGATTGAGAATGAGGTCCCAGCAAGGGAGGATGGGAGAGGGGTGTTATATTGTGAACTGGATACAGACAACGACAAAGTTCCAGATAAACACTAGAAGTCAAACGTATGTTGAGTTAGGAGGATAAAGCAACAACACGAGTCGCTGCATAGTCATGTATATATGTGGGCAAAGGCTGATAGATTCTTTGAATTTTCAGTTTTGTTGTAACATTGAGTTAACGTTTTTCACAGGAATGCTACATATCTGTATATAATTGAATTCTTTTAGCATGCATCAATTGCTCAACGGGAGCAACTTTACTTTTCTGTTTCAGAAAAAGATAGAAAGAAAACTGCAGAAATTATCTGCCACAACTTATTTAATTGTTTTTAGAATGGGTATTATTTTACACACCTATACAGTTTATCTCACACATAATATCAGAAAATGTCTCCAACCAGACTTGAACCCAACCTTTGCAGTTTTTTTCTTTTTTTTTAGAACGACCCATACCACATATCTCACAATATATCTCACAAATGCCTCCAGCGAGGCTTGAACGCCTGCAACTTACTATATAAGTTAAAACCTATATAAAATATGCTTTTATATATAACCCAGTAAGTTACACGGGATTATAAACTATTATTCATTTGGAATACACCCGCACACACCGTATGAGAATGAATCCAATTGAAGATATAATTCATTTGAAAGATGACGAACTTGAGAGCGAAAACATACAGAAGAAGAAACGTAATTAAGAAAAATAATATAACAGACATGTTTCTAACAAAAGGCCAATAATTCTGGGTCATTTTGAAATGTCTTCATGTCTTGTTCTTCTAAACAAACAGTGGCTTCGATGCCATCATCATTGGGAGTGTTCATCAGAAGTATAAAGTTCTTCATCGTACCACCCAGGGATACTTTTACAGGCTTTCCCCAACCGAAATCAATCCCATACGTAGGAAACCCACACACGCTAGTATATATGTAACAATTATTTAGTTCATTTGACATCGCCGAGAGGGTTTCAGCTGACATCTCAGCAATCGGTCTAGTTGCAGCTTCAAAATTTCTTATACTTTGAAATTGTGTCTTCCCTTTTCTTAGTTCGCCAATGGTCATATGTGGCTCCAGCTCACTTTCATTTCTTGTAGGTACTCGTATCCCGAGGATAATATTTCCTATGGTTGTTCCAGGCAATTTCTCTACCATAATGTTTCTCATATCGACTGCAATTGCCATGCCAGTTGGCGTGAAAGCGCCTGAGTTTGTCTTGGTATTAGCTCTGATTGCACACTTGTGTATAAGCCATGTTAAAGCTTCAACACGAGTCGGGTTCATGATTGGGTGTCCAGATTCAACGGTCATGGCTGTAACCTTGGCTTTTAGTTCCTTCAACTTTTCGTTAGGGAACGAAAAACTAGTTGTGACACAACCAACACGTGATCTTGGAGTCATCAGTTCTGGCAGATTGGTATTCCTATTTTGGTAATAGATAAAATGGGGATTGACGAGTGACGCATCTTTTATATCTCTAGAGTGAAACAGTGCTGCATTGACTCTAGCCCAGTGATTTATGAAATTTAACATACTTCGTGCATCGCCGAACTTGTGGTGTAAGGATGTTGCCACTGCTACCCCTCCGCATGCAAAATGGTTGACTTGAACGCTTAAAGGGCAAGTGATACCATCCTCCTGCTTATCACCTAGTTTTAGGTAAGGATGGAAGCATATGAGGTCATTTGGAAACAGTTGATCTAGCTCTTGGTGCTTTGAATGTTGGAGAAAATCTGAGAGCACGTTGTCATTTGACGCTTCAATGAACTCAACCCCATTGTCGTTGCAATCAACATAGCTCGGGCTATTTGCTTTTAGTCTACCTGCAAACGGATAGTAGTGAGTCAAAGTTTGTGACAAAGAATTCTTCAACTCAAGTGTTGTATCATGGGGAGTTTGATAAATCATGTTGGAGCTTGGGTAGAAGGCAACAACTGGCATGTATGCGCTTTGAGCAAGCTGGTCGTATACTGATAGATTATACGCTTTTAAGTGACTAGGGGTTGGAGAAGATGGCTTGATCATGTCTCCAGAGACAATTGTGTGAACTTGTCTCTTACCAAATCTTAAAATCCTGCTCATCATCATCTTCACAATTTTACTTATTGTTGGAAAATTTGGTTACTTCAGATGCTTGTAGCACATTTATCCTTATATAGCCAAAATATGATTCCCAAAGTTGCAATGCTTTGAATAAGATTATTTTGCAATAAACAAATATAATGTGATCTCTGCACATGGTTCCAGCTTCATGCAAGGAATAAACCAAGGGCGTCTCGTGGATTTTAGTGACCCCGTGCCATTACTACAAAAAAGCCCTCGAACACACACATAATATACTAATGTATAAGTAGTGCATGAATTAATTAAGCTCGAGTCTCATATTGTGTTCATATATATAATAGAAGTGCATAAAATTTGGTGGCCCTCGTCAAGTGATGGTCCTAAAGCCGGCACTGGAATAAACAAACAAAATCAATACACATATGGGCCGGCACTGGAATAAACAAACAAAATCATTAAATCAATACACATATGCATGTACAAGACTAAAGCATACTAGTTAATATATAGTTTATATGGAATAAATATATTTTAAGATGAATTATAAATCATTATTATTAAAGCGCACCGGGATATGTTGACAAGATATTGCTAAAAAACAATTACTAATCAAACAGCATTTTCACCCTTTTTTGACCAAGCGATTATTTAATTCTTCTTTATCTGTCCTATTCTTGTGGGTTGGTGATTGAAGTATTAATTGTTGCTTGCTTTTTGTAAGGTTACGTTTTGTATTCATCGATCATTTGCCGTCTTTGCATGCTAACCGACCTTATTAATTGCATTATTATAATCCCTTGCGTTCTGCTTAGGGTTGGTAGTCGGTTCTGTTTGCGTTCATTATGGGTTAGTATTGTGATCTTATTGTTTATAAACCCTAGTTTCTAAACTAGGGTTTTACTCATTTAGTTGTGAAGATTAGATGTTATATTCTTCTTGTTACTTTTTCCGTGAATTTTGTACTTAGGGTTTCTTGATGTCAGATTTGGGAGAGTCGAATAACAGTGTACCACATTCTGTGGTTTTGGAAAACGTTGGTAATATTGATCTTGCTGAACTTAACGCACGCATGCAAGTGGCTACGGAGTCTACTAATGAACCTCATGTGGAGACGGTTCCACAAGTTTCGAGCTTCAATGTTGCTTGTCAATCACAAAATTTTGGAACAAGTTCTGTTGAATATCATAGTAACAGTGGGAATGAAGCTGAGCCAAATCTTGATCCGGTTGTTTTGGCGGCGTGTAAGAATTTTGAAGAGGCTATGCGTGGTGTTAAACTAATGAATGCGGAGAATGCTTCTAAATCGTCTCCCAAGGTTCAAATTGCGAAGCCGGTTTCATATGCGGGTGCTGCGTCCAATAATATAATATACATGTTTCTAACAAAAGGCCAATAATTCTGGGTCATTTTGAAATGTCATCATGTCTTGTTCTTCTAAACAAACAGTGGCTTCAATGCCATCATCATTGGGAGTGTTCATCACAACTATAAAGTTCTTCATTGTTCCACCCATGGATACTTTTACAGGCTTTCCCCAACCGAAATCAATCCCATACGTAGGAAACCCACACAAGCTAGAATATAAGTAATAATTATTTCGTCCATTTGACATCGCCGAGAGGGTTTCAGCTGACATCTCAGCAATCGGTCTAGTTGCAGCTTCAAAATTTCTTATACTTTGAAATTGTGTCTTCCCTTTTCTTATTTCGCCGATGGTCATATGTGGCTCAAGTTCATTTTCATTTCTTGTAGGTACTCGTATCCCGCGGATAATATTTCCTATGGTTGTTCCAGGCAATTTCTCTACCAAAATGTTTCTCATATCGACTGGAATTACCATGCCAGTTGGCGTGAAAGCGCCTGAGTTTGTCTTGGTATTAGCTCTGATTCCACACTTGTGTATAAGCCATGTTAAAGCTTCAACATGAGTCGGGTTCATGATTGGATGTCCATATTCAAATGTCATGGCTGTAACCTTGGCTTTTAGTTCCTTCAACTTTTCGTTAGGGAACGAAAAACTAGTTGTGACACAACCGAGACGTGATCTGGGAGGCATCAATTCTAGCAGATTAGTATTCCTATTTGGTAATAGATAAGATGGGGATTGACGAGTGACGGATCTTTTATATCCCTAGAGTGAAACAGTGCCGCATTGACTTTAGCCCAGTGATTTATGAAATTTAACATAGTTCGTGCTTCGTCAAACTTGTGGTGTAAGGATGTAGCAACTGCTACCCCTCCGCAGGCAAACTGGATGACTTGAATGCTTAAAGGGCAAGTGATACCATCCTCCTGCTTATCACCTAATTTTAGGTAAGGATGGAAGCATATGAGGTTATTTGGAAACAGTTGATCTAGCTCTTCGTGCTTTGAATGTTGGAGAAAATCTGAGAGCACATTGTCATTTGACGCTTGAATGAACTCAACCCCATTGTCGTTGCAATCAATATAGCTTGGGCTATTTGCTTTTAGTCTACCTGCAAATGGATAGTAGTGAGTCAAAGTTTGTGACAAAGAATTCTTCAACTTAAGTGTTGTATCATGGGGAGTTTGATACCTGGTTTTGGGTTAGGAGGTACGGAGTGTACACCCATGAGGTCCCTGAACACCCTGACTCAACTTAATAGTGGTTTGTACTGCTAGTGTATTGGTTACTACTGCTAGTGTATTAACCCATGGTTCCTACTGGTAGTGTTATGGTTCCTGCTGCTAGTCTAATAGTTGCTGCTGCTAGTGTAATGGTTCCTACTGGTAGTGTTGCAGTGATTAATTTGTAACAGCTTTGACTCATTCAATTGGCTGTTATGACTGCTTTATGACCACTTTTAATTGGTCATGTAACCACTATTCCTATGATAATGGAGGCCTATTATGAGTGATTAATTGGCCGTTAATCATCCATAATGTCCATTAACTAGGAGTGAGTATTCTCTACTATAAATAGAGATGGTTTTCATCAGCATGAAGACACTGAGAAACATACATAACCAGGAGAAACAAACTGAAAACAATAAACACTTGAAAGCAAAGGGTTATTGATTTGTGCCTAATTCAATAACATACATTTGGTCTTATCCCAAGTAGATATTCGTGATACCCAGGCATTAGGGTCGAATAGTTTACTTTGGAAAGTGATTACACGATTCAAGTGATATCCGGTAACCACCTAGTGGTATTGCAGTTGCTACTGATTATCTTAACCCTGTTCTGGGCTCTTACCACCAACAATCAAAGTAAACTATTTGTGATAATCAATGGCTGCTGCTGCAATGAAACACATGGCTTCAAACTTTGCCAAGTTTGATAAGTTTGAAGGGGTGGACTTTAGGAGGTGGCAGAAGAAGATGCACTTCTTGCTGTCAAGCATGAGCGTGGTGTATGTGCTAACCACTCGTATTCCTAATGATGGGGATGATGTTATAGTGGAGCAGATCAGGAGAAGGAGCAAATGGGAGAATGATGACTACATTTGCAGAGGTCTAATTCTCAATGGTATGTCTGATTCTCTATTTGACATTTATCAGAACTTTGAATCTTCCAAAGAACTGTAGGATTCCTTGGATGCCAAATATATGGCTGAGGATGCATCAAGTAAGAAGTTTCTTGTAAGTAATTTCACAAATTACAAAATGACTGATTCAAGACCAGTCATGGAACAATACAATGAACGAGCTTGACTCCTGATGCAGGTTTTACTGATCAGGTTTTAATATTTATAATTACTCGTTATACCTATGGTCTACCCTAATGCACTAACGGGCAGTGTACCCGGTCGTGTGTAGTGTAGTATTCGGTAAAACCGAGGTCATCCCAAGAGCTATGTGTGTGGATTTATACTAAGTCTAGGTGTCACAGATTTTAATATGATTTCGATAAGGAATTAACTAATTAACTACTAAAGCAAATAAAGGCAAAGGATGTGATCAATAGAGGAGAGTGGTGATAACCTAGTTATTCATCCTAACTAGTAATGTTTATGTCTAATTACTTCCAATTACTTCAGGTGGGGTCAAAGTCGAGAGGACAGCATTTGGTCAGTTTGTCCTAACCTATCAGCAAAGGGTACCACTGGAGAAGTCAGGTGTCCCCTCATAAGTCCAGTTGTTCCTGGTCCCCTAAGCCAAGTCATTAAGTTCCGTTACATGCTAGATTTATAATAGTGAGTGCCCGGGCGCTAGCAACTTAAACACTCACCCCCTAATTCTTAAGTTCATCCAAACGGTAGGTGATCAGTTGGTCAAATCGCACAAGTAGAAAGGGTCTTCAGTTGGTCATATCTTACCCTTCCCGTCTCAGTCTACTCACTTAGGGTCAGTTGGTCATATCTCCTAAGCAACTAGCCTCTCCGCCATTCAAAACTACCAAAACAAGGGTAGCTACCAATAAACTATGCATGCATACACTTAGAAATAATTAAACGGAAGCAATGTAAACGCAAACAAAATAATTAAGGAATCATAACTAGGCCAACACCAAGAGGTGCTTAACCGCTCATATTAACCATACAAATCAATTCAATGTTTAATGTTACGAAATACATGAATCGAAAGTAAAGAAAAGATAAAAAGCTAATGCTTATCGTAGGGGAGTGATTTCTCCCTTGGAGATAGCTCTGTATGCTCCTCTAGATCTGCCTTTGGCTTCTTCTCACATTCTTTGACTGTTGTGTGTGAAATGGGATGCTTTGAAATGCTGGAAATCGTTGGGTATTTATAGGCCAAATCTGGTTACGGCGTAACTATTAAAAGAGTTACGCCCTAACATATAATTCTTCGTAAATTGCACTAATAATGCTGGTTACGGCGTAACCTCATGAAGGAGTTACGCCGTATCTTCAATAAATCTTGATTACGCAGTAGTTGATGCATGAGTTACGGCGTAATTATCAACAGCGCAGAAACTCATTTGACCTAATATGGTTACGTCGTAATCTTTGGGGGAGTTACGTCGTAATCTTCTGATAAGTTGGTTTTCTGAGCCATGCTTTAGTTACGTTGTAATGTGAGAGAGGAGTTACGCCATAACTTCTTCAAAGTGAGCATACTATGATAAATCTTCAATAAACTCTCCAATTTCGCGTCTCTTTAGCTCCAATGCTCGTAAATGCTCGTAATTTACCTGAAAGTGAAATATAATGGAAAACAAGCGTAAATCCATATAAATGATATAAATTACAAGCATTATCGGGGGAAATTGACACTTAATATTCTGGATAATTTAATGTTATAAAATATCCCCCCACTTGAACTCTACTTGCTCTCAAGTAGACCTTATTAGATGGATTCCTAAAAAGATATCTCCCATTACCTGAAAAATATAAGTTTACAAATCCCTTATGCTAGAATAAAACAAAGCCGAACACCTCACGAAATGGGAACAAAACACTCAAATCTCTCAACTATTCTAAGTGTCAATTTCGGGGTGATCACTCGATCGCACATTCATAGCATGTATTCTATCATAAGCTTCATGGTTACACAAATCTCCACCACTAGAGTTAAGGACAAAACAATTCTCGAAGGCAATATGGGTAGACACGACAAAGGTTAAGGGTGACTCGTCATTACTAACATGTCACGGCGAAGTGGACAAAACCAATGGTACGTGACCAAATCCATGGCCAAGACACCAAAGATTGCTCGCTGCATCACCTAGACATGCTTCATGACTAAAGGGTAGGATAAGACATGGGATATATAAATGGTGTAAAAAAAAAAATCAAGCAGATAGTCTAAATCTATAACCAAGTCATCACCACTTACCATCGGCCCAAAGTTCAAGCTTCGAAGTTAAGAAACCGGATCATGATACACTAGGTAGATGTGTCATTAGAGGACGTCATGATGGGCACACTACCTTTTCTCCAACTGTCACTTTACAATAAAATGGGTAACCTTTTTTTTTTCTTTTTTTTTAAACATAAACATAAACATAATAACTAAATATAACATCCCCCCACTTGAGATGAACAATGGGAATTCGGGGGGTCTTCAATGATCTTTAAGAATATGTCGTCGACGAAAGCGTGATTCGCGAACCTTTCCACTTGAACTTTAAACTTAGGCAAATGATGACTTCCCAGTCACAAATAAAGACTAAAGGGTAGGCTAAGGTGTATAGGTGTAACGAAACAATATATTGGGTTAACAAAATGAAAGGAATGGCTCAGATGGGTATATCTAGGGGTATCTTGCACTAAAGGTGAGTGCAACAAAAGGGTTTCACATGGGGGTCAAGAAGTCGAGGTGACTAATTGATAGACACACAATGGTAGGCTATTTGGGTGATAATCATATAATACTGCCTTCTTAAACTGAAAAGTCCAAATACATCGAGCTAACTCAACATACCTCTTCTATGGTCTCGAAATGATGCAAAGACCAAGTTCTAAAGTTTACAAGCTATCGGCACACTCATAATTTGGTGGATTTGGGGTAAAATTTTAGAAACAGATAAGGCTAATCTCACCATATAATATCAAGGGTTATATGTGCTCGGCTAAGGTCTAATCTAGTTAGGTTAAGAAAAACATGTCAAAATTTTAAAAATGGCATAATTTTTCAAAATAAACTAGAAAAACGAGGGCAAAATAAAGTTCAAGAGACAATTCTACTCCCGTCCCCCCACTTGAATTGTACAAAGTCCTTTTTGTACTAAGCGTTAAATAAAGGTGAAGAGAAAAGTAGAATTAGAGCGAGAACTTCCCTGAAATTTGCTCCAAAAATAAAGAAGGCCCACGAAAAAGAGTCGTGCCTTCGCATAAGCATCTATGAGCAAACTTCAATCCCTGAAATCACACTACCGACAAGCATAATTCTAAAAAGAAAAAAAAATAAAAAATGAAAAATAAACCTAACTCACTTTCGTAGGAATCACGGATGCATTTAGCATATGGAACAAGCCTTTTAAACCACTTGGTGTCCTAAGTGGACGAGTGAAGTCTCGTGAGGGTTTACAGGGAACACACCCACAAAGTTCATTTAAAAGACTAATACAAGGTTATTGTGTTTAAAATGAAAGAAGTAATGCAGAGGATAGTTACGTCGTAATTCCAGAAGGAGTTACGCTGTAACTAGGCAAAACCTGGCATACGCTGCAAAAGTGTAGCTACGGCGTAACCACTGAGTTGGGATTACGCCGTAATTGGTAGTGCATCTGAAGTTCTGCTGCATAAGGGCTTGTTACGGCGTAACCATGAGAATGAGTTACGCCGTAACTCTGGTCAGATCAGCATGCTGCAGCAACAACTTTTCTTCGTTTCCTGCAAAAATGGTTAAAAACACAAAACCCAACAGAAATGGAAATAAAACAAATGAAAGGGATAATTCGGGTTGTCTCCCGAAAGAGCACTTTTCTTTATTTACGAGTCTTTAAGTTAGACTCAGAGCCTCGGGGCTTTATGGTGGCCTTTGGACTTGGCCAAATTCCTCCATGTCCTTCATCTAGTTATGTCTGACCCAAGCGACATTTGTGGCAGTACGGAGTTACTCTTTAGTCTTGATCTTCCGAATTTTGCAAAATTTTTCCTCCGGCTCTAAATGGTATCGAGTGAACTCATACTTTTCGGCTATAATTGGTGGCGGCATCTTATACGGAATGCCAAGAAGTTTGCATCTTCTCTTCTCATGTGCTTCATCATCGGGGTCAACGAACCCATCTTCACCTTGACGTTCGAGGTAATCAAAATCATCATCGTCGGAATCGGTATCTTTAAGTTGTTTATCGTCGAGTAAATTTTCCACTAGCACTTGTTTGCATTCCTCTTTTTCCTTCCTCGATGAATCCTTGGTGTCATTATCCGATTCTTAATTTGGAACTTTGTTGCTTGGTTCGTCTTTACTCATACATCCATTCCAAATTTTCTCCTTAGTTAGCGCGTCTATTTTTCCATATTTGATTGTGACCCAATCGTCGAATCCTAAATCGTCTGGCCAAGGCAATTCTGTTCTTTCTGAGTCATTAGTCGAGGTCCATAGGAACTCGTCTTCCCCAGCTCTCTGAATACTGCTTCCCCCATCACATTCATAATCAAAAGGGTTGCAAGATGCCCAAAAATTTCCGTCAGTGGTTTTAATTTGCTCACACCAATGACTTCGAGTTCCTTCGTCATCGTTGTTGCAAGAAGGAATATCGTTGAGAGGTTTAATGGTCTTTCCTTGAAGAATATGTTTTTCTTATTTGAGCTCTAAATTTCTTAACAAAACTGAATTAATTATTGCGTCACCGAACCTTACTGAATACCAATCTCTGAATGATAGGTCCCCAAAATCAACTTCATGTCTTCCTGATTCATGTGGGCATATCCAAACTTCGTTCTTCACATTGCCCCCTCAGTTGCAATACTCACGAAAAGGGTTGCAAGTCGGCCATGCTTGTGTGAACTCATCTTCCGTGATTAGTAAGGGCCTGCAGTAATGCTTGATATGTGGTCCTTCCACTTCGTTAATCGAGAATTTGGCTAATCTTTCTTCATCGTTAAGTGTAGTCCACATGTATCTGTCATCATTAATCCTTTCCTTATCGACCCCTCCATCGCAGGCCTTCCAAGGGTCGCAAGAGGCCCATAGGTTGTAACAATCTCCATCATCAATTGCAATAGCCTTACACCAATGATTCTTCCTTTTAGAGTCGTCAATTTTGGTAGACTTGTCATTGCTCGTGTCCTGATTACGCCGTAACTCTGATGTTTGGTTACGGCGTAACTCTCTTCCGCCATCGGTATCATTGTTTTTATTACTCGTTGGTGGATTTGTCATTTTTAGAAAATACGGCTTTACATACTGTTGATTTGTTCTTTTGTGCCTCATTTCTTTTTTGTACCTCGTCGCCAAGCTTCCCAATCATAGTTTCCAAGTTTTTTAGTGATACATCATGGCTAGAAATGCTTTTGTTTGTATTATCTTGGAAGTTTTTCAGCCATTCTTCTTGCTCTTTCTGTCTCTTGGTCGAATCTACAAGGTACTTGTTAATCATTTCCTCCAAGTTAGCTCTTATTTCACCACGCTCATAATATGGGGGAGGTCCTCCACGATAGCCATTACGATTATCCCGGTAAAATGGTTGATTTTCTCCATATTTAGCTTCTTCGATTGTGTTTTCTTCGTTAATATTAGGACAATTCTTAGTGAGATGTCCTCCCCCACAGCTTTCACAACCTACTTGGATGGCATGAACAGTTTCTTTAATTTTTAGCATATATCGCCCTAGATTCTCTAGCTTGTTAGTTATGGCCGCAATTCCATTAAAACTTCCGCCTTGGTTTCTTTTGCTTCCTCCATCGTGCCATTTTTTGGAATGATCAACCATTTTTTGAATGGCTTCAATTTCTAGAGTAGGAGTCATATATGCTTGGAATTGGTCCTTGATAGTCCAGCATTTGTCTTGTAGTCAAGTTTATTCTTTTGTAGAAGATGTTGACCTTTTGCTGGTTGTTCAGATCATGTGTATGACACTTGTAGAGGAGATCGTTGTATCTATCCCAGGCTTGATACAACGTTTCATCGTATTCTTGCTTGAAATTATGGATCTCCAAGAGCTGGTTAGAAATCTTCAACGGAGGGCAATACCTCTGGATGAAGTGCTTCTTTAGTAGAGCCCAATTATTAGCTGCCCCGGTGGGCAATCTTTCGATCTATCTTCTGGAAGCCCCAATAAGAGCCATGGGGAACACCCTTAGCATAACAGAGTCATGAGACACACCCGGAATGTTGAAAAGGCTTGCGATGTACAAGACATTCTCAACGTGCTCATACGCATCTTCGTCCCTGTTTCCTGAAAAAGGGTTAGCACGAAGCTCCCTCATAAATTGGTCTTTAATTTCGAAATGGACATCAGCTCCAATTGCCAGTCTTACGAGCCCCGATCCTTGTTCTTCTCTTGTCAACGCCAAATATTCCTCAAGAGTGAGGTCATCAATGTTAACAACTTCCATGGTACCTGAAACTTGAAAAGGGATCGTGAAAATTTGAGAAAATTTTAAAACAAAACAAAAATGAAAGACTTAATAGAAATCCTAATATAACTCCCCAGCAGCGGCGCCAAAAACTTGATGCAAGTTTTACTGACCAGGTTTGAATATTTATAGTTACTCGTTATACCTATGGTCTACCCTAATGCACTAACGGGCAGTGTACCCGGTCGTGTATAGTGTAGTATTCGGTAAAACCGAGGTCGTCCCAAGAGCTATGTGTGTGGATTTATACTAAGTTTAGGTGTCACAGATTTTAATATGATTTCGATAAGGAATTAACTAATTAACTACTAAAGCAAATAAAGGCAAAGGATGTGATCAATAGAGGAGAGTGGTGCTAACCTAGTTATTCATCCTAACTAGTAATGTTTATGTCTAATTACTTCCAATTACTTCAGGTGGGGTCAAAGTCGAGAGGACAACATTTGGTTAGTTCGTCCTAACCTATCAGCAAAGGGTACCACTAGAGAAGTCAGGTGTCCCCTCATAAGTCCAGTTTTTCCTGGTCCCCTAAGCCAAGTCATTAAGTTCCGCTACATGCTAGATTTATAATAGTGAGTGCCCGGGCGCTAGCAACTTAAACACTCACCCCCTAATTCTTAAGTTCATCCAAACGGTAGGTGATCAGTTGGTCAAATCGCACAAGTAGAAAGGGTCGTCAGTTGGTCATATCTTACCCTTCCCGTCTCAGTCTACTCACTTAGGGTCAGTTGGTCATATCTCCTAAGCAACTAGCCTCTCCGCCATTCAAAACTACCGAAACAAGGGTAGCTACCAATAAACTATGCATGCATACACTTAGAAATAATTATACGAAAGCAATGTAAACGCAAACAAAATAATTAAGGAATCATAACTAGGCCAGCACGAAGAGGTGCTTAGCCGCTCATATTAACCATACAAATCAATTCAATGTTTAATGTTACGAAATACATGAATCGAAAGTAAAGAAAAGATAAAATGCTAATGCTTATCGTAGGGGAGTGATTTCTCCCTTGGAGATAGCTCTGTATGCTCCTCTAGATCTGCCTTTGGCTTCTTCTCACGTTCTCTGATTGTAATGTGTGAAATGGGATGCTTTGAAATGCTGGAAATCGTGGGGTATTTATAGACCAGATCTGATTACGGCGTAACTATTAAAAGAGTTACGCCGTAACATATAATTCTTCGTAAATTGCACTAATAATGCTGGTTACGGCGTAACCTCAGGAAGGAGTTACGCCGTATCTTCAATAAATCTTGATTACGCCGTAGTTGATGCATGAGTTACGGCGTAATTATCAGCGGCGCGGAACCTCATTTGACCTAATATGGTTACGTCGTAATCTTTGAGGGAGTTACGCCGTAATCTTCTGATAAGATGGTTTTCTGAGCCATGCTTTAGCTACAACGTAATGTGAGAGAGGAGTTACGCCGTAACTTCTTCAAAGTGAGCATACTATGATAAATCTTCAATAAACTCTCCAATTCCGCGTCTCTTTAGCTCCAATGCTCGTAATTTACCTGAAAGTGAAATATAATGGAAAACAAGCGTAAATCCATATAAATGATATAAATTACAAGCATTATCGGGGGAAATTGACACTTAATATTCAGGATAATTTGATGTTATCAACTCCACCATTATATACTAAGTAAAAGGGTGTTCATCCCCTCACTTGAAATCAAGTGTGCATGAAAATAGCAATAAATAGCATGAGGGTGTGAATTTGCTATGGGATGGGGAAATGATGAATTGTAATTATACCATGAGGGATGTGTCAAATCCTTCCTTACCTTACCCATTTTAGTTTGATGCTTTGATGATTGGGTCACCTCGTGATGCGGTTGATTAATCGGCTTACATGTTACATTTGTTTCCTCATCGATCACTGAAGTGTCCAAGATCTTGTCTTATAATTCCTTCGCAAGCTCAACTAAAATTGGTTCAGTAGCCGGTGCTACATAACTATCATCGGTTGGTGTGATAAGCATGGTTTGTAAAGTTAAGGGTTGTACTATGTCATCCACAATTTTGTTACCCTTCATCTTCATTAGTTGTTCCTTGCTTGATTCTTCTTTCCATACAACCTCCTGACCTTCCTCATAAGCAGATACATAAAGTTTGAAAGGCTTGTTTAAACACCCTGGAAATGGGATAGGTGGTACATAAGGTTTGAAAATAGGTAAATCACAAGGAACCGACTCCTTGTTAACTTCTTCGATCTTTACCATTGTTGCGTTGATATTCCCAACCATATTCTTGTTATTTTCCACGACTGTTTGGTTTAATCATTCAAGCTTAGCCTCCAAAATTTTCCTCTCAGCGTCGAGCTTCTTTAAATTCGAGTTTGTTCCCTCCTTAAATTTCCTAATCCATTCATCATTCGAGTCGTGCATCCTTTTTAAATCATCACAGTATTTTTTGACGGTTTCCTCCAATGATTCTATATACCTGACCGGCTCAACTGTCTTGTGTCGTTCTCAACGAGGACACTTCTAAGTAATATGCATCCCTTCACAGATCCTAAAACCTAGTTGTATAGCGTGAATATTCTCTCTAACACTCTTCATATCATATCTTTGTCCATCAAGTCTATTGGTAATAACACCAATGTCATCCAAGCTATCGCTATTTGTGACCCAAGTGGTTGCTCTATCATACCAGTTTCTTGAATGGTCTGCCATCTTTTAAATTGATGTATAGGCTTGTGCTGGTGGCACCATAGGGATCGGCCCTTGAGAGTCGAGCATTTGGCGGGAAGGGATGTTTAAACCTTTGTATAAAATAAGGACTTTTTGATGGTTGTTGAGATCATACGTTGGGCACCTATAAAGAAGGTCATTATAACTTTCCCAAGCTTCATCTAATGGCTCATCCATCTCTTTTATGAAATTCCTTATCTCTTCCATATTCTTGGCAACCCTTGAAGGCGAAAAATATCTCCAAATAAATGCTTTCTCCAGAAGATTCCATGTATAGATCAACCCAGCAGGAAGCCTGTATATCCATCTTCTGGCTGCACTTGTTAGTGTAATTGGAAACACTCTAAGCATTAATGCATCTTAAGTGACCCTTGGAGTGTGGAAAAGATCTGCGATCTCCAACACTCTTATCACATGTAGGTGGGCATCATCATCGTCAGTTCCCGTGAAAAGCTTGTGTCTGAGCTCCTTCATAAACTGGCTACTGGTCTCAAAGTTAACATTATGATTAATTTCGGGACATACCACGCCCGGTCTTTGGTCACCTTCAGTCAAAGCTATGTATTCCTTCATAGTGAGCGTGTCAGTATCCAAATCACCCATATCCTGAAATTTCAAAAACAAACAAAAACATAAAAGAAAGGAAAAAGAAAACAAAAAACAAAAATTCCTAAAAAGCAAATAAAACCTAAAATTATAAGAGCAAAGAAATACAAAACTTAAATTAAAATCCTAATTAGCTCCCTGGCAGTGGCGCCAAAAACTTGATATAGGATTTATGACCAGGGTTTAATACTTATAATGTTACTGGTCTACCTATGGTCTACCTTATGCACTAACGGGCAGAGAACCCGATTGTGTGTAGTGTAGTATTCGGTAAAGTTGAGGTCGTTCCAAAAGCTATGTGAATGGATCATAATTTAAGTCTATGTCACGTTTTAAAGGGGTTTTGAATTGTTTGATTAATTAAACTAAATAATATAAATGAAATGCTGGAATTAAATTAAGATTAAATCAATATGGAGAAAGTGTACTAGCCTAGTTGTTTATCCTATCATGCACTGTCTATGTTATCTAATTAAGCCTTCTATCGCTTCAAGTAGGGCATAGATTCACTAGACTCCTATGGCCAATTCGCCTGGCATATCTCCCTAGAATCCTCTTCGGGACTAAAGAGTCTATCTTTGTAGTAAGCAGAGGTACGGTAGACTAGTTTGAGTTATTAGTGCCGCTACATGCTAGATTTATTCTTTGTGTGGCCCGGCCTCTCGGATCTTAGACCACAAATCTAACTTTTTAAGTTCATCCAACCCCGGAGGGTGATCCTATGGTCAATTAGCACACAAGGAATTGGTAGTCCTATGGTCAATTCTTACCAACCCTCGCAACCAATCACACTAGGGTCCTATGGTAAATTCTCCTAGTACAAGAAGTACGACCGGTCTTCAAAACTACCAAAACTAGAGGATCTAACGAAAAACTAAGCATGCACACACTAAAAACAATAAAAAAAGCACGAAAACATAACCATAACAATAAAGGAATCATAACTAGACTAGCACCAAAAGGGCTTAGCTAAATATAATGTAAATTAGACAAACAATAATGAATAAAATATTGATTGAATTAAACATAGTGTTTTGATACAATTACTAGATGATTGACTAATAAGAATGATGTATCGAAGTGAATTCTCCCTTGAAAGATGGCTTGGAACTGCTAGAAATTTCCCTGGAGTGGTGACCTAATCGACCCCTAGGAGAGGGGGAAAAGAGATACTGAAAAGTGGTGAAATCGAGTTGTATTTATAGGCCCTGACAAGGTTACGGCGTAACCTCTAGGTTTAATTACGCCATAACTTATTACAGTACAAATATTTCATCAGATATGCAAAGTTACGCCGTAATCAAATCGATTCGGTTACGACGTAACTATTCTTAAAAAATTAATATGATTGGTTCTTTGAAACATCATCGACATGTACGGATTTACCCCCCCCCCCCCCCCCCCCCCCGTAAGTAGCGCCTAGTTTTCACTCAAGGTCCTTATGTGATTATAAATGTAATACTTATAAGATATGTATGGTTTTAGCCCCTCATCGCTCTTGACATTTCTATGCTTGGTCCTTGTGACATATTTAAACTTCATTTGAATTGTCACCTTCAGTCCCTATCGTCTTTGTTATTTTTATAACAAGTCCTTGTGATAATTAATTCTTCATATGATTCGCCCAGCTTTAGTCCTCCATTTTACTTGTTATTTTTACTTTTGGTCCCCGACTAATAAATAAACTTCGTATCAATTTGCCGCTTTCAGCCCCTGGACAAAAACTCCTTCGCACCCAAGTTATTAATTACGGCGTAACTAAATCACTAAGTTACGCCGTTAGTCTTCGTCAGCATGTACTTATCCACTCATTAAATATCTCTACGGCGTAACTAAATTACCAAGTTACGCCGTAACCTTCAAACTTGGTCACTACGGCATAACCTCATGAGTGGGTTACTTCATAATCTTTTCAATCCCATTCTGTGTAACTTTTACGCCGTAACCTTATGCATTGGTTACAGCGTAATCTTCTTGATTACGAAATTCTTTTAAGTCTCTACAATATTACGGCGTAATCTCTGTGGTAATTACGCCGTAATCCTTAATTTGCGTTGACTTGGTCTTCGTCTATAAATCCTTAGCTACGGTACGTCGTAAGTGGAGAGTGGAACTACGCCGTAATCCTTAATTTGCGTTGACTTGGTCTTTCTCTATAAATCCTTAGCTACGTACTTCACCAATTCCGCGTCTCTTTTGCTCCTATGCTCATTTATAACCTGGAAACGAAATATAAAGAAATCAAAGCATATATCCATATAAACCAATACAATAATGAGCATATTAGGGGGAAATTGACACTTATTTATCAGGATTATTTGATGTCATCAACGTTACACGGGATTATAAACTATTATTCATCCAAGCTGAAATGACACCTGCACAAACCGAATGAGAAACATTTGAAAGATGATGAACTTGAGAGCGAAAACGTACGGAAGAAGAAACATAATTGAGAAAAAGAGTTAATTACATAATTAGTCCTTAAGGTTTACTAGATCTTGCATATATTGTCCCCATCTTTTTATTTTTGACGAGTCATGTCCTTGTGGTATACAAAAATAACGGGTCATGTCCAATTTACTAATGACGTTTAAACAGTCGTTAGAAAAGGACTAACGTGATATGTTTGCATAACGTGAGGGGCTAAAACTGTATATGTGAAACCCAGTAAACGTTAGGGACCATTTATGTAAAAACGTTAGGGACCATTTAGGGACCATTTATGTAATCCCTAAGGTTTATCGGGTTTCACATATACAAATTTAGCCCCTCACGTTATGCAAACATGTCACGTTAGTCCTTTTTTAACGACCGTTTAAACTTCATTAGTAAAATGGACATGACCCGTAATTTTTGCATACCACGAGGACATGACCCGTCAAAAAAAAAAACGCAGGAACAATATATGCAAGATCCGATAAACTTTAAGGACCAATTATGTAATTAACTTTAAGAAATATACTATAAAAGACATGTTTCTAACAAAAGGCCAATAATTCTGGGTCATTTTGAAATGTCCTCATGTCTTGTTCTTCTAAACACACAGTGGCTTCGATGCCATCATCATTGGGAGTTTTCATCAGAACTATAAGGTTCTTCATCGTACCACCCATGGATACTTTTACAGGCTTTCCCCAACCGAAATCAATCCCATACGTAGGAAACCCACAGAAGCTAGAATATAAGTAATAATTATTTCGTCCATTTGACCTAGCCGAGAGGGTTTCAGCTGACATCTCAACAATCGGTCCAGTTGCAGCTTCAAAATTTCTTATACTTTGAAATTGTGTCTTCCCTTTTCTTATTTCGCCAATGGTCATATGTGGTTCAAGTTCACTTTCATTTCTTGTAGGTACTCGTATCCCGAGGATAATATTTCCTATGGTTGTTCCAGGCAATTTCTCTACCAAAATGTTTCTCATATCGATTGGAATTACCATGCCAGTTGGCGTGAAAGCGCCTGAGTTTGTCTTGGTATTAGCTCTGATTGCACACTTGTGTGTAAGCCATGTTAAAGCTTCAACACGAGTCGGGTTCATGATTGGATGTCCAGATTCAAATGTCATTGCTGTAACCTTGGCTTTTAGTTCCTTCAACTTTTCGTTAGGGAACGAAAAACTAGTTGTGACACAACCGAGACGTGATCTGGGAGGCATCAGTTCTGGCAGATTAGTATTCCTATTTTGGTAATAGATAAGATGGGGATCGACGAGTGACGCATCTTTTATATCTCTAGAGTGAAACAGTGCCGCATTGACTCTAGCCCAGTGATTTATGAAATTTAACATACTTCGTGCATCGCCGAACTTGTGGTGTAAGGATGTTGCCACTGCTACCCCTCCGCATGCAAAATGGTTGACTTGAACGCTTAAAGGGCAAGTGATACCATCCTCCTGCTTATCACCTAGTTTTAGGTAAGGATGGAAGCATATGAGGTCATTTGGAAACAGTTGATCTAGCTCTTCGTGCTTTGAATGTTGGAGAAAATCTGAGAGCACGTTGTCATTTGACGCTTCAATGAACTCAACCCCATTGTCGTTGCAATCAACATAGCTCGGGCTATTTGCTTTTAGTCTACCTGCAAACGGATAGTAGTGAGTCAAAGTTTGTGACAAAGAATTCTTCAACTCAAGTGTTGTATCATGGGGAGTTTGATAAATCATGTTGGAGCTTGGGTAGAAGGCAACAACTGGCATGTATGCGCTTTGAGCAAGCTGGTCGTATACTGATAGATTATACGCTTTTAAGTGACTAGGGGTCGGAGAAGATGGCTTGATCATGTCTCCAGAGACAATTGTGTGAACTTGTCTCTTACCAAATCTTAAAATCCTGCTCATCATCATCTTCACAATTTTACTTATTGTTGGAAAATTTGGTTACTTCAGATGCTTGTAGCACATTTATCCTTATATAGCCAAAATATGATTCCCAAAGTTGCAATGCTTTGAATAAGATTATTTTGCAATAAAAAATATAATGTGATCTCTGCACATGGTTCCAGCTTCATGCAAGGAATAAACCAAGGGCGTCTCGTGGATTTTAGTGACCCCGTGCCATTACTACAAAAAAGCCCTCGAACACACACATAATATACTAATGTATAAGTAGTGCATGAATTAATTAAACTCGAGTCTCATATTGTGTTCATATATAAAATAAAAATGCATGAAATTTGGTGGCCCTCGTCAAGTGATGGTCCTAAAGCCGGCACTGGAATAAACAAACAAAATCAATACACATATAACAAACAAAATCAATACACATATGGGCCGGCACTGGAATAAACAAACAAAATCATTAAATCAATACACATATGCATGTACAAGACTAAAACATACTAGTTAATATATAGTTTATATGGAATAAATATATTTTAAGATGAATTATAAATCATTAGTATTAAAGCGCACCGGGATATGTTGACAAGATATTGCTAAAAAACAATTACCAATCAAACAACACTTTCACCCTTTTTTGACCAAGCGATTATTTAATTCTTCTTTATCTGTCCTATTCTTGTGGGTTGGTGATTGAAGTATTAATTGTTGCTTGCTTTTTGTAAGGTTACGTTTTGTATTCACCGATCATTTGCCGTCTTTGCATGCTAACCGACCTCATTAATTGCATTATTATAATCCCTTGCGTTCTGCTTAGGGTTGGTAGTCAGTTCTGTTTGCATTCATTATGGGTTAGTATTGTGATCTTATTGTTTATAAACCCTAGTTTCTAAACTAGGGTTTTACTCATTTAGTTGTGAAGATTAGATGTTATATTCTTCTTGTTACTTTTTGCTTGAATTTTGTACTTAGGGTTTCTTGATGTCGGATTTGGGAGAGTCGAATAACAGTGTACCACATTCTGTGGTTTTGGAAAACGTTGGTAATATTGATCTTGCTGAACTTAACGCACGCATGCAAGTGGCTACGGATTCTACTAATGAACCTCATGTGGAGACGGTTCCACAAGTTTCGAGCTTCAATGTTGCTTGTCAATCACAAAATTTTGGAACAAGTTCTGTTGAATATCCTGGTAACAGTGGGAATGAAGCTGAGCCAAATCTTGATCCGGTTGTTTTGGCGGCGTGTAAGAATTTTGAAGAGGCTATGCGTGGTGTTAAATTAATGAATGCGGAGAATGCTTCTAAATCGTCTCCCAAGGTTCAAATTGCGAAGCCGGTTTCATATGCGGGTGCTACGTCCAATAATATAATAGACATGTTTCTAACAAAAGGCCAATAATTCTGGGTCATTTTGAAATGTCATCATGTCTTGTTCTTCTAAAC
Source organism: Chrysanthemum seticuspe (assembly GCA_019973895.1). Lineage (NCBI taxonomy): Eukaryota > Viridiplantae > Streptophyta > Magnoliopsida > Asterales > Asteraceae > Chrysanthemum > Chrysanthemum seticuspe. The sequence continues at coordinate 356,096,824 of BPTQ01000007.1, read as the reverse complement.
AAACAATGGCTTCAATGCCATCATCATTGGGAGTGTTCATCACAACTATAAAGTTCTTCATTGTTCCACCCATGGATACTTTTACAGGCTTTCCCCAACCGAAATCAATCCCATACGTAGGAAACCCACACAAGCTAGAATATAAGTAATAATTATTTCGTCCATTTGACATCGCCGAGAGGGTTTCAGCTGACATCTCAGTAATCGGTCTAGTTGCAGCTTCAAAATTTCTTATACTTTGAAATTGTGTCTTCCTTTTTCTTATTTCGCCGATGGTCATATGTGGCTCAAGTTCATTTTCATTTCTTGTAGGTACTCGTATCCCGCGGATAATATTTCCTATGGTTGTTCCAGGCAATTTCTCTACCAAAATGTTTCTCATATCGACTGGAATTACCATGCCAGTTGGCGTGAAAGCGCCTGAGTTTGTCTTGGTATTAGCTCTGATTGCACACTTGTGTATAAGCCATGTTAAAGTTTCAACACGAGTCGGGTTCATGATTGGATGTCCATATTCAAATGTCATGGCTGTAACCTTAGCTTTTAGTTCCTTCAACTTTTCGTTAGGGAACTAAAAACTAGTTGTGAGACAACCGAGACTTGATCTGGGAGGCATCAATTCTAGCAGATTAGTATTCCTATTTGGTAATAGATAAGATGGGGATTGACGAGTGACGGATCTTTTATATCCCTAGAGTGAAACAGTGCCGCATTGACTTTAGCCCAGTGATTTATGAAATTTAACATAGTTCGTGCTTCGTCGAACTTGTGGTGTAAGGATGTAGCCACTGCTACCCCTCCGCAGGCAAACTGGATGACTTGAATGCTTAAAGGGCAAGTGATACCATCCTCCTGCTTATCACCTAATTTTAGGTAAGGATGGAAGCATATGAGGTTATTTGGAAACAGTTGATCTAGCTCTTCGTGCTTTGATTGTTGGAGAAAATCTGAGAGCACATTGTCATTTGACGCTTGAATGAACTCAACCCCATTTTCATTGCAATCAACATAGCTCGGGCTATTTGCTTTTAGTCTACCTGCAAATGGATAGTAGTGAGTAGGGGTGTTAATCGGGTCGGGTTGGTCGGGTTCGGGTCATTCGGGTCGGGTCGAAGTCGGGTCAAGACTAAAAAAAACATACCCGAACCCGACCCTATTTGAACTCGGGTTGGTCGGGTTCGGGTCAAATCGGGTCGGGTCAAGTCGGGTCGGGTCAAGTCGGGTTCGGGTCTGTCCAAATTTACAAAATTATATAATTTTATTTCTTAAACACATCAAGACACCAAGATTACAATAATACACATGTTGCAGACTCTTATTGTGCTCACTCTTGAACCAATGCAAAGCAAAATTCCAAACCTTTATATCATCAAACTGTCTCAAGAGGCCACCGGACATCAGTCCATTTGTATTATTTTATTTGACTAATAATGTAACATGGAATTACCTTGGACTGAACATAAATGATTAATGTTAATATGAGTATACGACTATACGATTCATATCATATATATCAGATTATCACAACTAAATAAAAACGGGCTAAATTTAATGAATGGACTATGTGACTAATATACATGAGATATCATAGTTGGGACTTAAAAGTTTAAAAAAAAAGAAAAAAAAAAAAAAAAAAATCTTAACTCGGGTTAGTCGGGTTGACCCGAACCCGAATAAGCAAATTATTTGAACCCGATACCCGACCCTAGTTCGTACTCGGGTTAATCGGGTTGACCCGATTGACCCGAGTTAGATTTTTGACCCGAGTAACCCGACCCGACTATCCTTATTCGGGTTCGGGTCCGGGTCGGGTTCGGGTCGGGTCGGGATTATTGACACCCCTAGTAGTGAGTCAAAGTTTGTGACAAAGAATTCTTCAACTCAAGTGTTGTATCATGGGGAGTTTGATACCTGGTTTTGGGTTAGGAGGTACGGAGTGTACACCCATGAGGTCCCTTAACACCCTGACTCAACTTAATAGTGGTTTGTACTGCTAGTGTATTGGTTACTACTGCTAGTGTAGTAACCGATGGTTCCTACTGGTAGTGTTATGGTTCCTGCTGCTAGTCTAATGGTTCCTGCTGCTAGTGTAATGGTTCCTACTGGTAGTGTTGCAGTGATTAATTTGTAACAGCTTTGACTCATTCAATTGGCTGTTATGACTGCTTTATGACCATGTTTAATTGGTCATGTAACCACTATTCCTATGATAATGGAGGCCTATTATGAGTGATTAATTGGCCGTTAATCATCCATAATATCCATTAACTAGGAGTGAGTATTCTCTACTATAAATAGAGATGGTTTTCATCAGCATGAAGACACTGAGAAACATACATAACCAGGAGAAACAAACTGAAAACAATAAACACTTGAAAGCAAAGGGTTACTGATTTGTGCCTAATTCAATAACATACATTTGGTCTTATCCCAAGTAGATATTCGTGATACCCAGGCATTAGGGTCGAATAGTTTACTTTGGAAAGTGATTACACGATTCCAAGTGATATCCGGTAACCACCTAGTGGTATTGCAGTTGCTACTGATTATCTTAACCCTGTTCTGGGCTCTTACCACCAACAATCAAAGTAAATTATTTGTGATAATCAATGGCTGCTGCTGCAATGAAACACATGGCTTCAAACTTTGCCAAGCTTGATAAGTTTGAAGGGGTGGACTTTAGGAGGTGGCAGAAAAAGATGCACTTCTTGCTGTCAAGCATGAGCGTGGTGTATGTGCTAGCCACTCGTATTCCTGATGATGCTACAGTGGAGCAGATCAGGAGAAGGAGCAAATGGGAGAATGATGACTACATTTGCAGAGCTCTAATTCTCAATGGTATGTCTTATTCTCTATTTGACATTTATCAGAACTTTGAATCTTCCAAAGAACTGTAGGATTCCTTGGATGCCAAATATATGGCTGAGGATGCATCAAGTAAGAAGTTTCTTGTAAGTAATTTCACAAATTACAAAATGACTGATTCAAGACCAGTCATGGAACAATACAATGAACGAGCTTGACTCCTGATACAGGTTTTACTGACCAGGTTTTAATATTTATAATTAATCGTTATACCTATGGTCTACCCTAATGCACTAAGGGGCAGTGTACCCGGTCGTGTGTAGTGTAGTATTCGGTAAAACCGAGGTCGTCCCAAGAGCTATGTGTGTGGATTTATACTAAGTCTAGGTGTCACAGATTTTAATATGATTTCGATAAGGAATTAACTAATTAACTACTAAAGCAAATAAAGGCAAAGGATGTGATCAATAAAGGAGAGTGGTGCTAACCTAATTATTCATCCTAACTAGTAATGTTTATGTCTAATTACTTTCAATTACTTCAGGTGGGGTCAAAGTCGAGAGGACAGCATTTGGTCAGTTTGTCCTAACCTATCAGCAAAGGGTACCACTGGAGAAGTCAGGTGTCCCCTCATAAGTCCAGTTGTTCCTGGTCCCCTAAGCCAAGTCATTAAGTTCCGCTACATGCTAGATTTATAAAAGTGAGTGCCCGGGCGCTAGCAACTTAAACACTCACCCCCTAATTCTTAAGTTCATTCAAACGGTAGGTGATCAGTTGGTCAAATCGCACAAGTAGAAAGGGTCATCAGTTGGTCATATCTTACCCTTCCCGTCTCAGTCTACTCACTTAGGGTCAGTTGGTCATATCTCCTAAGCAACTAGCCTCTCCGCCATTCAAAACTACCGAAACAAGGGTAGATACCAATAAACTATGCATGCATACACTTAGAAATAATTATACGGAAGCAATGTAAACGCAAACAAAATAATTAAGGAATCATAACTAGGCCAGCACCAAGAGGTGCTTAGCCGCTCATATTAACCATACAAATCAATTCAATGTTTAATGTTACGAAATACATGAATCGAAAGTAAAGAAAAGATAAAAAGCTAATGCTTATGGTAGGGGAGTGATTTCTCCCTTAGAGATAGCTCTGTATGCTCCTCTAGATCTGCCTTTGGCTTCTTCTCACGTTCTCTGACTGTTGTGTGTGAAATGGGATGCTTTGAAATGCTGGAAATCGTGGGGTATTTATAGGCCATATCTGGTTACGGCGTAACTATTAAAAGAGTTACGCCGTAACATATATTTCTTCGTAAATTGCACTAATCATGCTGGTTACGGCGTAACCTCAGGAAGGAGTTAAGCCGCATCTTCAATAAATCTTGATTACGTCGTAGTTGATGCATGAGTTACGGCGTAATTATCAACGGCGCGGAACCTCATTTGACCTAATATGGTTACGTCATAATCTTCTGATAAGTTGGTTTTCTGAGCCATGCTTTAGTTACGTTGTAATGTGAGAGAGGAGTTACGCCATAACTTCTTCAAAGTGAGCATACTATGATAAATCTTTAATAAACTCTCCAATTCCGCGTCTCTTTAGCTCCAATGCTCGTAATTTACCTGAAAGTGAAATATAATGGAAAACAAGCGTAAATCCATATAAATGATATAAATTACAAGCATTATCGGGAGAAATTGACACTTAATATTCAGGATAATTTAATGTTATAAAATATCCCCCCACTTGAACTCTACTTGCTCTCAAGTAGACCTTATTAGATGGATTCCTAAAAAGATATCTCCCGTTACCTAGAAAATATAAGTTTACAAATCCCTTATGCTAGAATAAAACAAAGCCGAACACCTCATGAAATGGGAACGAAACACTCAAATCTCTCAACTATTCTAAGTGTCAATTTTGGGGTGATCACTCAATCGCACAGTCATAGCATGTATTCTATCATAAGCTTCATGGTTACACAAATCTCCACCACTAGAGTTAAGGATAAACAATTCTCGAAGGTAATATGGGTAGACTCGTGTCTACGGCGAAGTGGACAAAACCAATGGTACATGACCAAATCCATGGCCAAGACACCAAAGATTGCTCGCTGCATCACCTAGACATGCTTCATGACTAAAGGGTAGGATAAGACATGGGATATATAAATGGTGTAAAATAAAAATCAAGCAGATAGTCTAAATCTATAACCAAGTCATCACCACTTACCATCGGCCCAAAGTTCAAGCTTCGAAGTTAAGAAACCAGATCATGATACACTAGGTAGATGTGTCATTAGAGGACGTCATGATGGGCACACTACCTTTTCTCCAACTGTTGGCGCAATTATCAACTCCAATCTTCAAATGTGACCGAGGTGGCCTCCTCTGTTGGAATCACTCCTAAACCTTATTCAAGTGTTAGTGATTCATATGTAATGGTTAGCTTAATATGGCCTTTATGTTTGTTATTAAGCTTAGGCTTATGTAGAAGGCCCATAAGCCTAGGCCAAGCCCATAAAGGAAAAGGATGGGAACTTGGAGTGTTGCCCTAGTTCCCTCCTATAAATAGTCTTGTAAACATTCTATTGAAGGTTGGTTGTTCATTTTATCATATTACTTATGCATAACTATTTTTCATTATACTCGTGTGTGTGATAACTTGTTCATCCGATCTATCCTTCATCTCTACTTCTTATATTGATGCTTGTGTTACTAATATGGTGACCTAACAGTGGTATCATTAACCAAATAGTTGGGTGAACACATTTTTGTTGTTTTGAAGGTTTTTGGTCTTACGCGTAAACGAGATTCTAACTTTGTCACTCTTAAAAATGTCTTTTTTACACTTTTTAATCCAAGATTCTTGTCCTTTCAATGTTTCAAGGTGTTAAAATATCTGTTTTTGGCAAAAAGTTTCAAACTTTACGTGTGGATCATTGTTTTTAAGCTAGGTTTTTTACGTGGGTATTGTTCTACGCTTAACTGTTTTCTAAGCTTTGGATCATCAAGTTTCACACTTTTGTGTTATTTTGGTGATATTGAAGCTATTTCATCACAAAAATCTGGTTTGGAAACATCAGTTGGCAGAAATCACTTTTGGCTAATTTCTACGCGTAAGTGAAACCCTAATCTTACGCGTAACTTTTCCGTGGTTTGATCTTCAGTTTCGTGGATTACTCAGTGTTTTTCTTGCTTGGATAAGCCTGAAAACACTTCGACTTTGGATATCTTTTGCACTGTGATAGTGTAAAAGATCTTTTGGATAAAACCCTAAATTTACGCATAAGCTTAAGCTTACGCGTAGAACCCATTACGCATAAGATTCATCTTACGCCTAAGCTTTGTCTTACGCATAAGGTAATCCTACGCTTAAGTTTTCTACGCCTAACTTTCTGTTTACGCATAACTTTAGTGTTTTCTCATTTCTTACGCGTAAGCTAATCCTACGCGTAACTATTACTATTACGCGTATCTTTGGTGTTTTTACGCATAAGTAGTACTTTGCTTTTCTGTGATTTCTACGCCTAAGGATACTTCATCAACAACGGTTCATTCGACTACAAAGATCCATTTAACAACATAAGTTTCAAAATGTCACAACCACCATACTCTAACTATTTTCCTTACACTTATCATCAACAACAACAACAACAACTAAGTCTACAACATCAACAATTTAATCATCAACAACAAATTTATCAACAACAATTTAATCAACAACATACCCCACAACTTGGAGCAATTCCACAACCTCAAATGGTTCAACCTCCACCTAGTCTTCAAGTACAACCTTACACAAACTTCTACAATCAACATCCATCCAGGAATACTATGAAGGAACCGACATGGTTTGGCAAGATGTGTGAAGCCTTAAGTAGCCAATAATCAATTCATGAAGCTGGCTCACTTGATAGACCTCCAATGCTCACTCCAGGAAATTATGATCAATGGGTGATAAGGTTCTTTAGGTTTTGTGATCTAAAGAAGCCACATGGAAAGTTTTTAAAGAAGGTCATTATGGAAGGTCCATTTCAGATGCCTACTGTTATCACACCCGCAGATCCAGATGCCAATCCACCAAGAGATGCTGTCACCAACATTGCAACTATCTCCGACCTCACTGGTGATGAACTTCTACACTTTGAAGCAGATGAACTAGCAATGCAATACATCCTTTTGGGACTACCCAATCCGATCCTTCGAAGTGCTGATGCTCAAAAGACAGCTAAAGCAATGTGGGAACATATTCATCTTCTAATGGAAGGCACAACACTCAATCAGGAAGACATGGAATCCAAAATCTACTTGGCCTATGCACACTTCATGATTGAACCAGGAGAGACATTAGAGTCATATCATCATCTCTTTTCAGACATCATTAATGATTTGGACAAACACAACATCATCATGCCTCGAATTGCTGTCAACACTAAGTTCCTAAGTAGTCTTGGTCCGGAATGGGAGAAGTATGTCATTTTTCTCCGTCAAGCTAAGAACCTTCATCATGCTACATACAAATTGTTGTACGACTATTTGAAGCCTCACCAAAAAGAAGTTGACAAAGAAAGGACTATCCGTGGACTCCCGACTTCACAGTCAATTCCTGATAATCAACAACTTGCTTTGTGGGCTCAAACTAATCTTCCTCCTCAAACAGCTCAGCAACCTGCTCCTCAACCAACTGCAACCATTACACCATATGATCAGTCACAGCAACAACCTCAACAAACTCAATTGGTTCCATACAACAACAACAATGTTCAAGCACTTTACAGTGAAGCTGATGAGGACTCTACTGCTTTCGATGAATTGCAACAAGGATTTGTTATGATTGCTAAAGCCTTTGGTCGGTATACAAACAAATCCAACAATCGCATTCGTTCCTCATCCAACACAAGAAATCAAGCTGTTGTGAACAATGGACGCGTTGAAGTTCAGAACCGAGGTTATGGTCGTCAGATGGAAGGTGGTCAAGGGTTTAATGCTATTGGAAGGAATAACATGGGTGCTCAGCAACAACAAAGGGGTCAAATGGTTGAACAGGGGAATGCTCAGAATGGAGTTAATGGTCTTCGTTGTTATAACTGCAATGAAAAGGGTCATCTGGCTAATGCATGTACTAAGCCGAGGACAAGAGGCAGTGCATATCACAAAGAGGCGTTGCTCTTGGCTCTTAAGGATGAAGCTGGTGGAACTCTTACCAACAAGGAACAGAGCTTTATGGCAGATGCAGATTCTGATGATGATATGGAAGACTTGCAGGCTAATGCAGCAGTGATGTTGATGGCACAAATGCAAGTTCTACACATGAGTGACACAGGCCCAGTGTATGACACTGATGGCTTGTCTCAGGTACCGAAACAAAATATACTCATCCCTGATCTGATATCTCCGCCAATTTCTCCATCCGACCAGGATCAGAGTGTTCAACATGAGTAATCCACATCTCATTCCGATGATTATCAAATAGATCCCGTAGTTATATTTGATGATCAAGATGACCTTATGGTTAATATTGATAATCAAGTTGACTCCGTAATTATATTTGAGGATCTAAATAATGATCATGTTGAGACTCACGTTGAACAAAATGAGCTTCGGTCTAATAGAGAAATTGAGCTCCTGACCTTAATTAAAGACCAATACTCTCGGTTGGAAATTTGCACGAAATTAAAAGAAAAAAATGCACTGTTAATTAGGGATAATGAATGCGTAATTCGACAAATCAATTTTTTTAAAACTCAAGAAAAACGTGAAAAAGGTTTTGAAGTCGCTTTTGCTAAATCTCATCAAAACGAAAAATCATTAGAACGACAGATACGTGATCTAGCCGCTTCCAAGAATGCTTTGTTGTCTCAAATAGAACAACTAAAACATGAACATAAACAACAACTTAATGCTCTTACTTTGGAAACTCAAAAAACCAAGGCTGAGTTGTTAACTTGTCAAAAACAGTTCTCTGAGTACAAACAGCATTCCACGAAACGAATAGATAACTATCTTGAAGAAATTGTCGACTTACAAACCAAAATCAAAGAGTTTCAAAATGTTGTTTACAAACATGGTGAGTCAATCACAACCATTCAAAAATTTACTTTTAAACCTAATCCAAATTGATATGGACCAATTCTTGCTGATTACAAACCTAAGTTTTCAAACAGAGCATTCAAACCAAATCCTGATGTTTACAGTGCAGAACATAGAATTGATGATTCAATTATGACTGTTGTTGAATATAATCGTATGGAGGAATTAGATGCAGATGACGAGAGTCGGTCAAAAATGGAAAATGTGGTTTATAACAAACCATTTAACTATTCAAAAGCCGTTACTTTTGTCAAACAACAAGATACTTCTAACAAACCTTTTGTTATCACACCAGTTTCTGAAGTTACTCCCAAACACAATGGTGCACAAATTAATGGTCCTTTACCTTCACTTAGTGAAGTTAAAACAAAAGCCGAAAGTTGTCGCGTTATAAAATACTTTGACACTTTCTTATCTGACCTCAAAATTTTGGAACGTGAGATTGAATTTCATTCTGAAATAAAAGTTGAACATTTTCAATCGCCAATGGCGCGAGAACAAAGAGATATTCTTCAGAAAATACTTTTACCCCAAGTCAAAAATTTGAAAACTTGTGCACTATATTGGGAAAGGGATTTTCACAAGGAACTTGGTCTCATGAAAACAGTTTTCGAGAAAACAGAAACATCGATTTCAAATACTAAACGTAAAAAGAAATTGTTGAGAAAAGATGTTGATCGACTCTTGGAAGATGTTATCTGTGCTGATATCAATAATCTTGTTTTATTACAATCTGTTACATATACATCTGATCATATCTCTGCTGATTCTGTTGATACTGTTGAAAATACTGATAATGTGCATCAGATTGAATCTTTAAAAGTTGAAAATGAACGATTGATAAATGAACTTTCAAATTCAAAACGTCGTCTTCAATGGTGTCAAAAAGATTGTCAAAATCGTGAACTTGCTTTGCAAAACAAAATCCACCAGTTGAAATAAAAAACGTTTCATCCTAAAATTGAGCAACTGGATGATATAAACATGTCTTTGAAATGTCAAATCTCAAAATATGAACAAGAACTTGCAAAAGTTAAACATGAATATGGTGTCATATGTGATTTACTCAAACAGACTCGTAATGAAGCATCAAACGAACTTGATCATTATCTTGCACACACAAAAGAAGTCATGAATTTTTCTGGAAATCTTCGTTCTGAAAATCAAGATTTGTTGCACACTATCATTAAGTTAAGGGAAATGTTAGGAAAGTATGAACAAGTTCAGCCTAGCATCATTAAGAAAATTGCACCTGTAACACTTAGCAAACGTGAACCCAGATTGCCTACTGACAAAACACAAGATACTAATGTGCTTCCCTCTACTGAAACAGGAATAGTTGCCTCTTTTCCAAACGTCCGCACTTCACAGCCTAGGAGCAATACAAGGAAGAATAGGAAGTTGCGACCTAAGAAAAGATCAATAAAGAATGTTGAAGTAGAAGAACACCCTTGGACTTTGAATAAGACTCAAGTTGCACCCACTTTAGATATTGCGTCTGACAAATGTAATGGAAAAAGTGTTGTAACGAATGCTAAACCTTTAAGTACTTTTGATATTCAGTCTGATGCTTCTTGTGTTATTTGTCGTAAAAGTATGCTTTCTGATTGTCATGAAAAATGTGTTGCTAGAGCTATCTTGTCTCGTTTATGGAATCCTAAGAATCGGAATACCTCTAGGCACACTAATGCTTCTAAGTCTGTGCTTGGTAGACAGCCCTCCTTAGATTCTAAGAAACGTATTGATGTTCCTGTAGTTCCAGTATCATCTCCAAAGAATGTAGTACCACCTAGTGCATTCACTAAGACTAAAGCTAAGACTAGTTGGAGATGGCAGAAATGGATACATAATACACTAGGTTTTAAATGGATGCCTAAAATCATTGATGTGTGTATTTCTACTATAACTGCTGCGGAACCCTCTAACTCATCAGGTTCCACATCTACCTCTATTCCATCTGTGTCATCTGTGTGTAATGCAGGTGATACAGATCATCCTTTGGATTGTTGATAGCGGATGTTCCCGACACATCACAAGAAACCTTAAACTGTTATCAAACTTTATTGTAAAGTTCATTAGCACTGTCAGATTCGGGAATGATCACTTCGCAGCTATCATGGGCTACGGAGATTATACCAATGGCAATATTGAAATTAGCAGGGTTTATTATGGGGAAGGCCTCGGTCACAATCTCTTTTCAGTCGGTCAATTCTGTGATGGAGATTTGGAAGTTGCTTTTAGGGAGAAAAATTGTTTCATTCGTGATCTACAATGAAATGATCTTATGTCTGGCTCTCGCAATTCTAGTTTATACACAATCTCAATGCAAGACATGGTTGCTTCATCTCCTATCTGTCTACTTTCAAAGGCAACATCAACTAAATCCTGGCTATGGCACCGTCGTCTCTTACATTTAAACTTTCAAACCATCACTAACCTTGCTCGACACAAACTTGTTGAAGGTCTCCCGAGATTCCGGTATTCTAAAGATCACCTATGTTCAGCTTGTGAACAAGGGAAAAACACTCGTGCTCATTTTCCTTCAAAGGTAGAACACATCTCTCAACATGTGCTTCATCTTCTTCACATGGATTTGTGTGGCCCGATGCGCGTGCAAACGATTTATGGCAAACGCTACATCTTGGTAATTGTCGATGACTACTCACGATGGACTTGGGTCTACTTTCTTCGAAGTAAAGATCAAGCTCCACAGATGATCATCACCTTTCTCACAAAAATTCAAGCTCAGCTTCGGAACACCGTCCGCCAAATCAGAACAGACAAAGGAACTGAATTTGTAAACTAAGCTCTTTGAGAATTTTATGAGAAAGTGGGAATTAAGCATCAGACATCTATTGCACGTACACCAGAACAAAACGGAGTTGTTGAAAGACGAAACCGAACGTTAGTGGAAGCTGCAAGAACAATGTTAATCAATGCTAAACTTCCAGATTACTTGTGGGCAGAAGCTGTATCAACTGCATGCTATACTCAAAATCGTTCAATGATTCCTAAACGCCACAACAAAACACCTTTTGAGCTTATCCATAACCATAAACCGAATCTCAAACACTTTCATGTATTTGGATCCCTTTGCTATCCGAATAATGAACGTGATGACTTTGGTAAGCTCAAAGCCAAAGCTGACATTGGAGTATTTATAGGATATTGTGAAAATTCTAAGGGTTTCCAGATCTGGAATCATCGTACAAAGCAGGTTATGGAAACGATTCATGCTAATTTTGATGAACTTACAGAAATGGCTTCTGAGCATAACAGCTTAGAACCCGGTCACAACCATTTAAAATTCCCTCAAACCCCATCATCAGCTGAATCAAGCCCCCAGCTTACTCGTCAACAAATGGAAATGCTATTTGCTCCGTTGTTTAGTGATGACATTGATGAATGTGCTCCAGGTGTATCCGCTGTTTTCGCTGCTCAACCTGATCATACTCTTATACCTGATACACCTGCTACAACAACTACTGTTGAAGAAGCACCAACAGTTGACTCTACAACAACAATTGAACAAACTGCTTCCAACGACGCTGAACCAGCTGCTGATGTTCTTAATGAAGTACCCCCACCTGTAGATTTTGATCCAAATGCGTTCTTTAACCCGTTTGCCAATGAAACTGCTACACCCGATGTCGCGGAATCATCAACAAACCATTTGAATCCTCAAAATCTGCACAATGTATATCAACATCAACCCTCTACACATCGTTGGACAAAAGACCAGCCTCTTGAGAATATTATTGGCAACCCGAATCAACCAGTCGTTACGAGACAACGTCTTCATATAGATGGTGAACATTGCATTTATGCACTCACTGTCTGCCAATCTGAACCTAAAAACATTAAAGACGCAATGACAAAAGACAACTGGATTGAATCCATGCAAGAATAACTCAACCAATTCAAACGTCTTGAAGTATGGGAACTGGTTGAAAGACCAACAGGGGTCTACGTCATTGGTCTCAAATGGATTTGGAAGAACAAATTGGATGCTGAAGGAAACGTAATCAGAAACAAGTCACGTTTGGTGGCTAAGGGTTATAGACAGGAAGAGGGTATTGACTTTGAAGAATCATTTGCTCCGGTTGCTCGTCTTGAGGCTGTTCGGATCGTTCGCGGCTCATATGAATATAACGGTCTTTCAAATGGATGTCAAAACTGCTTTTCTGAACGGTCAACTAAAAGAAACATGTGGAAAACTAGAAGGGGGGTTGAATAGTTTTACCAATTAAAACTTCCTTTTAAACTATTTAGATCGACTTATGTCAATCTATTTGGTTGTGTGTGTTGGATGTTGATAAACAAGCATATAAAGATATGTAATGAAAAGATAAGAGTAAGAAGCACAAAACCACAACGCGAGTATTTATAGTGGTTCGGCTACAAGGACACCTTCCTTGCCCTACTCCACTCCCCGAGTCACCTACTCGAGAGTTCGTAAACACTACACCAATCTCCTTATGGCGGAGAAGCCTTCACAACGTCGCCTACCCTTTTTCTAGTGCTAGGCTAACCACCGGGTTCTTTCACTCCAAGGTGAACCAAACCTACACAATGTCGCCTACCCTTTATAAGGTACTAGGCTAAGTACCTAGTTCTTTCACACCAAGGTGAACTACACCTTCACAACGTCACCTACCCTTTATTAGGTACTAGGCTAAGCACCTAGTTCCATTGCAATGGAGGAACTACTACCACACTACACCAACGACTAATCCCAAAGGAGATCTACTCCTTTACAACATCATCAAGGACATCAATATCCTTGGATCTAATGCTAGTCTATCTAGTACATCGAAACACACCATATCGAATGTACATCTAAGGCACCTTTCGTTAATGCCTTTGACTAGATCTACAAGACACCTTTCACTAATGTCTTGTGTCTTCACTTCTAAGAACCTTTCACTAATGCTTCTTTGTCTTGACTTCTAAGCACCTTTCACTAATGCTTCTTTGTCTTGACTTCTAAGCACCTACCACAAGTGCTTATCCTATAGACGATAGATACCCTTCACTAATATCTTCGTCATACCCTTCACTAATATCTTCATCTTGACACTTGAGACATCTTTCACTAATGTCTTCAACACTACACTTCTTTCAAGAAATAAAGGAATCATCAACAAGAAGACTTCAGTAGCCTTGATGATGAGGAAGCATGGCAACTCATGGACTTGAGCTTGCTCGACTTCAAAGGTGGTGATCTTGCCTTTAAGAGGAACCTAAAAGATCACACAAAAACAAAACTACAAACATAGATATCTTGGATCTAAGGTTAGTGAGATTTAACTCAGGGGAGAAAGTGTGTTGGAAAGGGCTGAGAAATAATGAAGAAATGACTCACTGTTTATAGAGAAAAAATCCTACTGTTCCCCGGATCCCACGGATCCCTTCCACTTGGGATCCGGCTAGCACAAAGCCAGGGATCCGTTGAACGCTCCTCTTTGCCAATGGGTATTTTTGGTTATGGGTCATGGGTTATGGGTTGATCCATGGTTTTCTTTCTAGATACAATGAACTTGGTTAAGTGGTATATATAAAACTATGGGTTATGGGTCAATACCATTTGCTAGTTTTTACCCATTTAGTATATACTTGTTTTTACCCATTTTAGTATACTTAGTTTAAGTATATGCTAACCCAATATGTAAACACTAGTTGTTGTACATATGTATTTAAATCATAAAATCACTTATACTTGTTTTAGTGTTTTATGTGAAAACGTAAGTGTATTAGGAAACTATTAACTCAAACTATTCACGTATTCTATTTGTTTCGTTAAAATGATTTTACGTTTGTTATCGACAAAATATTAGAAGATCGTAAAATATAAATAAACGTTTTTACGGCTTATTTGTATTAACAATCTCCCCCTTTTTGTTGATGACAAAACATAAAATTATTTTAAGGAAAAGCTAAAATTCGTGAAAGTTTGAATTTGTAGTTTTTACTTTCTTCTCCCCCCTTTTTGTCGAAACAAAAAGTGTTAAAAGAAACTAACACAATTTTTTTTTTAAAAAATATGTAAAAATGTAAAGAGAGCAAGTGACGGGAATGGTACTCGTCTTAACTCCCCCCTGACGAGTCCATCCCTTTGAAAGGGCGTCAAGGACATGACGTAAAATAAACTAATTGTGTTTGCAATTAAGTTTGCAAATGGTTCATCTAAGTGACGAAAACGTGCTCCCCCTTGAAGATTGCAAAGATGCAATGGGGTATCATGAAGTATAATCCAAAAACGGTTTAATGTTGCAAATGTTTTTGCAATATTGTTTGACACAAAGCTCCCCCTAGCTTTATGGTGTCAAAATCTTCATATGCTAATTTGAAAATCTACAAAGTAAAGGTTAGAAAACAAGAGTATAATGCATAATTTCCTGCAAGTAAAACTCAAGTTAATAGAAATTTGTGCTTCTGATCCACGGATCCCACGGTTCCCTCCTAGTAGGGATCCGTCTAGGAAATATAGAGGGATCCGTAGTAGCTGATTAATTTCAGCAATGGTGATAAAACAAGTAATGTTATCACAAGAATGAAATGTGAATACAAGGTAATCATATGCTCAGAAAAATAACAAGTAGCATGTAATTCCATTTAATAAAACTAGAGTTATGATATACATGACTCTAAAAACTAAGAAAATAGACAATACATGACTAGGAATTTCTAGACCAACTAACGCTTGATGCTAGGACACCACTAAAGTCTTCTAGCTCAAGTTTTGTTTAGGTTTAATCTCGTCGAAACGTTCGAGGAGATGATAGAACATGAAACGTTGGTCTTCTCGTACTTCATGTATCAAACTTTCAACATGTTGACAATGATAGCAATCTTTGTCATGGCTAGGTAGTGGTGGTGGAGGAAATAAAATAGCTTGATGCGAAGGATCAAGTGAAGCGGCTTGTGGAGCTTCAAACGATGGAGGGATTGGTGGAGGTACATTTGAGAATGACTCAACCAAGAATGATGGTGGTGGTAGGGAAGTGTCAACTTCCATATGATCGGGTGGTTGACTTTGATGATTTCTCATAATCCAAATGGGATTATATGATGGAAACGGCGAAAAGGAAGCCGGAGCAAGTGTTGACTCAACACCTTGATTTTGAACCATTATTCCTCCTAATGAGGAGAATGTTGTCGGCGGAAGCGGATGAGACGGCCTAGGAGGCAAGTCCTCTAAATTGTAGAGGTGTGGTGATGATAGTGGGGATGTAAATGAAATAGCTTTAGGAACTAATGGTGAAGGTTTAGTGGAGATGATATTGTTTGGCCTAGGAGGTATGGTGGTGTTTGGAATTGGTAGTTTTATGGGTACTATCCTTTTAGGAATTGGTTTGATTGGATGATGAAGGATCCTATCATTTGTTGGCTTGACCGGAGATGATTCGGTTGAAGAGATTTCGTGTATAACACGCGCCTTTTTCATGGGTGGTTCTTTGGTGGATAAGTTACTACTTGGGGTTTTCCTCATGATGAGATGATTTCAAGAGGTTTGCAAGGGTTTCTAAAGTGTTGAAAGATAGGATTAGAGTGATGACTATGGAGGTCCTAACAAAGTGGTTTATAAACCAAGAGATTTGGCAAGTGCATTTAAGCCTTAAGCCAATATGATTTATTGGAATGTGATGATTAACATGCACAAGAGTCAACTTCAGAGTGTGCACTGATCTAGGAACTCATTTAAGATGAGATGGAGTGTTTGAGTTAGGAAGATGAGTTGAAATGATTGTTTTAGTAAGATTTGACTTAAACTGTCATCCGGTTCCCACGGTTCCCTCCTCAGAGGGATCCGTCCAGGCTAATCCTAGGGATCCGGCAATTCAGCAGTTATGAAAGAGTGGAAATGATGTTTCTAAGATCTAAGACCTATAACATCTTGAGTGTTTCAGTCTTCCTAAATGTCTTAAATGAATGGGTGCTTAAGTACTTGAAGGTAATTAGTGATGTAGCTAATGATTGTCTTTTATGGAAGGATTTGGAAGTTTCAAAGAGTACCAATGGATGAGCAAGGATGACACTAAAGATGAGAGTGTCAATTGAAGCTAAATGATCCTAGAGATCAGGTTGTGACTTAGGATAGTGTTTTGAAAAATATCCTAGAAGCTTTGAGATGAGAAAACTAGAATTTGATCAACTTTGATCAATTTTGAGGTGAGGATGATTTATGATCAATTTTGCCATAATCGAAAGATTTCAAAGACTAAGTAGAAAATGAAGTGTGAGTTTGAGAGCGGAAGTAATGGATTAAAATGAAATGGTAGATCTACAAGCATTTTAGAGTGTGATCTAGGTGTGTGAGTAGGAAGGATCAACCTATCTTGATAAGGACTTAATTTGCCTTAAGACACTATGTTTAGCTTAGTGTGAGGTGTTCTAAGGATATGTTTGAGATATAATGCTTGCAATTGCATTTTCTGTTTGCCAGATCCCACGGTTCCCTAAGTGTAGGGATCCGTTTAGTAAAACATTTGGGATCCGTCCATCTGCTAGACAGAACCTTTACTAAAGGTATGCAATGATCTTGACAATGCATTATATCCCAAGGTTGATTTAAAGAGGTTCTAACACCAAGATATCAAATGTAAGATGTTTTACTTCATGAAGAAAATAGGATTACATTGATCAAGCACGAATAGAATAGAATTGATCCTATTTGAATTACTACTAAGTTCCTTGAGCGTTATATCTAGATGGATCATCAAATGGTTGATGAGTGTTGGCGGATTCAGGAATGAAGAACGTCTTCATGAGGGAAATGTTCAGCGGTTCCATCATCTTGTTCACAAGTACGTACAACGGACTTTGAAATTGAGGATGAAAATGCATGACATTATGATAGAGGCGCGTCAAGAACATTCCATAGGGAATGAGTTTGTTCTTGGAGCTTTGAAGATTTGCAATTCGCCTTGCAAAGAAATAGGTGAGATTGTATGGTTGTTGTGTTAGCAAACAATACAACATGTGAGCACAACAAGCGGGAAGGATTTCTCGATTTCCCCTAAGACTCCAAACATTTTCACCTAGGATGAGAGCAAGAGGCTTGTATTCTTCTCGGATATCCTGTGTATGGATAATGTTGGGATTGGAGTGATGAGGTTTGCATATCATGCGAATCAAGTCTTCCGGGGAAGGTATGTGAGAGCAATATGGGCTGTTTTCTTCAAGAAAGTTGAAGAGAGAATCAAGAGACCAATCTTCGGTGAAGGCACATTGTCCATGATTTGGAATTCGGAGGATGTGAGCAAAATGCCCAAGGGTTAAAGTGAACTTTTGGTTTTTGATATAAAACCAAAGAGATAAAGAACGATCCTCGTTACGAACGAGTTTGACTTGACGAAAGAATTCCAATACAAACCTTGAACATATTTTCTCGTTAATTTTGAGAAGACATTCCAATCCTATGGTTCGGAAGGAGGTATTGATACCTTCTTCGAATTGTAGAGAGGTGTCTACAATACGTCCTTCATGGAAGCGACGGGTTTCGAGATTATTGAACCCGCGGACATGATTGCCAGGGGTGTTGGGCTCAAGAGAGATGTTCGGAGTATAGACGCTAGAGAATGAAAAATCAAACTCATATACATGCGACATAGCGAAACCTATAGAGAAGATGAGTTTAAAGGAAAGAGATGTTTTGAGATTAACCAATGATTATCTAACGTTTTTACTAGATATTTATTAACAATGGTTTTTAACACTCCAACTACTTAAGGTTTTGATTTTCTAGTGGATTATTACTTTTAGAAAGATAGTGGTTTTTAATCTTGCATGAAAACTGTTTTTCCAGTAATACGGATCCCACGGTTCCTTTACAAAAGGGATCCGGCTAGTATATCTTCCGGGATTAGTGGATCTGTAGTAACATGACAAGGAACCTTTACAAAAGGGATCCGGCTTGGTGGGTATGAGCTTTGACTAATCAACATGACAAGGAAGATTAGTACAATTAAATGAAAAATAAAAAAAAAATGTTGTTTATCAGATCAACATCCAAACATATAGTTTTTGAAAAACATGGTGTTTGTTTTTATGAAAAGCCTTCTTTGTAATTTTCAATTAACTATGGATCGTATCAAGTTTTTAAAGTACAATATACTTCAAGAAACTTGGTAACGAAGCTCTGATGCCAATTGTGGAAAACTAGAAGGGGGGGGGGGGTTGAATAGTTTTACCAATTAAAACTTCCTTTTAAACTATTTAGATCGGCTTATGTCAATCTATTTGGTTGTGTGTGTTGAATGTTGATAAACAAGCATATAAAGTCATGTAATGAAAAGATAAGAGTAAGAAGCACAAAACCACAACGCGAGTATTTATAGTGGTTCGGCTACAAGGACACCTTCCTTGCCCTACTCCACTCCCCGAGTCACCTACTCGAGAGTTCGTAAACACTACACCAATCTCCTTATGGCGGAGAAGCCTTCACAACGTCGCCTACCCTTTTTCCGGTGCTAGGCTAACCACCGGGTTCTTTCACTCCAAGGTGAACCAAACCTACACAACGTCGCCTACCCTTTATAAGGTACTAGGCTAAGTACCTAGTTCTTTCACACCAAGGTGAACTACACCTTCAGAACGTCGCCTACCCTTTATTAGGTACTAGGCTAAGCACCTAGTTCCATTGCAATGGAGGAACTACTACCACACTACACCAACGACTAATCCCAAAGGAGATCTACTCCTTTACAACATCATCAAGGACATCAATATCTTTGGATCTAATGCTAGTCTATCTAGTACATCGAAACACACCATATCGAATGTACATCTAAGGCACCTTTCGTTAATGCCTTTGACTAGATCTACAAGACACCTTTCACTAATGTCTTGTGTCTTCACTTCTAAGCACCTTTCACTAATGCTTCTTTGTCTTGACTTCTAAGCACCTTTCACTAATGCTTCTTTATCTTGACTTCTAAGCACCTACCACAAGTGCTTATCCTATAGACGATAGATACCCTTCACTAATATCTTCGTCTTGACACTTGAGACATCTTTCACTAATGTCTTCAACACTACACTTCTTTCAAGAAATAAAGGAATCATCAACAAGAAGACTTCAGTAGCATTGATGATGAGGAAGCATGGCAACTCATGGACTTGAGCTTGCTCGACTTCAAAGGTGGTGATCTTGCCTTTAAGAGGAACCTAAAAGATCACACAAAAACAAAACTACAAACATAGATCTCGTGGATCTAAGGTTAGTGAGATTTAACTCAGGGGAGAAAGTGTGTTGGAAAGGGGTGAGAAATAATGAAGAAATGGCTCACTATTTATAGAGGAAAAATCCTACTGTTCCCCGGATCCCACGGATCCCTTCCACTTGGGATCCGGCTAGCACAAAGCCAGGGATCCGTGGAACACTCCTCTTTGCCCATGGGTAATTTTGGTTATGGGTCATGGGTCATGGGTTATGGGTTGATCCATGGTTTTCTTTCTAGATACAATGAACTTGGTTAAGTGGTATATATAAAACCATGGGTTATGGGTCAATACCATTTGCTAGTTTTTACCCATTTAGTATATACTTGTTTTTAGCCATTTTAGTATACTTAGTTTAAGTATATGCTAACGCAATATGTAAACACTAGTTGTTGTACATATGTATTTAAATCATAAAATCACTTATACTTATTTTAGTGTTTTATGTGAAAACGTAAGTGTGTTAGGAAACTATTAACTCAAACTATTCACGTATTCTATTTGTTTCGTTAAAATGATTTTACGTTTGTTATCGACAAAACATTAGAAGATCGTAAAATATAAATAAACGTTTTTACGGCTTATTTGTATTAACAAAACGGTTTATGTCAGCCAGCCAGAAGGATTCGTTGATCCCGCGTTCCCAAACCATGTCTACAAACTGAACAAAGCTCTGTATGGTCTCAAACAAGCTCCTCGGGCGTGGTACGATAAGTTATCATCCTTCCTCATTGCCAATAATTTTACCAAAGGTTCGGTCGACCCAACTCTTTTCATACAATTTCACGGGGAACATATTTTAATTGTTCAAATTTACGTGGATGACATCATTTTTGGGTCAACACATAAAAAGTACTCAATCGCTTTTGAAAAACTAATGAAGAAACATTTTGAAATGTCTATGATGGGTGAACTAACGTTCTTTCTAGGACTGCAAGTTCATCAATCACCCCGTGGTATTTTCTTGAGTCAGTCCAATTATACCCTTGAAATTCTGAACAAATTTGGAATGAATACCTATGATACTTATGCCACACCAATGTCACATACCAAGAAGCTAGACGCTGATTTACATAGAAAATTGGTGGACCCTACCAAATACCGAAGTATTATTGGGTCTCTCATGTATCTAACAGCTAGCAGACCTGATATTGTTTTTGCCGTATATCTTTGCTCCCGTTATCAGTCGAGACCAACTGAAACCCACCTCTCTGAGGCTAAAAGAATCATCCGATACATCAAGGGAACCATTAACTTGGGGATCTGGTATCCGAAGGATTCTGGTTTTGAACTAATAGCTTTTTCAGACGCTGATCACTCAGGATGCTTAGTTTCACGGAAAAGTACTTCAGGAGCATTACAATTTCTTGGTGATAAACTTGTGTCATGGCAATCGAAGAAGCAGGATTGTACATCGCTCTCCTCAACAGAAGCAGAATATGTAGCCATGTCGGCGTGTTGTGCTCAAGTCATTTGGATGAGAACACAACTCAAAGACTATGGTTACGTGTTTGACAAAATCCCGATGTACTACGACAATCGGAGTGCTATTGCGATCTCGTGAAACTCTGTTCAACATTCGAAATCTAAGCACATAGATCTTCGATATCATTTCATCAAGGACCACGTGGAACAAGGTACTGTTGAATTATACTTTGTGGGTACAGAATACCAATTGGCAGATCTTCTCACCAAAGCCTTAGCTCCTGCTAGGTTTAATGAGTTGGTCCACCGGATTGTTATGCGGTGTTTGACTCAAGAGGAACTGGATGAAATCTTAAAACATTCTCAACAACCAGTCAAACACCAAAATCTCTTTTGTAAATATTTTTCAAAAACAAAATACAAAATTATAAAATCAGATAAAACAACAAAAATATTCTTCTATCTATATTTCTATAACATGGCAAGTACAATTCTTCCATCAACACTGAAATCTTTCAAAATTTAGTATTTTTTTCGATCAAGTGTTGAGGGGGAGAAAATTAATAAAACCTTACTTGCATGTTTCCTTATCCCGGTTGTTTCTTTATTAATGGTGGTCAAATTTCTGGTTTTCTGACACTCCTCGGACTAAAATTTATAAACTTTCATTATTTCTTAAGTCGAGGAGGAGTGTCGTCAAATTTCTTTCCAAATATCCTTCGTTTGGTAACCAAAATGGAAGTTATGGGCGTTGGATGAAAATGGTTAAGGTGGAGGGACTAAAACTGTCATAAGCTCAAAGTTAATTTAATAAAACAACCACCTTAACTCATTTACTCATCACATTTAATATCCCACCAACCATATCCTACGCCTAATAATCATTCTTCTAATCCGTGTTTTTGATCATCAAACTGTAAGTGGTTTTATGTTTCTAACATGATTACAAACATTGGTTTTGAATTTTAAACGAATCCAACTGTTAGATTTTTGTATATGGATGATTTTGTGTTCTACGCATAAGCGTATGAACACATAATCAAGTTTGTGTGTTTATGTTTAAAATGATTGTGTCAAAATGTTTCTCTAACATCAATGATTACATTTTCATCACTAATACACACCCAGATACACGTATTAAATGATTTTTGAAAACTAGAGTTTATGCGTTAATTTGGGTATTCTTATATATGAGTGTTTCTGACTAAAAAGATTGTTATGTGAGGTTGTTTACATGATGAATTGACTATATCCATGACTAGAATCAACCCAGAAACACTAATTGCTAGTTAATTAGAAATTAGGGTTTATGTTCTTGATATTTGGGTATTTTTGATTCATTTAGAATTTGTTGTTAAAACTTGGACAAAACATCTCACTATGCTTCTTAGACTTACCAGAATCATTTTGGTGCAAATCCTATGGCTAAATTGCTTAAGCGTAATTCTTGAACCTTAGGGTTTAGGTTTAGGCGTAATATGTTCTACGCCTAACTGATTGTCTGAGTGTCCGTGATTAAAACTGTTAGAAAATGAATGTATGTGTTAATATTGGTGCTATGATGATCTTATTTCAGGTTTGTTACACGTGAAAACTCAGAATCAAGGTTGTTTGACATCTACGCATAAGGATCACCTTACGCGTAGCATGTTATGCGTAAGAGAAATCTTACGCGTAACGTTTACGCGTAAGGTTCTACATAAGGGACTAAGCGTATCCTGTGAAGGATATGCGTAAACAGTGACCTCTACGCATAAGGTTCACTCTTACGAGTAAGCCTTACGCGTAAGGTTCCATATATGCTTACGTGTAAGCTCTACGCATAAGGTCCCTTTTCCTACGCGTAATATTTCTTACGCGTAAGTCAAGAACCTACGCACAAGCTTGCGTTTATGCGTATATCATTCCTGTTTACGCATAAGCTTACCATTTCTACGCCTAAGCCTAGTCTAACCTTAATTATGAATTGTTACGCGTGCAAACTTGTAAATAATTAAATCATAACGCCACGAAACCAATAATGTCACTAATAATCTTAAACGTTTAATAAGTTGTGAAAAATAAGTGAAAAACATGGACTTTAAAACTTAAAGTTAATCAACTCACGAAACTTATCACGACGTCATTGGACTATTGGACAAACAAGTGATATTGGACTCGTAACAAACATCGACATATCACATTCTATAATTAGACAATAAAACCATCTATTGACTAACATAATGTCTTTCGATATGTTGGTTCTTTTGGCTAAATATCTTTCAGATCACGACATGGATGCTCAAATGCAGAATGTGGATGCTCCAAATGTTCTCACCATTGCTGATATCTTCCCTAATGGCTATCCGATAAAGATTGGAAAGAACAACCTTCGTGTTGACTTTGATACCCTCACATGCTCAGAGTCTTATTACCTGATAGCAGTGGACATTCTGAAGAATCATTCTTATCAGAATATGCTCACCAACTCTGCCACAGTTCCGGAGATCTACATTCAGCAATTCGGGCACACAATGAAGCAGATCAAAGGGCAAAATGCTGTGACTGTGACTCTCAATCACAAGCAAGTCACCATCACACCAGCAGACTTGCGGGCTATTCTCCTCATTCCTGTCATTGAATCAACTGAGTACAACGCTACACCTTCTGAAGAGGTCGTTCTGCAATTCATGATCGACATCGGTTATGACGAAGCTACAAGGGTAATCACCAAACACTCTTACGTTGACCTGAAGAATATCCCTCAGCCCTGGAGAACCCTCTTCAGCATCATCACAAAATCTGTTTCTGGACGGGATAGTGGTTATGAGCATCCCAAGCTCATAGAACTACAGATTTTTGGGCTTTGGTCAACATGAAACATATTGAAGTTGAAGCTCTGATATGGGATGACATGATGTCTTTCCTCAAAAAGCGAGGCACCAAGATCCCATACATCAGATACACAAAACTGCTGATCCAGAGAGCTCTTGGGTTAAATCCCGATATTCCTTTGAGACTCGATGACCCAAACAATCACTCCATGTTGTATGAACCTACTCTAACAGTCAGATTTAAGGAATCAACAACAAAGAAACAAGGTGCTGTGCTGCCGGATCACCTCCTCTCTGATGAAATCAAACAGCTTTGATCATACAAAAGGTATCTGGTAGCAGTTGATGAAGGCAAAGTTGGTTTTCTCGATGAAAAGTCTTCTGGTACACCTACTAGGAAAACCAGAAGAGGCAGTGCAGGAAGTGTTGCAAGCACTGAGAGTCAACGAAGGTTCCCTAAGAGGAAACCTCCACACAAAAGGAAAGTTCCCTCTAAGGAAGCTGTTCCTATTCCCATTCCTAAGTCTGAACCACAAAGAAAGCTAGTGGATGAAAGCTCTGAGGAAACCGAATCAGAAGAAGAGGTTATCTACTCTGAAACTGCAACCATTGACACTCCAACAGTAGCTAAACCTCCCAGTCCAAAAGCTCTCCAAGGCAAAGGGAAGACTCCAGTACTTGAGCAAGAAGAAGAAAGCTCAGATGAAGAGCCACTGGACACCGACTACAGGAAGCAGTTCAAAATCATTAGACTCCAACAAAAGGCAAAAGAGTTTGAACTGGAACAAATGCGTGGCCCCGGAGGGTCTAGTGGCGGTGTCCAGTCTACACCAATTCCTGATGCGGTTAATCAACCCGATAAGGGAATTGGTGCCACCACTCTTGAGCAACAACAAAAGAGCCTGGAGGAACCAGAAACAGAGAAGTCTGAGAAAGAAAATGCTGATGAGGAAGCTCGGATTCAGGCTGAAGAAAAGACTAAATCTGGACAAGATGACGAAGTAAACTATGATGATTATCTTCTCAACAGTCCAACTCATTCCAAGGAGAAAACTTCTGAACCTCCTCATGACTCTTCATCATCAGATTCATCCTCTCACTCTTCACCACCACCATCCAGAAGATCAACCAAATCCACATCAAAATCTGTAAAGAAGCCAACGGACTCTTGGACTTCTCGGGCAAAGACAAGGATCATTAAAGCTGTCAAGCAGGTCAGGAAGAAAGACATGCTCTACAGAAAGCTGAATTTTCTCGCTGACCAGGTTCAATATCTTCATGACGAGAATGACAAGATGTCAACTGAAAGGGAGTACATCTAGAAGTTCATGCAACGTGATCCTCAAGGGGAAATGAACGAGATGATCCTCAAGGGGAATGACAAGATGTTACTCACAAGTTTCTTCTTGACATCGTTCTTGGAATGACAAAAGAAATGTACACCAGACAACTCTATCCGAATCTATTGCATTTGGCCAAGCAAACTATGAGATCAACACCTATGCAAGTGAATATTAATCCAGTTGATCCCATAATATTCTCAGATGCTGAATTGGTTTCCAGGCTAGTAGCTCAAATGTCTAAACGATCTGCAACATTTACTTCTCATGAAAGTAAATTGTTTGAAGCATTGCTGGAATACCAACTCAAATCAGCATACAGAGAAGAGGCTCAAAGGCCTAAACGTCCAAGAGACGATGAAGATACGGATAAGGATAAAAATGACGAGTCTAAACGTCCAAAGAAGTCTGGTGAACCATCATCTATGCCACCACCACCCCGAAGGACTCTACCACCAAGACGATCTCCTCCTCGCTCTTCTATTGACAAACCTCAGGACTCTGAGTTACCACCCCGGACTGAGAAAACCGGTGATCACTTCGAGTATACTGGTGGTGAAGATGAGGAAGACCCTGAGCCCCAACAACAACCCACCTCTCCCAGTTCAACAAAGAAACCATCATCCTCATCAAGGCCAAAGAAGAAGAAGAAGTCTCCTAAGGCTGATGTCGTCTCATGGCTAGACGAAGATGACACCGAGTTTGAATGGTTCTCCACACTTGTTGATACCACTACCGCTCTTACTGATGATCTAGATATGGTAGAAGGTCGTACGTTGGAGCATGCTAAGTTTCTGCAAGAGAAGTTCCGTGTGAAGAAGATGACGAAATCAGAGTTGAAACGAATCAAGAATGAAGCATTTCAACTACTCAAAGACAGCTCGGAAAGTGCTATTGAAGTTGAATATCACCTTAACAATATCGCACGAGCCATGTCTAACAACATTGATTGGCTCAACCCTGAAGCAAACATCGACTTCACCAAAAGAGACAACCCTCCATACTACACCGACTGGTCTAAACCTCTACCAACAATTGGACAACCAGATCAACCTAGGATTCCATTTCGCTATTTCTTCAACAAAGATTTGGAATTTCTTCTACACGGTAGCGATGGTACAAAGAAATACGCTACATCACTTACACTTCTGTTCCCGGCAGCCATATACTCCAACTGCATAGCCATCGAAGAAAAGGCTACCCACATGTTTTCCAATAGCGTGGAACAGTATGACATTGATGCAATGTACGGGATTCATCATTGGCCAGAACGCCGACGAATCTACTACAAGAGCTGCCAGGTTCGAATGTCTCAACATGAAGTGTTCAGTGATAAAGGGATCGTGGCTGTTAAGCATGTCACCCTTTCGTCTAAATGGGATTACACCTTTCTCAAGACTATCGTGGTCAAAAGACAAGATGAAAGGGACTATGAATTCTGTGAAGCGGACTTTCAGAACTTGTCTCTCAACGACATTGAAGATCTGTATCTTGCTAAAGTACAGGGAAGAATGAGACATTTCTCGACTGAAATTCAACGTGAATACATCAAGTCATTACTCATCTTCATCAGAAGCATAGTAATCCAAGAACGTGTAGAAGATTTACAACTTGCTGTTGAATCCTATCAGACCCGTGTCAACTTCACCAGACCTCAGCTAGAAATACCTGACATCAACCAGCTCTCACAATACACTCTCATCAGCAAACCATTCGGAGTAGTTTACCACAGCGAACTACATCGCAACTGCTTGATGGCGTATAGAGATCTTCACAAGTTTAGGGATCACATATTGAAGATGGTGAGGGACTGTTTGGCTTATAGGTTGAAGGAGATACATGAAGGAATTGGTTCTCCAAAGCGATGGAATTCTAAGGACAGACGGGATGTTAAGAGGATCATCACTCAGATAGATGAAAGGTTGTACAGAAGGACCAGTTCAGAACTCTGGAGAGCTTTGTAGGTGGTCGTCCCAGGATTACTCTCACCGGCTATCAACGCCCTGATCGCATTCCTGGAAAGATTGATGGACTTCCTGGTACCCCTTAAAATGCTTCTATTTCATATTATTTTGGATGTGTGATTTTATATTCATTGACTATGGCTTGTGCACAAATTACGGTGTACAACCCGTTCTTGTAATGAAAGGACCCTGTGATACACTTCAGTGCCACAATCCTATAAAAGGAGCGAAAGCTTCTTACTTTTGAGTAAAACCTATCAAACCTTTCACTTTTCAAGGTTTTGCTCAAAAGAACAAGTACTTCCCCTTACGTTTTCAAAACCTCAACAGTTAGTATTACTTGTTGAGGGGGAGTATTTGCTAAAATTTTGTTCACAAATTGTTCTTTGTGTAATCTTCCCACAAAACTCAAAATGGTCATATTTATTCTCAACGTTTCTTCAAAAATAACATTTATATGCCATTTTTGAGGGGGAGAAAATTATGTGATAAGAAATATGTTGGATTTTGCTAATGAATCCTCGTGTGAAAAGACTTCAACCCATGAATTGACGGGATCTGAACAGCCATACATTGAAAAGATTTGTCTTCCAAAGACTTATCCAAGTAAATTGTACCTATTCGAGAAGCTCTTGATAGACATGAACTTTGACGGTTTTGACAACCTTTCGAGGTTTGTCCACACCTTCAAGGTAGTTATTAGAGCTAGTTGTCACCTAAAAGCTGACAATGTAACTCTTTAACTATGCAACGTAACCGTGTCCCTCGAGGAATTGTCTATCTTGAGTCGATCAATTCAAAAGTGCGTGCTCTTCTCTCACCGTGCAGATTTCTGTCTAAACACTTAAGCACGTGTAGAAGGGGAGTATTTATGCAAATGATCAAACTCTTACAGTGGTACAAAATGTTTTTCAATCATAACCACTTTGAGAGATTTTCAAGAAAATGGTTTTATGGCAACATAGGTTAGTCATGGAGTTATAAGGTGACTAAGGTTAGGAATAACCGTCCTATGATCCGCCAGAGCCGGAGGGATCTACCCAAGGACACTACCAATAGTTAGAATTAGAAGTCCTTAGGTATGATTATAAAAAGGAGAAAATGAGAATCGGAGAAAGAAGGAGTTGAAGAATTAAAAAGAAAAGCAAAGAAAAGGGTGAAAAGAAATAGCCCTCCAGATTATTCAACTTAGGGCAGACACCGGGTTCAATTCATATGCTACTGGTTGTCACTTAGTGACACCGGTATTGAAGATTAAAAGTCGTCATGGACCTAGTGACGCATGCACTAAACCTTCTTAGCCACTCAAGTTTCTCCCAACAGAAGCTTGTTTCATTCTCACAGGGAACCCTACGTAAACTATTGGCTTTCTCTTAGAGATTGCTGGTATTGAAGAAGGAGACCCCCCCTAGTCTCCGCTCAGGAAAACCAAAACGCACTATTGAGTCCAGATCCACGAGATTCATCAAAAGATTTCTTAGGTACACTTGACATTTCATCACTTGTTGTTCAACAATAAGAACAACAGTGGTACGTTATCGAGTCCTACACAGATCCTAGCAATCTGTCGAGAACATTTATGAGAGGTTCACTACTGTGATCCTCAGTGATTGAATGGAAACTCCTGTCAGGGTCAACATCAAACAGCCCTGACAGCAGGTCACTTCGGTAACTCCCCGTGGATTACGCTTAGTGGTCTCAAACGGTCTACAGTCGTGAGGTGATGCTTCGGTGTACCACAGCAACTCATCTGAACCGTAGGTGTACTTCGGTACATCGCGTTATCTCACTTGTGGGACTCCGGTTCAGGAACGGTCTTTGTGAGAATTAGAGTTGTATTTTCACACTATGATGTTAACACTCTCGAAGTTCAAACTTGTAAGTGCCGGAATCCGCTTATTACTAACCTTTCCTATGTTTACTTCTTATGGAAGCTCTGGAGCGGACTGATCGTGCAGATTCTCCACATGCTCATACCAACAACATCACTTATGAAAGTTCTCTCATAATCAAAGGCAACACAAAGTCATAATGATTCTTCGTCAACAAAGAATCTACAAAGTTTAAATACTTAAAGAACTTCATCAACTGTATTTAAACTTTGTAGATTCTTTGTTGACGAAGAATCATTATGACTTTGTGTTGCCTTTGATTATGAGAGAACTTTCATAAGTGATGTTGTTGGTATGAGCATGTGGAGAAAGACGTGGAGACACTAGAGCAGCGAAGCAGACCTGATGCAGATTACCACAACATACTATCACTTTCAAAGAACAAAGAACTAAAGAACAAAGAAAATGAAGACGTCAAAGCAGAATACTTCAAAAGAAACAATTTCTCTACACTGGGGAGATTGTTCGAATCAAGACACTTCTTCTCACAAGAAAGAAGAATGTCAGAAGACGTCAAAGCTACTATTACATCAGCACCTTCAACGTTTATCACTCATTCATTCATCACTAACACTTAGGGGGAGATTGTTGGAATCACTCCTAAACCTTATTCAAGTGTTAGTGATTCATATGTAATAGTTAGCTTAATATGACCTTTATGTTTGTTATTAAGCTTAGGCTTATGTAGAAGGCCCATAAGCCTAGGCCAAGCCCATAAAGGAAAAGGATGGGAACTTGGAGTGTTGCCCTAGTTCCCTCGTATAAATAGTCTTGTAAACCTTCTATTGAAGGTTTGTTGTTCATTTTATCATATTACTTACGCATAACTATTCTTCATTATACTCGTGTGTGTGATAACTTGTTCATACGATCTATCCTTCATCTTTACTTCTTATATTGATGCTTGTGTTAATAATATGGTGACCTAACATCCTCGATACTAAATCTAAATTAAGCTTATAATATAGTGCTTATAACATCGCACTTTACAATAAACTGGGTAACTTTTTTTTTCCTGTTTATATAAACATAAACATAAACATAATAACTAAACATAACATCCCCGCACTTGAGATGAACAATTGGAATTCGGGGGGTCTTCAATCATCTTTAAGAATATGTCGTTGACGAAAGCGTGATTCCCGAACCTTTCCACTTGAACTTTAAACTTAGGCAAATGATGACTTCCCAATCACAAATAAAGACTACAGGGTAGGCTAAGGTTTATAGGTGTAACGAAACAATATATTGGGTTAACAAAATGGAAGGAATGGCTCAGATGGGTATATCTAGGGGTATCTTGCACTAAAGGTGAGTGCAACAAAAGGGTTTCACATGGGGGTCGAGAAGTCGAGGTAACTAATCGATAGACACACAATGGTAGGCTATTTGGGTGATAATCATATAATACTGCCTTCTTAAACTGAAAAGTCCAAATACATCGAGCTAACTCAACATACCTCGTCTATGGTCTCGAAATGATGCAAAGACCAACTTCTAAAGTTTACAAGCTACCGGCACACTCGTAATTTGGTGGATTTGGGGAAAAATTTTAGAAACGGATAAGGCTAATCTCACCATATAATATCAAGGGTTATATGTGCTCGGCTAAGGTCTAATCTAGTTAGGTTAAGAAAAACATGTCAAAATTTTAAAAATGGCATAATTTTTCAAAATAAACTAGAAAAACGAGGGCAAAATAAAGTTCAAGAGACAATTCTACTCCCGTCCCCCCACTTGAATTGTACAAAGTCCTTTTTGTACTAAGCGTTAAATAAAGGTGAAGAGAAAAGTAGAATTAGAGCGAGAACTTCCCTGGAATTTGCTCCAAAAAGAAAGAAGGCCCACGAAAAAGAGTCGTGCCTTCGCATAAGCATCCATGAGCAAATTTCAATCCCTGAAATCACACTACCGACAAGCATAATTCTAAAAATAAAAAAAATGAAAAATGAAAAATAAACCTAACTCACTTTCGTAGGAATCACGGTTGCATTTAGCATATGCAACAAGCCTTTTAAACCACTTGGTGTCCCAAGTGGACGAGTGAAGTCTCGTGAGGGTTTACATGGAACACACCCACAAAGTTCATTTAAAAGACTAATACAAGGTTATTGTGTTTAAAATGAAAGAAGTAATGTAGAGGATAGTTACGTCGTAATTCCAAAAGGAGTTACGCTGTAATTAGGCAAAACCCGGCATACGCTGCAAAGGTGTAGCTACGGCGTAACCACTGAGTTGGGATTACGCCGTAATTGGTAGTGCATCTGAAGTTCTGCTGCATAAGGGCTTGTTACGGCGTACCCATGAGAATGAGTTACGCCGTAACTCTGGTCAGATCAGCATGCTGCAGCAGCAACTTTTCTTCATTTCCTGCAAAAATGGTTAAAAACACAAAACCCAACAGAAATGGAAATAAAACAAATGAAAGGGATAATTCTGGTTGTCTCCAGAAAGAGCACTTTTCTTTATTTACGAGTCTTTAAGTTAGACTCAGAGCCTCGGGGCTTTATGGTGGCCTTTGGACTTGGCCAACTTCCTCCATGTCATTCATCAAGTTATGTCTGACCTAAGCAACATTTGTGGCAGTACGGAGGTACTCTTTAGTCTTGATCTTCCGAATTTTGCAAAATTTTTTTCTCCGGCTCTAAATGGTATCGAGTGAACTCATACTTTTTGGCTATAATTGGTGGCGGCATCTTATACGGAATGCCAAGAAGTTTGCATATTCTCTTCTCATGTACTTCATCATCGGGGTTAACGAACCCATCTTCACCTTGTAGTTCGAGGTAATCAAAATCATCATCGTCGAAATCGGTATCTTTAAGTTGTTTATCGTCGAGTAAATTTTCCACTAGCACTTGTTTGCATTCCTCTTTTTCCTTCCTCGATGAATCCTTGGTGTCATTATCCGATTCTTCATTTGGAACTTCGTTGCTTGGTTCGTCTTTACTCATACATCCATTCCATATTTTCTCCTTAGTTAGCGCATCTATTTTTCCATATTTGATTGTGACCCAATCGTCGAATCCTAAATCGTCTGGCCAAGGCAATTCTATTCTTTCTGAGTCATTAGTCGAGGTCCATAGGAACTCGTCTTCCCCAGCTCTCTCAATACTGCTTCCCCCATCACATTCATAATCAAAAGGGTTGCAAGATGCCCAAAAATTTCCGTCAGTGGTTTTAATTTGCTCACACCAATGACTTCGAGGTCCTTCGTCATCGTTGTTGCAAGAAGGAATATCGTTGAGAGGTTTAATGGTCTTTCCTTGAAGAATATGTTTTTCATATTTGAGCTCTAAATTTCTTAACAAAACTGAATTAATTATTGCGTCACCGAACCTTACTGAATACCAATCTCTGAATGATAGGTCCCCAAAATCAACGTCACGTCTTCTTGATGCATGTGGGCATATCCAAACTTCGTTCTTCACATTGCCCCCTCAGTTGCAATAGTCACGAAAAGGGTTGCAAGTCGGCCATGCTTGTGTGAACTCATCTTCTGTGATTAGTAAGGGCCTGCAGTAATGCTTGATATGTGGTCCTTCCACTTCGTTAATCGAGAATTTGGCTAATCTTTCTTCATCGTTAAGTGTAGTCCACATGTATCTGTCATCATTAATCCTTTCCTTATCGACCCTTCCATCACAGGCCTTCCGAGGGTCGCAAGAGGCCCATAGGTTGTAACAATCTCCATCATCAATTGCAATAGCCTTACACCAATGATTCTTCCTTTTAGAGTCGTCAATTTTGGTAGACTTGTCATTGCTCGTGTCCTGATTATGCCGTAACTCTGATGTTTGGTTACGGCGTAACTCTCTTCCGCCATCGGTATCATTGTTTTTATTAGACTCGTCAGTGGATTTGTCATTTTTAGAAAATACGGCTTTACATACTGTTGATTTGTTCTTTTGTGCCTCATTTCTTTTTTGTACCTCGTCGCCAAGCTTCCCAATCATAGTTTCCAAGTTTTTTAGTGATACATCATGGCTAGAAATGCTTTTGTTTGTATTATCTTAGAAGTTTTTCGGTCATTCTTCTTGCTCTTTCTGTCTCTTGGTCGAATCTACAAGGTACTTGTTAATCATTTCCTCCAAGTTAGCTCTTATTTCACCACGCTCATAATATGGGGGAGGTCCTCCACGATAGCCATTACGATTATCCTGGTAAAATGGTCGATTTTCTCCATATTTAGCTTCTTCGATTGTGTTTTCTTCGTTAATGTTAGGACAATTCTTAGTGAGATGTCCTCCCCCACAGCTTTCGCAACCTACTTGGATGGCATGAACAGTTTCTTTAATTTTTAGCGTATATCGCCCTAGATTCTCTAGCTTGTTAGTTATGGCCGCAATTCCATCAAAACTTCCGCCTTGGTTTCTTTTGCTTCCTCCATCGTGCCATTTTTGGGAATGATCAACCATTTTTTGAATGGCTTCAATTTCTAGAGTAGGAGTCATGCTTGGAATTGGTCCTTAATAGTCCAACATCTGTATTGTAGTCAAGTTTATTCCTTTGTAGAAGATGTTGACCTTTTGCTGGTTGTTCAGATCATGTGTAGGACACTTGTAGAGGAGATCATTGTATCTATCCCAGGCTTGATACAACGTTTCATCGTCTTCTTGCTTGAAATTATGGATCTCCAAGAGCTGGTTAGAAATCTTCGACGGAGGGCAATACCTCTGGATGAAGTGCTTCTTTAGTAGAGCCCAAGTATTAACTGCCCCGGTGGGCAATCTTTCGATCCATCTTCTGGCAGCCCCAGTAAGAGTCATGGGGAACACGTTTAGCATAACAGCGTCATGAGACACACCCGGAATGTTGAAAAGGCTTGCGATGTACAAGACATTCTCAACGTGCTCATACGCATCTTCGTCCCTGTTTCCTGAAAAAGGGTTAGCACGAAGCTCTCTCATAAATTGGTCCTTAATTTCAAAACGAACATCAGCTCCAATTGCCGGTCTTACGAGCCCCGATCCTTGTTCTTCTCTTGTCAACGCTAAATATTCCTCAAGAGTGAGGTCATCAATGTTAACAACTTCCATGGTACCTGAAACTTGAAAAGAGATAGTGAAAATTTGAGAAAATTTTAAAACAAAACAAAAATGAAAGACTTAATAGAAATCCTAATATAACTCCCCGGCAGCGGCGCCAAAAACTTGATGCAGGTTTTACTGACCAGGTTTTAATATTTATAATTACTCGTTATACCTATGGTCTACCCTAATGCACTAACGAGCAGTGTACCCAGTCATGTATAGTGTAGTATTCGGTAAAACCGAGGTCGTCCCAAGAGCTATGTGTGTGGATTTATACTAAGTCTAGGTGTCACAGATTTTAATATGATTTCGATAAGGAATTAACTAATTAACTACTAAAGCCAATAAAGGCAAAGGATGTGATCAATAGAGGAGAGTGGTGCTAACCTAGTTATTCATCCTAACTAGTAATGTTTACGTCTAATTACTTCCAATTACTTCAGGTGGGGTCAAAGTCGAGAGGACAACATTTGGTCAGTTCGTCCTAACCTATCAGCAAAGGGTACCACTAGAGAAGTCAGGTGTCCCCTCATAAGTCCAGTTGTTCTTGGTCCCCTAAGCCAAGTCATTAAGTTCCGCTACATGCTAGATTTATAATAGTGAGTGCCCGGGCGCTAGCAACTTAAACACTCACCCCCTAATTCTTAAGTTCATCCAAACGGTAGGTGATCAGTTGGTCAAATCGCACAAGTAGAAATGGTCGTCAGTTGGTCATATCTTACCCTTCCCGTCTCAGTCTACTCACTTAGGGTCAGTTGGTCATATCTCCTAAGCAACTAGCCTCTCCGCCATTCAAAACTACCGAAACAAGGGTAGCTACCAATAAACTATGCATGCATACACTTAGAAATAATTATACGGAAGCAATGTAAACACAAATAAAATAATTAAGGAATCATAACTAGGCCAGCACCAATAGGTGCTTAGCCGCTCATATTAACCATACAAATCAATTCAATGTTTAATGTTATGAAATACATGAATCGAATGTAAAGAAAAGATAAAAAGCTAATGCTTATCGTAGGGGAGTGATTTCTCCCTTGGAGATAGCTCCGTATGCTCCTCTAGATCTGCATTTGGCTTCTTCTTACGTTCTCTGATTGTTATGTGTGAAATGGGATGCTTTGAAATGCTGGAAATCGTGGGGTATTTATAGGCCATATCTGGTTACGGCGTAACTATTAAAAGAGTTACGCCGTAACATATATTTCTTCGTAAATTGCACTAATCATGCTGGTTACGGCGTAACCTCAGGAAGGAGTTAAGCCGTATCTTCAATAAATCTTGATTACGTCGTAGTTGATGCATGAGTTACGGCGTAATTATCAGCGGCGTGGAACCTCATTTGACCTAATATGGTTACGTCGTAATCTTTGGGGGAGTTACACCGTAATCTTCTGATAAGTTGGTTTTCTGAGCCATGCTTTAGCTACGGCGTAATGTGAGAGAGGAGTTACGCCATAACTTCTTCAAAGTGAGCATACTATGATAAATCTTCAATAAACTCTCCAATTCCACGTCTCTTTAGCTCCAATGCTTGTAATTTACCTGAAAGTGAAATATAATGGAAAACAAGCGTAAATCCATATAAATGATATAAATTACAAGCATTATCGGGGGAAATTGACACTTAATATTCAAGATAATTTGATGTTATCAACTCCACCCTTATATACTAAGTAAAAGGGTGTTCATCCCCTCACTTGAAATCAAGTGTGTGTGAAAATAGCAATAAATACCATGAGGGTGTGAATTTGCTATGGGATGGGGAAATGATGAATTGTAATTATACCTTGAGGGATGTGTCAAATCCTTCCTTACCTTACCCATTTTAGTTTGGTGCTTTGATGATTGGGTCAACTCGTGATGCGGTTGATTAATCGGCTTACATGTTACATTTGTTTCCTCGTCGATCACTGAAGTGTCCAAGATCTTGTCTTATAATTCCTTTGCAAGCTCAACTAAAATTGGTTCAGTAGCCGGTGCTACATAACTATCATCGGTTGGTGTGATAAGCATGGCTTGTAAAGTTAAGGGTTGTACTATGTCATCCACAATTTTGTTACCCTTCATCTTCATTAGTTGTTCCTTGCTTGATTCTTCTTTCCATACAACCTCCTGAGCTTCCTCATAAGCAGATACATAAAGTTTGAAAGGCTTGTTTAAACGCCCTGGAAATGGGATAGGTGGTACATAAGGTTTGAAAATAGGTAAATCACAAGGAACCGACTCCTTGTTAACTTCTTCGATCTTTACCATTGTTGCGTTGATATTCCCAGCCGTATTCTTGTTATTTTCCACGACTGTTTGGTTTAATCATTCAAGCTTAGCCTCCAAAATTTTCCTCTCAGCGTCGAGCTTCTTTAAATTCGAGTTTGTTCCCTCCTTAAATTTCCTAATCCATTCATCATTCGAGTCGTGCATCCTTTTTAAATCATCACAGTATTTTTTGACGGTTTCCTCCAATGATTCTATATACCTGACCGGCTCAACTGTCTTGTGTCGTTCTCAACGAAGACACTTCTGAGTAATATGCATCCCTTTACAGATCCCAAAACCTAGTTGTATAGCGTGAATATTCTCTCTAACACTCTTCATATCATATCTAAATCCATCAAGTCTATTGGTAATAACACCAATGTCATCCAAGCTATCGCTATTTGTGACCCAAGTGGTTGCTCTATCATACCAGTTTCTTGAATGGTCTGCCATCTTTTGAATTGATCTATAGGCTTGTGCTGGTGGCATCATGGGGATCGACCCTTGAGAGTCGAGCATTTGGCGGGAAGGGATGTTTAAACCTTTGTAGAAAATAAGGACTTTTTGATGGTTGTTGAAATCATACGTTGGGCACCTATAAAGAAGGTCATTATAACTTTCCCAAGCTTCATCTAATGGCTCATCCATCTCTTTTATGAAATTCCTTATCTCTTCCATATTCTTGGCAACCCTTAAAGGCGAAAAATATCTCCAAATAAATGCTTTCTCCAGAAGATTCCATGTATAGATCAACCCAGCAGGAAGCCTGTATATCCATCTTCTGGCTGCACTTGTTAGTGTAATTGGAAACACTCTAAGCATTAATGCATCTTAAGTGACCCCTGGAGTGTGGAAAAGATCTGCGATCTCCAATACTCTTCTCATATGTAGGTGGGCATCATCATCGTCAGTTCCCGTGAAAAGCTTGTGTCTGAGCTCCTTCATAAACTGGCTACTGGTCTCAAAGCTAACATTATCATTAATTTCGGGACATACCACGCCTGGTCTTTGGTCACCTTCAGTCAAAGCTATGTATTCCTTCATAGTGAGCGTGTCAGTATCCAAATCACCCATATCCTGAAATTTCAAAAACAAACAAAAACATAAAAGAAAGGAAAAAGAAAACAAAAAACAAAAATTCCTAAAAAGCAAACAAAACATAAAATTATAAGAGCAAAGAAATACAAAACTTAAATTAAAATCCTAATTAGCTCCCCGGCAGCGACGCCAAAAACTTGATGCAGGATTTATGACCAGGGTTTAATACTTATAATGTTACTGGTCTACCTATGGTCTACCTTATGCACTAACGGGCAGAGAACCCGATCGTGTGTAGTGTAGTATTCGGTAAAGTTGAGGTCGTTCCAAAAGCTATGTGAATGGATCATAATTTAAGTCTATGTCACGTTTTAAAGGGGTTTTGAATTGTTTGATTAATTAAACTAAATAATATAAATGAAATGCTGGAATTAAATTAAGATTAAATCAATATGGAGAAAGTGTACTAGCCTAGTTGTTCATCCTATCATGCACTATCTATGTTATCTAATTAAGCCCTCTATCGCTTCAAGTAGGGCATAGATTCACTAGACTCATATGGCCAATTCGCCTAGCATATCTCCCTAGAATCCTCTTCGGGACTAAAGAGTCTATCTTTGTAGTAAGCGGAGGTACGGTAGACTAGTTTGAGTCATTAAGTGCCGCTACATGCTAGATTTATTCTTTGTGTGGCTCTGCCTCTCGGATCTTAGACCACACATCTAACTTTTTAAGTTCATCCAACCCGGAGGGTGATCCTATGGTCAATTAGCACACAAGGAATTGGTAGTCCTATGGTCAATTCTTACCAACCCTCGCAACCAATCACACTAGGGTCCTATGGTAAATTCTCCTAGTACAAGAAGTACGACCGGTCTTCAAAACTACCAAAACTAGAGGATCTAACGAAAAACTAAGCATGCACACACTAAAAGCAATAAAAAAAGCGCGAAAACATAACCATAACAATAAATGAATCATAACTAGACTAGCACCAAAAGGGCTTAGCTAAATATAATGTAAATTAGACAAACAATAATGAATAAAATATTGATTGAATTAAACATAGTGTTTTGATACAATTGCTAGATGATTGACTAATAAGAATGATGTATCGAAGTGAATTCTCCCTTGAAAGATGGCTTGGAACTGCTGGAAATTTCCCTGGAGTGGTGCCCCAATCGACCCCTAGGAGAGGGGGAAAAGAGATACTGAAAAGTGGTGAAATCGAGCTGTATTTATAGGCCTCGACAAGGTTATGGCGTAACCTATAGGTTTAATTACACCGTAATCAAATCGATTCGGTTACGACGTAACTATTCTTAAAAAATTAATATGATTGGTTCTTTGAAACATCATCGACATGTACGGATTTACCTCCCCCCCCCCCCCCGGCCCCGTAAGTAGCGCCTAGTTTTCACTCAAGGTCCTTATGTCATTATAAATGTAATACTTATAAGATATGTATGGTTTTAGCCCCTCATCGCTCTTGACATTTCTATGCTTGGTCCTTGTGACATATTTAAACTTCATTTGAATTGTCACCTTCAGTCCCTATCGTCTTTGTTATTTTTATAACAAGTCCATGTGATAATTAATTCTTCATATGATTCGCCCAGCTTTAGTCCTCCATTGTACTTGTTATTTTTACTTTTGGTCCCCGACTAATAAATAAACTTCGTATCAATTTGCCGCTTTCAGCCCCTGGACATAAACTCCTTCGCGCCCAAGTTATTAATTACGGCGTAACTAAATCACTAAGTTACGCCGTTAGTCTTCGTCCGCATGTACTTATCCACTCATTAAATCTGTCTACGGCGTAACTAAATTACCAAGTTACGCCGTAACCTTCAAACTTGGTCACTACGGCATAACCTCATGAGTGGGTTACTTCATAATCTTTTCAATCCCATTCTGTGTAACTTTTACGCCGTAACCTTATGCATTGGTTACGGCGTAATCTTCTTGATTACGAAATTCTTTTAAGTCTCTACAATATTACGGCGTAATCTCTGTGGTAATTACGCCGTAATCCTTAATTTGCGTTGACTTGGTCTTCGTCTATAAATCCTTAGCTACGGTACGTCGTAAGTGGAGAGTGGAACTACGCCGTAATCCTTAATTTGCGTTGACTTGGTCTTTGTCTATAAATCCTTAGCTACGTACTTCACCAATTCCGCGTCTCTTTTGCTCCTATGCTCATTTATAACCTGGAAACGAAATATAAAGAAATCAAAGCATATATCCATATAAACCAATACAATAATGAGCATATTAGAGGAAAATTGACACGTATTTATCAGGATTATTTGATGTCATCAACGTTACACGTGATTATAAACTATTATTCATCCAAGCTGAAATGACACCCGCACAAACCGAATGAGAAACATTTGAAAGATGACGAACTTGAGAGCGAAAACGTACGGAAGAAGAAACATAATTGAGAAAAAGAGTTAATTACATAATTAGTCCTTAAGGTTTACTGGATCTTGCATATATTGTCCCTATCTTTTTATTTTTGACGAGTCATGTCCTTGTGGTATGCAAAAATTACGGGTCATGTCCAATATACTAACGACGTTTAAACAGTCATTAGAAAAGGACTAACGTGATATGTTTGCATAACGTGAGGGGCTAAAACTGTATATGTGAAACCCAGTAAACGTTAGGGACCATTTATGTAATTAACCCAGTAAACGTTAGGGACCATTTATGTAAAAATGTTAGGGACCATTTAGGTAATCCCTAAGGTATATCGGGTTTCACATATACAATTTTAGCCCCTCACGTTATGCAAACATATCACGTTAGTCCTTTTTTAACGACCGTTTAAACGTCATTAGTAAATTGGACATGACCCGTAATTTTTGCATACCACGAGGACATGACCCATCAAAAGAAAAACACAGGAACAATATATGCAAGATCCGATAAACCTTAAGGACCAAATATGTAATTAACTTTAAGAAAAATACTATAAAAGACATGTTTCTAACAAAAGGCCAATAATTCTGGGTCATTTTGAAATGTCCTCA
This sequence comes from Chrysanthemum seticuspe, assembly GCA_019973895.1. Lineage (NCBI taxonomy): Eukaryota > Viridiplantae > Streptophyta > Magnoliopsida > Asterales > Asteraceae > Chrysanthemum > Chrysanthemum seticuspe. The sequence continues at coordinate 356,055,898 of BPTQ01000007.1, read as the reverse complement.
TGTCTTGTTCTTCTAAACACACAGTGGCTTCGATGCCATCATCATTGGGAGTGTTCATCAGAACTATAAGGTTCTTCATCGTACCACCCATGGATACTTTTACAGGCTTTCCCCAACCGAAATCTATCCCATACGTAGGAAACCCACAGAAGCTAGAATATAAGTAATAATTATTTCGTCCATTTGACCTAGCCGAGAGGGTTTCAGCTGACATCTCAGCAATCGGTCCAGTTGCAGCTTCAAAATTTCTTATACTTTGAAATTGTGTCTTCCCTTTTCTTATTTCGCCAATGGTCATATGTGGTTCAAGTTCACTTTCATTTCTTGTAGGTACTCGTATCCCGAGGATAATATTTCCTATGGTTGTTCCAGGCAATTTCTCTACCAAAATGTTTCTCATATCGACTGGAATTACCATGCCAGTTGGCGTGAAAGCGCCTGAGTTTGTCTTGGTATTAGCTCTGATTGCACACTTGTGTGTAAGCCATGTTAAAGCTTCAACACGAGTCGGGTTCATGATTGGATGTCCAGATTCAAATGTCATGGCTGTAACCTTGGCTTTTAGTTCCTTCAACTTTTCGTTAGGGAACGAAAAACTAGTTGTGACACAACCGAGACGCGATCTGGGAGGCATCAGTTCTGGCAGATTAGTATTCCTATTTTGGTAATAGATAAGATGGGGATTGACGAGTGACGCATCTTTTATATCTCTAGAGTGAAACAGTGCCGCATTGACTTTAGCCCAGTGATTTATGAAATTTAATATACTTCGTCCATCGCCGAACTTGTGGTGTAAGGATGTAGCCACTGCTACCCCTCCGCATGCAAACTGGTTGACTTGAATGCTTAAAGGGCAAGTGATACCATCCTCCTGCTTATCACCTAATTTTAGGTAAGGATGGAAGCATATGAGGTCATTTGGAAACAGTTGATCTAGCTCTTCGTGCTTTGAATGTTGGAGAAAATCTGAGAGCACGTTGTCATTTGACGCTTCAATGAACTCAACCCCATTGTCGTTGCAATCAACATAGCTCGGGCTATTTGCTTTTAGTCTACCAGCAAATGGATAGTAGTGAGTCAAAGTTTGTGACAAGGAATTCTTCAACTCAAGTGTTGTATCATGGGGAGTTTGATAAATGTTGGAGCTTGGGTAGAAGGCAACAATTGGTATGTATACGCTTGGAGCAAGCTGGTCGTATATTGATAGATTATACGCTTTTAAGTGACAAGGGGTTGGAGAAGATGGTTTGATCATGTCTCTAGAGACAATTGTGTGAACTTGTCTCTTACCAAATCTTAAAATCTTGCTCATCATCATCATCTTCACAAATTTACTTATTGTTGGAAAATTTGGTTACTTCAGATGCTTGTAGCACATTTATCCTTATATAGCCAAAATATGATTCCCAAGTTGCAATGCTTTGAATAAGATTATTTTGCAATAAACAAATATAATGTGATCACTGCACATGGTTCCAGCTTCATCCAAGGAATAAACCAGGGCCGTCTTGTGGATTGTGACCCCGTGCCATTACCATTAAAAAGCCCTCAAACACACACATAATATACTAATGTATAAGTAGTGCATGAATTAATTAAGCTCGAGTCTCATATTGTGTTCATATATATAATAAAGTGTATGAAATTTGGTGGCCCTCGTCAAGTGATGGTCCTGTGCAATGCACCTCTTACACTTCTCCAAAGCCGGCACTGGAATAAACAAACAAAATCAATACACATATGCGCCGGCACTGGAATAAACAAACAAAATCAATACAGATATTCTTGTATCAATTGCATTGAATCGTCAAGCAAGACTAAAACATACTAGTTAATAGTTTATATGGAATAAATATACTTTAAGATGAATTATAAATCGTTATTATCATATCATATTATTAAAGCGCACCGGGATATGTTGACAAGATTGCTAAAAAAAATTTACCAATGCAACCTAAATACAATGGGCATGCACACCTATTCTTTTTACAAATTGTCATATATATAAACAGTTTTAATTAAGTAGCAAGATGACTAAAAGTCGTACCAATTATAGCATATTATAGATTAATATCTTCATGTTTAGAATTGCAAGTGTTATTTCAGAAATTTTCCGTTTACTCACTAAGTCGCAAGGACTTACCGTTCTTAGTTCATGTTTCATGAAGGAAAACGGCTATGCTCATGGTTAGGTGAAGAGCGACTCTTTCAAAGCACTTTAATATTCACTTGCAATGCCCCATATGTTTTTAGAAGTCACATGTTAGTGTCAAAACAGTTTATGGTCAGTTTTATGTCCTAATATGTGTTTATGAACAAGTTATATAGTTATGGGTTGTTAAAAGGGCGTTTGGCACACTCCTTAATTTTGAAATAGCATGCTTCCACTTACCATAATATGTAAAGCTTATGTACATAAATGTTTTTCAGGTTCTATATATGTTATGTTAATGATTTGTCCTTAAAAAAATAAATAAATAAATAAATAAATAAATAAAAAAAAAAAACAGTTCGAGTTCAGTCGTTTCAACCTACAAGGTTTTTTTCCCTAAAAACTAATTCCTCAGTCATGATTGTGTTAAATAGAGTACGCGAAATCACATTTATAGGTAAAGATGGATCAAAATAAGCATTGAAGTTGCAATGCATATGGTTCCAGCTTCATCCAAGGAGTAAACAAACAAAATCAATACACATATGCATGATCAATTGCATCAATTGAGTTAATAGTTTATCTGTATATAAACGTATGTTGAATTTTCAGTTTTGTTGTAACCATTGAGTTAATAGTTTACCTTCTGTTTCAAAAAAAGAGAAAAAGAAAACTGCAGAAATTATCTCACACATAATATCAGAAAATGTCTCCAACGAGACTTGAACCCACGACCTTTTAGTTGATAGGTCACCCGCATACCGCTAGCCTTGGATTTTTGCAGCTTATTATATAAGTTAAAACCCATATAAAATATGTTTTTATATATAACCCAGTACGTTACACCGGATTATAAACTATTATTCATCCAAGCTGGAATAACACCTGCACACACCGAATGAGAATGAATCCATCATTGGGAGCGAAAAGGTACAGAAGACAAAACGTAATTAAGAAAAATAATATAATAGACATGTTTCTAACAAAAGGCCAATAATTCTGGGTCATTTTGAAATGTCTTCATGTCTTGTTCTTCTAAACAAACAGTGGCTTCTATGCCATCATCATTGGGAGTGTTCATCAGAACTATAAGGTTCTTCATCGTACCACCCATGGATACTTTTACAGGCTTTCTCCAACCGAAATCAATCCCATACGTAGGAAACCCACACAAGCTAGAATATAAGTAATAATTATTTCGTCCATTTGACCTCGCCGAGAGGGTTTCAGCTGACATCTCAGCAATCGGTCTAGTTGCACCTTCAAAATTTCTTATACTTTGAAATTGTGTCTTCCCTTTTCTTATTTCGCCAATGGTCATATGTGGCTCAAGTTCACTTTCATTTCTTGTAGGTACTCGTATCCCAAGGATAATATTTCCTATGGTTGTTCCAGGAAATTTCTCTACCAAAATGTTTCTCATATCGACTGGAATTACCATGCCAGTTGGCGTGAAAGCGCCTGAGTTTGTCATGGTATTAGCTCTGATTGCACACTTGTGTATAAGCCATGTTAAAGCTTCAACACGAGTCGGGTTCATGATTGGATGTCCAGATTCAACGGTCATGGCTGTAACCTTGGCTTTTAGTTCCTTCAACTTTTCGTTAGGAAACGCAAAACTAGTTGTGATACAACCAACACGTGATCTTGGAGTCATCAGCTCTGGCAGATTAGTATTCCTATTTTGGTAATAGATAAGATGGGGATTGACGAGTGACGCATCTTTTATATCTCTAGAGTGAAACAGTGCTGCATTGACTCTAGCCCAGTGATTTATGAAATTTAACATACTTCGTGCATCGCCGAACTTGTGGTGTAAGGATGTTGCCACTGCTACCCCTCCGCATGCAAAATGGTTGACTTGAACGCTTAAAGGGCAAGTGATACCATCCTCCTGCTTATCACCTAGTTTTAGGTAAGGATGGAAGCATATGAGGTCATTTGGAAACAGTTGATCTAGCTCTTGGTGCTTTGAATGTTGGAGAAAATCTGAGAGCACGTTGTCATTTGACGCTTCAATGAACTCAACCCCATTGTCGTTGCAATCAACATAGCTCGGGCTATTTGCTTTTAGTCTACCTGCAAACGGATAGTAGTGAGTCAAAGTTTGTGACAAAGAATTCTTCAACTCAAGTGTTGTATCATGGGGAGTTTGATAAATCATGTTGGAGCTCGGGTAGAAGGCAACAACTGGCATGTATACGCTTGGAGCAAGCTGGTCGTATACTGAAAGATTATACGCTTTTAAGTGACAAGGGGTTGGAGAAGATGGTTTGATCATGTCTCGAGAGACAATTGTGTGAACTTGTCTCTTACCAAATCTTAAAACCTTGCTCATCATCATCTTCACAAATTAACTTATTGTTGGAAATTTTGGTTAATGTCTCTTGTAGCACGTACGTTTATCCTTATATAGCCAGAATATGATTCCCAAGTTGCAATAAACAAATATAATGTGATCGATGAGTGAATATATATTTAGTTTACGAGTAATAAACAAAATCAATACACATGTATCCCTTGCATTAAATTGTCAAGCAAGACGTGCTGTTTCTTTTTTAATTAAGTTTGAAATAAAGGAAACCTATTTAAAAAATAAATAATATTAAAAAAAAAATTAGTGAACTCGATTCTTTCTGATAAAGGAAAAAAAATGAATATGGAATAAATATATTTTAAAATGAATTATAAATTATTATTATCATATCATACAATTAGAGCGCATGGATAAGTTGACAAGATATTAAAGTAATAATAAAGAATTAGTTCTAGGGATGGCAATGGGGCGGGCAATGTCAGGGATTGTATTTATCATCCCCATCCCCGTTTACACTCTCCATCTCCATCCCCGTCCCCATCCCCATCGGGGAATTGCTTTACATCCCCATCCCCACCCCCAATAGGGATTGGGGATCCCCGTGGGGATTCGGGGATTTTCAATCTTTATGAACTAACATAAATTTTTCAACAACTCATCGAAAATATAAAGAATTTTAACGCATAAAATGTTTCAAGAAACGTGCGTACATCACACATAGTTGGATTCATTACGATTTCAATTCAACTTTAAAGCATCCTCAACATTGTAACATCACATATAATATAAAAACAATATGTATCATGTGTCTATTCGAACAAAATAATAAGTAATATGTAGTTGGTGCTTATGTTGCTAATTCTAAAGGTACTTGATTCTATAAATATCACGTATGCATATAAATATACATATTGATACTCATAAACATATATACATATACATATACAAGTTAATCGAGTATGGATATAACATATAAATTCTAAATACTTATACACTAGAAAGATCGGAGTCGGGGTCGGGTTCGGGGATTTATGTTATCCCTATCCCCGCCCCATCCCCGGTTTCATATTTCGGGGATTCCTCATCCCCGTCCCCATCCCCGGTCAACTTGGGGATTCCCTACTCAAAATCGGGTTGGAGGATCGGGTCCCCATCGGGTACGGATTTTTCTGCCATCCCTAAGAATTACCCTATTTACGAGATTAAATCAAAATTATGAATTAACAAAATGGACCTCCACACTCCACTTTTATATTGGGCATGCGCACTGAGATCAATATAGATCTTATATTTATTATATATTCAATAAATCAATCTTACCTATTAATTTTTCATCAAAATTAGTAAAAAAGTTATTTTCCACTTTTTTTTAAAACAAATATATCTTGCAAACGGTAAATCTTCAAGCTACGAAAAATACACCATCGCAACGAAAATTAAATTATCGTTAATAGATATGCACTTCTATATATACTTTCGACGATTTTTTTTTTTCAAAATTTCCGATGAGAAAAATCCATGTGTTTTTTTAGGCGAAAATTTTGAAAAAAAAATTAATCGAAATTATATAAAAGTGCATATTTATGGAAAGATAATTTAATTCTCGTCACGATGGTATGATTTTTTTCGCGTAACGATTAACGGTTTACGAAATATTTAATTTTTATAAAGAGGGTGAAAGTTTTTTTTTTTTTTTTTTTTGATCAAAAAATGAATGGATATAATAGATTTATTGGATTTACGTCAAATATGAGACCTATATTGATATTTTCATTGCGCATATATTCTTTTGACAAGTTGTCATATATATAAACAATTTTAGTTATTATTGTAAAGATAATTGTTGTAAAAAAAACGGAGTAATTTTAGGACACATATTCCAATAAAGGAAATCACGTGACCCTTTAAGTAACCTATATTACCAAGCTTCTAAATAACGTGAGTCGTGACGTGGCTGTATCACCAAGCCTCACGCCTTATAAGCTATAGTGAAGCCATATCCACTACACCAAAATGTGAGTTTGGGGACAAGCAAATTATTTGGGTCGACAAAGTCATGCCAAATTGCAAGTCAACCAAAAGGTTTTCGCACGACGTTTTCAACACAAATAGCAGTCAACCAAAAGGTTTTGGCGCGACGCAAAAAGGCACGACAATGTCGTGCCATTTTGTAATTATTTGTTTTTTTATAATCTAAAATATTTTTAATAAACCAGTAAAGTAAAAAAATACATCCCGCCCTTTTTTTATCCCGCCAAACACTTTGGGACGACATTGTCGTCCCAAACTGTAAATCTATTTTTTTTTCTAAACCAGTTTTTAATTAAATTATTTAAGTTTAAAAAATTATTTTTATTTAATTTAAATACTTTTATTTAATATAGATTTAAAATTAAATAGTTTATATTTATAATTAAATACTTTAATTTAAAATTAAATACATTTATAGAATTTCAAAAAAAATATTTACCGCCAATAGTTTCCCGCCATTATTTTTACCGCCAATAGTTTTCCGCCATTATTTTTCCCGCAAAGTTTTCCTTATATATCCCGACAAAACATAAATAACCCAATCGTCAATTCCCACAAAACACACGTAACAATATAATGGCTGATTACACGCCGGAAAAAGAGTGGTCCCTGGTTTTATCGTCGATATATCTCTTTACTCGAGTTCTTGATACGTATGGGTCAGAAATTTATGATGAATATGGTTCTTATAAGAATATAGACCCGTTGATGATAGACCGTATTCTGGAATGGTTAAGGAAAGAGCCATTCTACAAGGTGTATTTGGACTGTGAAGCTAATGGTGTTGGAGGAGAAAACACGCTGGAAGCTGAAGCAATGTTTGAGCAGTTTGTCAAGCAAAGGAAGGAAAAAGATGAAGCTGAAAAAAGCCCGTTCGATTACACATTTGATGATGCGGGAAGGAAAAATCTTGAAGCATTGTTTGAACAGTTAGTCAAGCAAAGGAAGGGAAAAGATGGTGCAGGTTCTAGCAAAGCGGGAAGTAGCAGGGAAAAAAATTGAATGGGCGAGTTGTTTCGTTTGATCTGTTTCATTTTGTTGTCAAGTTGTTTCGTTTGAGTTGTTTCGTATGTCGTGTGTAGCATATGGTCTATGTCGTGTGTATCATATCGTTTGAGTTGTTTCGTTTGCTTGCCGAGTTGTTTCGTTTGATCTGTTTCTTTTTGTTGTCAAGTTGTTTCTTTATTCATGTGTAATTTAGTATTGGAAAAGGGGTGTTTGGAAACCATAATCTTGTTAACTTAGAACATGGTCCAATTGAAAGGTACATACTACATAGTAATAAGTGATACGTATACCAATAGTACATATACTTGGTCGTTTAACATGATACGTATACCATAATATGGTATTGGAATTAGTATTGGAAAAGGGGTGTTTGGACACCATAATCTGGTTAACTAAGAACATGGCCAGCTTTACAAATCCAGCATGTGCTTTGATTTATAAAAATACTTGACGAATACATACTACAAGAACAACAACAACATCAACAACAACAACTACAAGAACAACAACAACAACTACTACTACATACGAAGATTTTCCATGTCACCTAACAGCTCACGAAGGAATGCATCCGACTGACATGCGTGGTCGTCAAGAATCCTTGCCATTTCAAATCTTGCCTCCAGCAACCTTACTCTTGTCTCTAGCACATGTTTTTTGTGATTCCAGCAAGTTTATCCTAAGATCTTTTTCATGGCAGCTCGAGCACTCTGTTGGTGCAGATCCAGAACCTTGAGAAAAGATTGTTCTTAAGTCTCGTCAAATGCATCCTTCCACATAAAATATCCGCACCCATTATCTTTTCTGGGCTGTTCATAATAAGAAAATTATAAGATATTACAACCCAATTATTTGTATATTTACATAAATAAGAAATGTATGATTGTTCACCTTTGACAGAGGACATGAATAATATTGTCGTCCAGATGAATATTCTTTATGTGATGTTCTTAATTTTAATTTCCTGCTCCACAAGAACACATAAAAGGATTAAATGGCTCCATCTCAGGTTTTGAAAATTGTGTGAAGATAAGAGGTTGTGAGGTTGAGTGGTTTTGAGGATAAGAGGTTGTGAAATTCTTGTAAAGATAAAAGAACTATATAATGTGTTTGCCATGTTTTTTGGTGGGAATTCTTGGCGCCATTTTTTTGGTGGGAATTCTTGGCACCATTTTTTTGGTGGAAAGTTGAGACAAGTAGACAACTGCAACAATTTGGACCTATGTCATTTAACATGTCATCCGTTTTAACATGTCATCCGTTTTAATTTAAATTTCTTATAACTAATTTAAATCATTTTTAATCAATTTAAATATTTTATAACTAATTTAAATTATTTAAATTTTTTGTAACTAATTTAAATTATTTTTAATTTATTTAAACTTTTTATAACTAATTTAATTAATTTTTAAATTAGTTAAAACTTTTATAACAAATTTAATTTATTTAGTATTAATTAAATATTCTAAACACATTTTAATACACATATAATAAAGAAAAAAAAACAAAAAACAAAAAGGGACGACATTTGTCGTACCCTTTTTTTTCACCAAAATTTTCCCCGAAAAATTAAACAACCCGCCAAATATTTCTGGAAAAAAAAACAAAAAGGTACGACTTTGTCGTCCCTTTTTGTGTCGTACCTTTTTTACATCAATAATTGACACAGATCTGCTCTATCTTCTTCTCTCTTTCACCACTTAACAAAAAAACTGCTCGTAAAAAACAAAAAAAAGCCATAAAAATCCCAAAAAAACGCAATTTTCTTCAATTCGACACCACCACAACACTACTATCACTTGTTATTTTGTTTGTATAAAATTTTTTTGTACCCTGGTGTAGGGGTAGGATCTATCTACATTTTACCTCCCCCATACCCTGCCTCGGCGGGATTGGGTTTGTTGTTGTTGTTGTTGTTGTTGTTGTTGTTGTTTGTTAATTTAATTTCTTTAATTATGGTTTGTTTACAATGGTTTTATGTTGTGTTTGTGTAGGTTAGATGGTCCACCGCAGCAGCTCACCACCGTGAACCACCGCCGCAGCTCCACCACCAACAACCTCAGTAGCCGCAGCTCCACCACCACCTTTTGTGTTGGTTAGTGACTTTTTTTTTGTTAATGTGTTTTGGTACGACAATGTCGTCCTAAAATTTTTTTATTAATTAATTTGGTACGACAATGTGTTTTGGGACGACAATAGTTTGTTTAACTATGGTTTTATGTGTAGTGTTTGGGACAGCCGGGACCGTCGGGGTGTTTGGGACAGCCGTGTCAGGCCGGGTCAAGCAACCACCTCTTTTTCTCTCTCTCTTTTCTTCACTTCCTGTATTTCAGCCGCGAAATAGGTATATACTTAATTGTTACTTATAATACTTAAAGTGACCGTGTTAAAATGAAAATGATATGTGATATCGGAAAAAATATCATGTGATATGTTATTAATTGTTATTTATAATACTTAAAGTGACCGTGTTAAAATGAAAATGATATGTGATATCGGAAAAAATGTCATGTGATATGTTATTAATTGTCGATAATGAAAATGATACTTTGGTTAGTAATATTGTGATTGTTAAACTTGTGTTACTGTTTTTAGGATTTTAGTGATTAATTTTGGAAATTCCCCGCCCGAAGTTAATCATCCTATAGAAAACCCGTCCGAAATTAATTTATTAGAAATTAATTTCGGAAAGTCCCCTGTTTGGGACTGCTTTTTGAATGTTTTTTCTCATTTAGGATATGGATGCGTATAACTGTTTTACTATTTGAGAGAAATTCGACAGTATTTCCCTTTCACTCCTACGAATATGTCTTTAATGCACATATTTGGGGAGTTGAGGGGAAATGCTGCCGAATTTTTTTCAAATAGTAAATCAGTTATAAGTTATACGCATTCATATATGAGACGACACATTCAAAGAGTGGGTTAAGATTGCCTTCCATAGTTGCACTAGGTAAACAGAACAGCTCATAATTACGCCTTTTCATGTTTGAATGTGTTTATTTGCATATGTATGTATATATATAAATTCATTTTTTTGAATATGTTTTTTTACAACGCAGTCATGACAATTGATAAGAGTTGGACCACTATATCCAGCCGTAATTCCCCAGAATTTTTAGATGGTCTTTTTGCATTCACCGGGCATTGTGAGCCATTGGTAAACCCCATCTCAAAAATGATTCATCGCCCATGTGTTCGTTGTGGTAACGCTCCAACTAAATTGGGTACGCTCAAAACTCTTGAGTCACACATATCTAAATACGGGTTTGACACACTTTATACCCATTGGAAATATCACGGTGAACCACTTCCTCCACCCGTAGTACACAACACACCACAACTACCTTCACCTGAACACATGGACATGGATGCATTCTTCCAAGATATTTCTGCTGATATTGTCCCAACTCCACCATCTCAAACAAAAGTTTCTCAACCAGATCAAACAACAGGTCCTCAACCAGCTCAAACCAGTGATCCTAGCATTACTAACAAGTACGAAGAGTTACTTGCTAGGTCCACCCAAAAGTTGTACCCAGGTTGTGATATGACTACATTGGGCTTTACGTCAGAGCTTTCGCACATCAAGGTATTACATAAAATAACTGATGTCGGGTTTAACAAGATTCTAGCTCTTTTGCAAAAGGCATGTCCCCCTAGTAAAGGATTCAATTTACCACAGTCATACTATGAAATCAAGAAGACATACAAAGATATCGGGTTAGGATACGAATCAATCCATGCTTGTATAAATGATTGTTTTTTATTTTGGGGATCAGATGAGAACAAAAGTCTCAATAATTGTCCAATCTGCAACGAGAGTAGATGGAAAAAACAAAAGACAAAGGGGAAGAAAGTTGCCAACAAGGTGTTGCGTTACTTTCCGTTAAAACCTAGACTACAACGTATGTTCAACACAAAAGACATCGCAAAGTGTATGACTTGGCATGCAACTGGACAGTCTAAGGAAAACGGTAAGATGAATCACCCGTGTGATGGTCAAGCATGGAAAAATTGTGACATAATGAAACCTGAGTTTTCTCGTGACCCTAGAAACGTCCGATTAGGGTTGGCTGCTAATGGTTTCAATCTGTTTGGCAACATAAGTCAAGGTTACAGCATGTGGCCGGTGATATTGACAACATACAACACACCCCCTTGGATGTGTATGAAAGAGACTTCTTTAATGTTGACGATGTTAATTCCTGGCGCTAAATCAGCTGCAAAGGACATTGATGTTTTCTTGCAACCTTTGATCAAAGAACTCAAAGAGTTATGGATAGGAGAGTGGACTTTAGACGCTGCTACGTGTACTCATTTCAAAATGAAAGCGGCGGTTTTATGGACTATCAATGACTTTCCAGCTCGAAGTAGTTTGTCTGGGTGGATTGGACAAGGCTACTATGCATGCCCCACATATAACCAGGACACTCCCTCGCTTCCTGTGAAGCATAAAATCGCTTATGTTGGGTATAGAAGATTCTTACGCGTAAGGCATCCACTGAGGAATAAACATAAGGAATTCCAGGGTAAACCTGAAAAGAACCATCCTCCTAGAAGTTTTACCCATGAGGAAATCATGATTCAAATTAATAAAGTCTTTAAACGTGTCTCAGGGAAGCATCCAAATACTTTAAAAAATAACCCTAAACCTAATCGAGAAATCGAATTGAATTGGAGTAAGCGTTCTATCTTCTACGAACTGGAGTATTGGCCCGTTCTTCTACTAAAACAAAATCTCGATGTCATGCACATCGAAAAGAACGTGCTTGAGAGTGTGCTGAATACCTTGTTAATGAACGACAAATCCAAAGATACACTAAAGGCAAGGCAAGACTTGAAAACTTTGGGAGTTCGAAAGGAGTTGTGGCTCGTTGATAAAGGAAACGGGAAGTTTGATAAGCCTCATCCAACGTACTCTTTCACACCAGAAAACAGAAAACTTTTTTTTTTAAATTCATCAAAGGAGTTAGACTACCTGATGGGTTTGGATCCAACTTCAAGAAAAAAGTGCCCGCTGATGATAACAACATAACGGGCCTAAAATCTCATGACTGTCATATAATGATGCAGCGGTTACTTCCTTATGGAGTTCAACGATACTTACCTAAAGACATTTCAACCCCATTAATCGAGCTCTGCTTATTCTTTAAGCAGATTTGCGCTCGAAATTTGATGCAACAGGACATGGAGAAAGCTAAAAAGCAAATGATCGAGGTTATGATTAATTTAGAGCAAATATTTCCTCCTGCATTTTTTGACATAATGATTCATTTGGTTATACATTTACCCAAAGAGGCTATTCTAGGTGGCCAAGTTTAATACAGGTGGATGTATCCATTTGAAAGTTACATGAAAAAACTAAAAAATTATGTCCGAAATAAAGCCAAGCCTGAAGGTTCTATAGCAGAGGTTATGTTGCAGAAGAAGCATTAACTTTCTGTTCGCGTTATCTTAAGGATGTCGAGACGAGATTTAATCATCTTGATAGAAATGATAACAGTTTGCCTGAATAACCAAATAGATTCCAGGTGTTACAGTCCGTAGGCAAACCGGTGGGTAGAGAACACCCGACTCGGTTGAATACAGATGTTATGCAGGTAGTTGTATGGTTTATACTTAACAACAGTCCTGAAATAGACGCAGACATCCTGGAGTACAAAGAGTATGTTTCTTCTTTTTTATATTTTGAAGAACCCTTTTTTTTCTTAAGTTATTTGTTTCCGATGACTTATTCATTACCTTCGTGCAGTGAATTTCCTAATGATACTGTGGAAACAAGTTTTCCTCCCTGGTTCAATCATAAGGTAAACGCATTAGATATATTAACTTGTAGTCCAGAGTTATTGCTCATCTAAATCTGTTTGTATCTCTTTCGTAGATTCGTGAAAAGAGTGTGGCATACCCCAAGTTACTCTCTTTGGCATGTGGACCTTCATCTAGTGCAAGTACATACCCCGCATGCATAGTGAACGGTGTGAAGTTCTTGGTGCATCAGCGCGATAAACTTCATACCACTCAAAGCAGTGGAGTTTCAACACCCGAGCTTGATGGAGCTATGTATTATGGTCAACTGGAAGAATTCTAGAGCTCACTTTAATGGGCAACCGTAAGGTTGTGTTGTTCCGATGTATATGGTTCGACACCCGTAACCCTACTCCACGCTCCAGACGTTCTTACATTGAACATGGCATACATCATATTTTAACTGAACGGGATGCTTATAGAAATCAACAATACATTCTTGCGACACAAGCAACACAAGTCTTCTACCTTGAAGACCCTGCTAGACGACCACCTCATTGGAAGGTAGTCGAAGATGTTCATCATTGGAAGATCTGGCATGGGGATGTGGTAGATTCTTATCAGGATGTTATGCATGGCAGCAGTTCATCTGATGTTGCATTGTCTGTTGGTTTGACTGGTTTTGAGTATGCGAATTTGAGTGTAAATGATGAATCAGCAGAAGTGGACGCCCCACCAGATGTTGTTGCTAAAGAAGATGCTGATTTTGTTACTAATGAAGATAACGTCGTTGCTCATGTCCTTGATGATGATGATGTTGACGTGTCTGATGATGATGAAGTGAACCCCACTATTGTTGTTGAAGAAGTTTTATCTAGTGATGATTCTGATTATGACAATTAATTGTTTTTGAATTGTAATTTGATTATGACAATTATTGTTTTTAAATTGTAATTTGAATGAAATTGTTACTATATGTTTATATGAATGTGTATATTTATATGAATGTGTATATTAGTATTAATTGGTCCACGAAATTATATGTTCTTGTACTTGTACTTTTACAGATGGCGTGTGTACAGTCTAGATCACACGGCGGGGATGCTGGCGGTGATCTACCAAGACGGCCCTCATTTACTATGCCGGGCTATTGCGCAGGTAACAAATTGTGATTTTTTTTTATTATTATTTTTTTTTATATAATTTTTTTTGATAAAACTGAAATTTTTTTACATGTATTTTCACAACTCAATAAATTATATTTGTAGGTTCAATGATCATCGGTGAGATGGAAAATCGGGCCTTAAGGAAGGCTTTTAGGGAGAATAACGGACAACCTTTGCCTATAAGCTTTGATTCCGATGATCAAGGCACCTTCTCACCGGTAGGCACTTATGCACCGCAGTGAGGCCACTTCCCCTTGATTGCGATTGGGAAGCAATTCCTGATTCTTATAAGGCGCATATAATGCCGGCACTACAGGTTATATTTATTGTTTATTTCATTTCTATTCTTATTGTTATTGACCGTTTAGATATGCTTGTTATATTTAAATTGTGTGTTTGTTTAAATGCGTATACTTTTTTGCAGACCTATTTCAACCTGGCGCGTTGGTTAAATAATCAGAACAGATTCCAGGTAGAAGATAATATTTATACGGTGGGGAAAAGGGTAAGACTTGGGCTATGGTTACAGCAGAGGATGCTATACCGAAAATACAAACACAGGCTCAAGTCTAAATACTTTGATATCCACGAGACGCCCGCGGCGGCAAGGGCACATCCGTCACCCCCGAAAGCCTGGCTGAACAGAACCCAAGAGGAATGGGAGATGTTGGTTGACTGGTGGTTAGACCCGAAACGGATGGCAAGATCGGCCAGAAATGCAGAAAATCGATCTAAAAATAAGATTTTAACTCACCAAGGTCGACAGTCGTTCGTTCAAGGACGCAACCGTCATGTAAGACTCGTCATAATTTTTGTGATTTTTAAAGGTTTTTATATTGTTTATATTTACCTCGTTCAGTTTATTTTATATTGTATGTATAGAGGGTCAACAATAACAATCAAAATGAAGACCTGATTGAAACTTGGAGGAAGAGTCATTCAAAAAAAGATAGCACATTTGAGACCAGAGAGAACGAGACGGCTTACGTAAGTAATTTATCTCTTAACATGCGTCATTATATTAAGTTACTTCTCATTTATTATTTTTTTCCTAACTTACTTACTTACTTTTTTTTTTTTTTTTTTTTTTTTTTTTTTTTTTTTTTTTGAAATTACACAGAATGAGATGAGGGCCCTTCAGGAGCAAGTCAGAGCCGGTGTCATCCCGTACATGAGCAGCATAGAAATATTGCAGCGTGTAGTTCCGAGTGACAACCGCCAAAACATGGCAGGCAGGGGCAGGAGGTTACCTGGTGGTGGCTCAACCTCTCGCAGGTTCACACGTGGGCATGTTGCTCAAGATTACGTTACTAGGGAGCATATGACAGAGGCGATTAGGGAAACCAAGGCTGCACAAGAACGGGCTCGTCATGCTGAGGCAGAAGCTCACGCGGCTAGGGAACAGGCTGCCGCGGCCCAAGCCGCAGTTGGGACATTCGGATCTTACCTTCAGCAGTTTTTCACCCACTACAACTCACAAGGTAACCCATTTTCAGCTCCCTTTCCCTCGATACCCATTCCTGGCCCTTTTCCCCCTCCCGGCCCTTATGGTTTCCAACGTCCCATTCCCGGCCCTTATGGTTTCCAAGCTCCCATTTTCGACCCCATTAATGCATTTGCCAGTTATTATCGCCCCACCTTTCCCAACTCTATCACGTGCCCGGGTTCTAGTTCGAACTATGCAATACCGCCACCAGACCTTAACCAGTACAACTCACAAAATAATCCTCATTTGGGCCAAAATGATCATGTTGATAATAATGATTTGAATAATAATGATGATAATAGTGAGGATAATAATGAGGCGGGCGACGAGTCGGGCGGCGAGTACTTTGAGGAGTAGGCGGGAAATTAGTTTGTGAATTTTAGACTTATTAATATTATGGAATAGTATTGTATTTGTCGAATGTTATCGTAGATTTATGTTAACTTTATAACTTTGAGACATGTTAGCTTTATAAGCTAGTGACTTGTTAGTTTGAGACATGTTATTTAGGAAATTTGCGCCTTGTATAGTTTAAGAGTAGTTTACTTTGTATCGTATTTGTTGAATGGTATCGTGGAATTGTGGAATGTTATTCGATCTGTTTAGTAATTTGGTATTGTATCATATTGCCGAATTGGTATTGTGGATTGTGATTGATTACAGGTTGTATTTGTTTTGGTAGATTTTTTCTGGAAAAAATTCCGGAAAAAATCTGGAAAAACTGCATTTGCTGCATTTTTTTTTGCCCACCTAGAAAAATTAGGGACGACATTGTCGTCCCTAATATACATACCACATACCGTGCCATTCTGCACCACAAGGCCACGTGTTTTGTATCCAGTGCCACGTGTAATTACAATTTGGCACGACAATGTCGTGCCTTTCTGTATTTAAATTAACTTTTTATCGTTATTTTAAAAAGATAAAAAAATAATAAAAAGAAAAAAAAAATGGTACGACATTGTCGTACCATTTTGCAAAAGTCTGTCGTGCCAAAGAAGATTTTCAGGTTGAATTGCATTTGGGCCCCACACATTTGTCGTGCCAAAATATAAAGGGAAGTGTCGTGCCAAATTTTTTTGGGTCAAAAGAATTGGTACTACCAAAAAGGCACGACATGTCGTGCCTTTTTTTCTTTGGGTCGACTTTCTTTGCATTTTTGGCACGAGAATGTAGTGCCAAATGACACATTTTTTTGTAGTGAACGTTATTAAGACGCTATTTAAAGGGCACAAAATATAAAAATATTTATATATTTATATGTAGGGTTTTCTTAATTAATTTAGGTTACATGCAATTACATAATATGAACAGATTAATATACGTAAACAATTTAATTACAAACACTAACCACGGATCCGTGCATATTGTTGAGTTTAAGATATATGAAACATAATAAAATCATATAGACACCACAGAGTACACAGCGGAAGACTTAGAATCATAACAAATAAATAATTAACTGAAAGATGCGTAACGTACATCTTGCAATTGGTAGATCTCTTCAATGAATGTGACAAAGTGGTTTAACGAGTTATCCCTTACCGTTTTATAACTCAAACCAATTGGTGTAAGAATAGTGTCTTACTACCACGTTCTTGTACACACGAATTAACAAACGAATAAAGCGATTGCTAGATCTACAAAACTTTGTTTTAGAAAAACAAAACCAAACACCCTATGAATAAGATGTTGGCCGAAAGTTTGCAAGAGAAAGACAAGAAAAGATTAGGTTAATGTGTGTGCACAAAAGCTATCAAAAACATTAACCCTAGCCTTTGTTTATATAGTGTTTACGAATCTTTGGGAACGAGTTAGGGTTGTGGGCTTGGTATTCCCTCTCTTGGCCGGCCATCATAGGGGAGAAAAGAGGAACCCGTATCTTTTCCATTTTAAGATTATTCACCATGTATTCTCTCCTTTTACATTTAACGGTCGTTAGTCATTTCCGTTAAATACTTAACAATCGTTAGTCGAGTTTTGTATAATAATTAATCGTAATCAATTAACATTAATTATTAAATTTAATTCTCATTCGTAATGTGTGCAATCCCGTGGTCACGAGTTCGAATCCGGACATTCACGTATTTATAAATATATACATATTCAACAGCTCCCACTTGGATATGTTTACAAAACGTGTAATGACATTGGTTAGCATCTAGCAACACGCCAATGCCCCCGGTACAACTCGTGTATGGTTTTCTGGAGAAAAACCAAGTTTCGATGATTCATCATCATATTCATCCTTTTGTTTCCAATACAATGTTAATAAGAATATGGATCTCACTCATTTCTTAATTAACTATTCTGTTTCTCGCTTTATGTGATTGATCAAGATTACCAATTCTTCTGAACATATTCCAGAAGACCTTGGGCATGGCCATGCAACATCTTAACAACCCTACGAGGGGCCAAGCAGTATTATACTTCAAAATAAATTTGAAGGAAACAAATCCTATTTTGACTACAAGCAGGATTCATAGATTTCGCAACACTTCTGAAAACAACCCTTATAACTATCAGTTACGTATAGCGTTAGATTGCTTCACAAAAATTCACTACATCCATGACATATCTCTGGTATCTCAAGTCAGAGGATAAATATTCATGATATACTTAATGACAAAGATCCATAAAGTATCATCATGTGGGTGGGATAAGTCCTATACTCAATTCATTAATATCATCTGAAATTAGTCATGCTGCGCATCAATATACTTTCAAGTATATTCTAACTAATACTCAGATTTGTCTTAATTCAATATCATTCCCATGTTATTGATCGACAACGGACTATTTAGAATAACTTAAGTTATTCAAGGATTTAAACATGAAAATATAGGATAACATCATAATAAATGAATAATAAACATAACAAAATACTTTATTTCATTTCAATAATAATGTTTAGAATATCCTTTTATCCAAATACTAAATAGATCAATGCATGATAATTCTTAGTTAATGAATTTTGTCACAAGTCATGCAACTCATACTTGTTGACAAGGCATAATTTCAACTAACTTTGATCTATAGGAATTTTGAGAATACTTATTTCAAAAATTCAATAAGTGAATTTCTTGTATGTGTTTACACATATCTTGATATTGTCATATCATTCCATAAGGTGCGTGACAACCTGAACCACCTTTATATGACAATCATCTTTCAAAACTTTCAAAGTTTAAAGTATTCTTTATTCTTTAATGTATAATGCAACTATGCTCTTAGTTGAGCATAACTAGTCATCATCAAGGATACCGTGACTAGAATTGAGTGTCATCTCAATTATACTAGCATCATTGTGTACAACAATATGCTCTTTAAATATCCGTAAACTCTGAACAGTTATAGTGTAATGTTGGTGCCTACCAAAACTCAAGTTTGTTGGCAATGACAATTATGAAACAATTGTCATATTTTCATCCATAGAATCTAGGAGCCTCTCTAGACTGTGGAATGTGATTCTAAATCCAAACATATTTCTTTTAAAAAATATTTATTACACTAACAACTTTCAATATTGTCAAATCATCTTGTAATCAAGCATGACACAATAATCTTACAACATGATGTACATGATGAATCTTCAAGTTAGACTTTAAGATCGCATTCATATTCTATCTTGTCAAAGATATGTATTTATCATGTTTTATTAGACTCATTTATTTACCGCATATGTTTATAGTAATAAACATATATTCCAGTATATATTATTTCCAAATCTTACGAACGAAGTTTCATTCCCAACTAAAACTTAATTTAAGTGGAATGTAGTTGCCCATACAACATATAAGATTTAAGAAAAATAAATAATACTCCCACTAGCTTTCAGGAATACTTATGAGTAATCTTATTTTAATTATTAAATCAAACATGGATTTAATATTAAACATAATAATCATCTCCTAGATGCATGCATATATCCATTCATGGATTCTTGCTGTACATATTCAAAGATTATTTGAATTCATAAAACTGCTTTGTATTACTCATCGTCCTCGCAAAAGTATTTCCACAACAAAGAGTTTTGATATTCATTGTCAAAATTTCATATCAATGAAACTAAGTATGACAATTATAATCTTTATACTTCTATTTAATGTATCTAGAAAAGAATACTCAATCATAGTTAATTGATTAAGTATGATTAATATTACTGTCACTAGACATGCATTAAACATGTGTACAATATTGTTCATATGATTCCTACACAAATATTTAAACCACTAGGGTTGCCATTCTTTGAAGAAACTCATTAAGATAAACCAAATATCTAAAGTTGATTATCTCTATGGACAGCATCTCTACATTCATAGTATGATTGATTTACCACAATTCAACATTTGGTAAATTCATCATTATGATTAACATGCCTACCATGATCCTGTAACTCATATTCCTCAACATATTAAACATCTGAGATATCCTTGCGGATCTATGAATGACAATTCCATCATATTGAGGTCTACCATATACATGTTTAGCCTCATCATGATATTTGCTAGTGCATTTTAGAAGATTATGTACTTTGTAATTCAATCTTTCAAGATCTAAACAAAACTCCCACTTGCCTTTAACAATTTAAAGATTACCTTTAAATAGTTTAGCAAGTAGAGCAACAATACATTTTTCTCTTTTGGGATATTAAAAAAAACATTGACAGTTCCTGACATTAGTTTGTTACAACCCACTTTACAAGTAGTTTAACAAATTCAGAACTTTATTATAAGACTTAATGTGATTCATCACATTCCATAAAAATGGTGTCTTATTAATCTTCTAGGTTGGAGTCTTATTGAGTATATTCAATCTATACTCAATCTACTAACCTTGATAACAGGTGGAAGAAGCTATAGTTATCTTGAATCAAACATGCCAACAGATTTTGATTCTTCTAACTGAATATACCATAAAACTATGGTATTTTCTTAGAATTAATATTGTAAGAAAATCTAACAATATTTACGATAACCATCTACTCTTTGGCTTACCTATTTACCAACAAAGTAAAACTTAATGGTACAATAGAATTACCAAGTCAATTGCATGCATTATAACACAAGTATTTTTTACCAAGTCAAAAGACATATCCGTTATAATCCCACTATACGTTATAAGTCATTGATCAACTCATTGACTTCATGCATATGTCTTAAAACATAGCAAGTTAACGTCTTACTTTAAAAAGACTTCATGTTTGTGACTTTACAAAATCATAAACATTTATAATTAAAGTAATTATGAACACCACCTCAGGTTTCAATTAATATTTCAAGTTAATATTTACTACATATATTTAAGTCATTCAACAAATACTTAAAATCAAAGTAGTATTAGATTACTTCATTTAATTATGTCATTCCATGAAATGTTCAAACATAAGAAACTGCAAAATCATCCATGCTCGTTCTCGCGACACGTGGATATTTTACCTTGGGCTATAATCTAGTTCACGTTCTCACGTAACATAAATTGTAACTTCAAGTGTTTCTTAAATATTTGATGACATAAATATTTAAAATAAAGTAGTCTCTGTTATCATCTTGACACATGTTCTTAATAGGGCAATCATACACATTTAAATGTATAATTCCTATTAGAACGTTACTCTCTTATCTTACGGTCAAGAAAATCCATTTAAATCATATTTATATGTGCTGTACCTTGCACACAATAAAGATCTCTCCTACTTGTGCATGGAACAACATCATGTAGCAGATAAACAACACGATACACGTTCGTTTATTTGATTAATATGATTTGTGTCATAGATATAACAAGTAGATGTAGGACTATATATATTTGTAAGGAAATGCACATGACAATCCTTAAAAAACATAAGTGCCTACAATTGGAAAGTAATTATCTACATGATATTCAAGAGATAATTTGGATTACTACACAGAAAATAAAGCTTGTAGCTCCCACTGAATTAGAAATCATTATAACAACTTCTTATTCAATAATGCAACACAAATGCTCCCACTGAATTTGACAACATTGTAAGTGTTTCATAACCAGTGAAAACAACTTGCTTGCTTTTTACTTTCATACACCTTTAAAGAACCATACGTAATCATTACTAAGGTACTAAAAGGTGTATTCTACTCTGTGAATGATGGGTTATCCATCAATGTTATTAACTTAAAAAATTGGGTATGCAATTTCTTCCTTAACAGGTCTACCATACCCATATTGGTTTGTAGCACCTTTAAAGGTTAAAGCAAAACAACTAGATAAAATATGCTAGTTTGCCTTTTACCAATTTTCGCGGTAATTCGTCTAACTTCTAATTTTGTAACTCATATACATGTTTTCCAGTTAACCAACATTCATGTTTGTTACAAAAGGATTCATTCACCAAATGAGGGTAATGAAATCTTTTTGGAAAATATGATGTGCAATTCATTGCTATGAGTTACATTAGAATTTAGACAATTCAAATGTTCCTATTATATCTTTCTCATTCATGAAAAGGAATAGGATTGAGTCTCATGCTTCTCCCATGGAAAAGAGACTTCGTTTGTCTTTTCGGTAAATTATTCGCGATCAAACATTTGTTTGAAAGCAGAATGGATCAATTTACTAATAAAAGACTAAACTGCATTTACGGTTAAATATTGCATTTAATACATTCAAAAGAATTACAAAATTCAATTTTAGTATTTTCGATAATTAACCTTTTCAAGAAAATTAATTACCCATGGTTCATAAGCATATAACCATTTAATTTTCACTGAAAAACTAGGATCCAAAGTGACATAGTTTCATCACATCAGTTGATCTGCTAGTAATGAAATAATTCAAGATGGTACGAGTCGAACCTCAATTGCCAATTTTCAAATTGCAATTCCTAGATTTATGGGATTTACATCTAGCCAATTTCAATTGCCATGTAAACATGTTTTATCCCCATCTTATGCCTTCAGTTGTCAGTTCTCACAACAAATCTCAATTAAGTTGTCCAACTTAAGAAACTGCAAAATCATCCATGCCCGTTCTCACGTCACGTGGATATTTTACCCTTTGATTAAGATCTAAATCACGTTCTCACGCAAATAAAAGGTAATCTCAGGTGTTTCCGTTTTGTTGGATGGCATACAACTTTAATTAAAGGGTAATAATTTTGATGTCAAATCAAATATGTACAAAGATGTCATGCATTCATCTTCGTAGCATAGGTTTTATTAAAACATTTATATCCTTGTTTTAATGTTTAAGCTTATCATCATCAAACTTTAATCGAGGTATTGGATAACCAATTAAAGAATTACCTTTAATTACCACTATATCCTACTGTTGCATGAGTCATAAGACCCAAGTTATTCGGATAATTACCACAAAAGTGGCGCGTAGAATTTTTGGTCAATTCACCCTTAAGATTTTATGCACATTCATAGGAATACTTGGTAGCTCCATTAAGACGCACAAAGTTTGTCAATAATGGGTGAGCCGTTCTAGCTATTTTGTGCATAAAAATCAATCAATTAAACGATTACGATTACTATGCTTAAAAATTACATGTTTCACCATTGTTTAGGTCAGTTTATTTTTCTTATCAAAATACCCTTGTAACACATAACAAACAAGCAAGTATTTAAAAATAAACAAATAAACAATGAATGCACAACATAATAAATAAGTCATGCATATCAAATAGCCACATGCAAACCTTTTGATAAATCCTATTAATAATCAATTCTAGATCTGTCAATATGCATATGTTTAATTAAGACTTTCACCCGTTTGACATAATGTACAAGGTGAGCCACATGCATCGATTCATCGATTGCATAAGTCAAAATTAACATATATACGACATAGCACATAATTGATTAAATAATAATGATTGAGGTCTTCCCCAATTTTAGATCTATCATAATATTTAGTGTATATCACTTAATCAATAAAGACATACAATAAAAGCTGATCCATGATAAAACATGCAGATAATTATCATGGATATAAATCATACTTAACAATTAATGCAATTAAAAAGAGTTGCGCAATACACATAAAATTGCATGCAACCTAGGGTTTCTAATCCAATTAAAACTCAAGTTTACAAAACCCTAATTAGGGCACCAAAAAATGCCCCCCCCCAAAAAAAAATTAGGGTTTAGGTTTTGCAAACCCTAGATCTATGCATACAAATAATAACACAATCATGTTTATTTTAATTATGTGTTTCAGTAATTAATTACTTGTTATACAAGGCTCGTGATGCCACTGTTGAGTTTAAGATATATGAAACATAATAAAATCATATAGACACCATAGAGTACACAGCGGAAGACTTAGAATCATAATAAATAAATAATTAACTGAAAGATGTGTAACGTACCTCTTGCAATTGGTAGATCTCTTCAATGAATGTGACAAAGTGGTTTAACGAGTTATCCCTTACCATTTTATAACTCAAACCAATTGGTGTAAGAATAGTGTCTTACTACCACGTTCTTGTACACACGAATTAACAAACGAATAAAGCGATTGCTAGATCTACAAAACTTTGTTTTAGAAAAACAAAACCAAACACCCTATGAATAAGATGTTGGCCGAAAGTTTGCAAGAGAAAGACAAGAAAAGATTAGGTTAATGTGTGTGCACAAAAGCTATCAAAAACATTAACCCTAGCCTTTGTTTATATAGTGTTTACAAATCTTTGGGAACAAGTTAGGGTTGTGGGCTTGGTATGCCCTCTCTTGGCCGGCCATCATAGGGGAGAAAAGAGGAACCCGTATCTTTTCCATTTTAAGATTATTCACCATATATTCTCTCCTTTTACATTTAATGGTCGTTAGTCATTTCCGTTAAATACTTAACGATCGTTAGTCGAGTTTTTATATAATAATTAATCGTAATCAATTAACATTAATTATTAACTTTAATTCTCATTCGTAATGTGTGCAATCCCGTGGTCACGAGTTCGAATCCGGACATTCACGTATTTATAAATATATACATTTCCAACACATATGTTAGTACAATCTTTAACTACAAGAACAGTTAGATGTGTGTATCTTTGATCTGCTAGGTATGATCTCTTAAATACTCGTACAAGGAAGCTGCATGTATCTATTGGTACTGCTCACGTTTAGAAACCGCGAGACAGTTGTATCTTGTTGTACTCAGGTGATCCAGGAGTAAGTTGATATAAAATTTAGGTTGATTAGGGGTTTCGGCCCCTTGGGATTTGTAGTCGGTAGAACAAGAAAAATGGGAGATTTCAGATGAGTGCAACACTTGATGTTGGTGGTGCGGTTGAGGTCATTAATGACTTAGGATTGGATACATTGACATTCTTAGTTGTTACTATTTTAGTGGTACCTGCCTTTAAGTTCGTCAAAGCTAGCCCTGTAAGCCGAACTTCAAACTCATTTCATATCACAGATACTTGGTTTCTTCTCTGCGGGAGTCGTGCTTAATCAATTTGGATTGATTAGAAATCTTACAGATGTTAAAGTTCTTTCTGAATGGGGTATCCTTTTCTTGGTAAGTTCATCGCTTTATACATCTTTTGTACTCTCTGATGTTAGATTATGGCAACATATACCAATAGTTTAATCTTTTACTTATGCAAGTTGAAGTTATTGGCAAAAGTTCCAATCTTTTACTTTTATTTGTTGCCCATAGCTATTTGAGATGGGCTTAGAGCTTTCGTTTGCAAGTTTAAAAGCTCTTGCTAAATTCGCCTTTGGTATGGGTTTGACTCAGGTATGTTCTGCCAAAATCGACATTATAATCCTTGCTAAAGACTGGTGTTTTCATTAACTGATTATTTTTCTATGTTTTGTGGAAGGTTGTGCTCTCTACTCTTGCTTTCACGGCATTTGAACTCCCACCTAATGGAGCTATCGGAACTCGAATTCTGCAGTTCCTTTTTCACTCAAGGTCTGATCTGGTGAGAAAGTTTTCTGTGGTACTCAAGATTTGTATATATATTTTTCTAGTTGTCTCCAAAATGTTTCTCTAATATTACTTAATATATAGTTATATGCTGTTCCCTAAATTTCTAAAGGAGGTAAAAAAATTTGTGATTATCTTCGGGAAAAAAAATACTAAGTTGACTCTAAGGAGTCATTGTCGACTTTTGTATCTATTTTTGTACGAGTGGGCTATTAATTGCTGGCTTAAAAGGATTGCAGGTGAACATCAGAAGTATTGATGAGGCTGTAGTCATTGGTGCTGCTCTCTCGCTGTCATCTTCTGCATTTGTTCTACAGGTAATTTGATTTTCAGTACACATTGATATATGAAATAATCCCGCTTTTTTTCCTGCTGCTCTCAGCACGATACTTGGTAAACTACAGTCTGCTTACCTAGTAAGATGTAGCTTCTTGCAGAGAAAGGTGAGCTACCAACTCGGTTCGGCTCAGCTACTCTCGGGATACTTCTACTCCAGGTTCGTTTTTCTTAATTAAAATAAGTTAAATCTGCTGCATGGTTATGACTTACAAGTGACACCCACATCAAATATAATCTAAGAACCTTTATTT
Source organism: Chrysanthemum seticuspe (assembly GCA_019973895.1). Classification (NCBI taxonomy): domain Eukaryota; kingdom Viridiplantae; phylum Streptophyta; class Magnoliopsida; order Asterales; family Asteraceae; genus Chrysanthemum; species Chrysanthemum seticuspe. The sequence goes on along the minus strand of BPTQ01000007.1, from coordinate 356,029,485 downwards.
TTGGGTAAAGGGGAGTAATCCTGCACCCTGGTAAAATAATCTAAGAACCTTTATGGATCCACATGGCTAGATATTTGCAGGACATAGCAGTCGTACCTCTGCTGGTCATACTTCCCGTGTTGGAGAGCCAGGTCAGTGTATTTCACACGGAACTCTTATCATAAGTACTGTTAGCTCTAATCTTGCTAATTTCATATACTTTACGCAGAATCTGGTTGAAGAGAGTATTTTGCCTATGCTTGTAAAAGAAAGTTTAAAGGCTTTACTTGGTTTAGGTTTGCTTTCTTTTGGTGGAAAATTCTTTCTTAGGCGTATTTTTGAGGTATGGAAATCTCTTATTCTCAAAAGCTACAAGTATGATAGGCAGTGCTGCAGAAAACAATTTATATTCATATGTTTCAGGCTATTGCAGAAGCAAGAAGCTCGGAAGCTTTCGTAGCACTTTGTTTATTAACAGTTGCTGGAACATCACTAATAACTCATAAATTAGGCTTCAGCGATACGGTCTGATTTTTTGTGTATTGTACTTGCCAGTCTCTATATATCTCTCAAGTCTTTGCTAATTTGGTATAGCCATGCAGCTTGGGGATTTTTTAGCTGGGGCCTTATTGGCTGAAACGAATTACCGGACACAAATTGAAGCGGATATAAGGCCTTTTAGGGGATTACTTCTTGGATTATTCTTTGTGACTACCGGAACATCTATTGATACACAGGTGCTTACATTTCTATGCATACAAGTTTTTTCTACAGAACGTGTACTTTGCAGAAAGGTTTGACTTTGTCTTGTTATTGTGCAGCAACTTATCAGGGAGTGGCCGAATGTATTGTCACTATTAGCAGGTTTAATAGTTATCAAGACACTAATTATAACAGCAATCGGTCCCCGTGTTGGACTGACTTTGCAAGAGAGTGTGAGGATTGGGTTGCTTCTTTCACAAGGTGGAGAGTTTGGATTCGTGGTTTTCTCCCTTGCAAATAGGTTAGCATGAGTTTTCTATTAATTATACTTCGTGTAATTATTTTGATAATCAGCATTTTACGAATGGATATTTTTACGTTTTTGTAGGCTAGGGGTGTTGCCACTTGAGCTTAACAAGCTTCTTATAATCGTTGTTGTATTGTCAATGGCGCTCACCCCTTTACTTAATGACCTTGGACGAAAGGCTGCTGATTTTATTGGTGAAAATGTTGAAGAAGAAGTAAGCAGCTTGGTTTCCTTTGATCCTATAATGTCAAATATGTAGTTACTTATGAACGGGCCAATTTGGGTTTTTTTTAATTCTTACGGGTCAAATGGGAAATCATAAAGTTTAGCTAAAACGTGAATGGGTTTTTTACTCTTGGTTTTTTTTATGCTCTAAGTCTATTTCTAATGCATACAGCCTCTTAAAAATAGACAAAAAAATTGTTTATCCATCTCGAACCCATTTTGACCAATTATTTTACCTGCCCACTGTCTATTGGGTACCGAGGATCGTTTACTCTGGTAACTGACCATGCTTGTCTATGTTATTTATTAAGTGACTTTCCAAACATGGTTGTAGAAACCTACTGAAGTGGCGAATTTTGATGCTAGCGAACCAGTTGTTATTCTTGGGTTTGGACAAATGAGTCAGGTACATAAGTTCCTTGTATTTTGATAATTAAAAGATGCATAAGTTGGTCGGACTTTTTATTTTTTTTTATAAATGCAGGTTCTTGCCAACTTCTTGTCCACTCCATTGGCCACGGGGATAGATGGTGAAGCTGGATGGCCGTTTGTGGCCTTTGATCTTGATCCCTCTATCGTAAAGGTTAGTTGAAAAACAAACCTATATTGAATTACGAGTCTAAAATTATGTATGAAAAAAACTATAATAATGACCGTGAAATTGGAGCAGGCATCTAGTAAACTTGGATTCCCAATCCGATATGGGGATGGATCGCGTGCAGGTGTCTTGCAGTCTGCTGGTATATCATCTCCTAAAGCTGTCATGGTCATGTATGAAGGAAGACAAAGGGCAGTTGAGGCTGTTGAAAGGATTCGGCTTGCATTCCCTGCGGTAATTTACTCAAACCTAAGATATAAAAAACTTAATGTTGGATTAGATCAATACATGTCTAATGAGGCAACTCAAATTTACAGATACCTATATATGCTCGCGCTCAGGATATCCCGCATCTCTTAGATCTTAAGGAAGCCGGGGCAACAGATGCTATTCTTGAAAATGCAGAGGTGTGACATTAGTTTTACTGTTTACTGGTTCCGGTTTTGCTACATATGAACTGTCAGGTAATATTCTTTGGCCTTCTGCAGACAAGTTTGCAGCTCGGGTCAAAGCTTCTAAAAGGTCTCGGTGTTATGTCTGATGATGTAAACTTTTTGAGCCAACTTGTTAGAGACTCGATGGAATTGCAAGCTCAAACAAGTATTGTACCCAGGGACCCCGACCCTGATGAAATGAAGCCACTACAGGTGGCTTATCTTTGCGCTATTTTATGTCTTTCTCTCTAACACCCTCGCAAAATTATAAATTCCTATAAAAATAGCAGCAGAAATCATCTAAGAAATGTTTTACATTATTGCAGGTGAGGGTTACAGATTTAGTAGCGACAAGAAAACCTGTAACGGCGCTATCAGGCACGGGAGAATCAGTGAGAATCAGCCAACAGGAGAGAGACCGCATTTTAATGATACCAGAGGAATTGGAAAAACCGAAGATTGAGAATGAGGTCCCAGCAGGGGAGGATGGGAGAGGAGTGTTATATTGTGAACTAGATACATACAACAGACAAAGTTCCAGATAAACACTAGAAGTCAAACGTATGTTGAGTTAGAAGGATAAAGCAACAACACGAGTCGCTGCATAGTCATGTATATATGTGGGCAAAGGCTCACAGATTCTTTGAATTTTCAGTTTTGTTGTAACATTGAGTTAACGTTTTTCACAGGAATGCTACATATCTGTATATAATTAAATTCTTTTAGCATGCATCAATTGCTCAACGGGAGCAAGTTTACTTTTCTGTTTCAGAAAAAGAGAAAAAGAAAACTGCAGAAATTATCTCACACATAATATCAGAAAATGTCTCCAACGAGACTTGAACCCACGACCTTTTAGTTGATAGGTCACCCGCATACCGCTAGCCTTGAAATTTTGCAGCTTATTATGTAAGTTAAAACCCGTATAAAATATGTTTTTATATATAACACAGTACGTTACACCAGATTATAAACTATTATTCATCCAAGCTGAAGTGACACCCGCACACAACGAATGAGAATGAATCCATCATGGGAGTGAAACATACAGAAGACGAAAAGTAATTAAGAAAAATAATATAACAGACATGTTTCTAACAAATGGCCAATAATTCTGGGTCATTTGAAATGTCTTCATGTCTTGTTCTTCTTAACAAACAGCGGCTTCGATGCCATCATCATTAGGAGTTAATCCTAAAATATTGCCTTCTCGAATTGTCTTTTTCAAATGTATCAAGCTAACTCGACACACTACTCGTCTATGGTATCGAAATGATGTAAAGACCAAGTTCTAAAGTTTACATACTACCGGCACACTCAATATTTTGGTGGATTTGGAGTAAATAAGGGGAAACGGAAAGGCTAAATCTCACCATGGAAATCAAGGGCTATAGTGTGCTCGGCTAAGGTCTATTCTAGTTAGGTTAGGAAAAAACATGTCAAAATTTTAACAATGGCATAATTTTTCAAAATAAACAAGAAAAATGAGGGCAAACAAGTTCAAGTTATAATTCTACTCCCCCCCCCCCTCCAGTTGAAATGTACAAAGTCCCATTTGTACTAAACATGAAATAAAGATGAGGTAAAAGTAGAATTGGAACGAGAACTCCCAAAAAATTTGCTGCAAAATGAAAGAAGAATCATGTTGAATTAGCGTGCCTTCGTCTTGAGATCCATGAGCAAACTTTGATAACCTGAATTCACTTAAACAACCCAACACATCATACTAGAAAGACATCAAGTAATGAAAATAAAGAAATGAAAATCTTAATTCACTGTCGTAGGAATTACGGTTGCATTTAGCGCATGTAACAAGCCTTTTAAACACTCGGTGTACCGAGTGGACGAGTGAAGTCTCGTGAGGGTTTACAAGGAACACACCCACAAAGTTCATTTAAAACTAATAAAAAGTTATGGTATGTAAGATTAAATTTGGATATTGGACAGGTTACGACGTAAACGCATTTCTGAGTTACTCCGTAATTGGTTAAACCTGGGAGTCATCCGATATTGGAGGAAGGTTACGGCGTAACCTTAGAGTTGGTTTACGCCGTAAAGTTTGCTCAGAATGGGAATTTCTGATTGGTTCCATCTTTAGTGAGCTTTACGCAATCCTACGTGCTTCAATTCCTGCAAAATATGGAAAAAAAACACACCAAAAAAAAAAAAACACACACACACACCAAACCCAACTATACTAATAAAATGGAAAAGAAAAAGATAGGCATGGGGTGCCTCCCACGAAGCGCTTGTTTTTGTTCAAGTTACGAGCTTGAATCCACCCTTATATACTAAGTAAAAGGGTGTTCATCCCCTCACTTGAAATCAAGTGTCGGTGAAAATAGCAATAAACACCATGAGGGTGTGAATTTGCTATGTGATGAGGAAATGATGAATTATAATTATAACTTGAGGGATGCATCAAATCCCTCCTTACCTTACCCGTTTTAGTTCGATGCTTTGATGATTGGTTCACCTCGTGATGCGGTTGATTAATCGGCTTACATGTTACATTTTTTTCCTCGTCCATCACTGAAGTGTCCAAGATCTTGTCTTCTAATTCCTTCGCAAGCTCAACTAAAATTGGTTCAGTAGCCGGTGCTACATAACTATCATCGGGTGCTGTGATAACCATGGCTTGTAAAGTTAAGGGTTGTACTATGTCATCTACAATTTTGTTACCCTTCATCTTCATTAGTTGTTCCTTGCTTGATTCTTCTTTCCATACAACCTCCTGAGCTTACTCATAAGCAGATACATAAGGTTTGAAAGGCTTGTTTAAACACCCTGGAAATGGGATAGGTGGTACATAAGGTTTGGCAATAGTTAAATAGCAAGCAACCGACTCCTTTTTAACTTCTTTGATGTTTACCATTGTTGCGTTGATATTCCTAGCTGTATTCATTATATTTTCCAGGACTGTTTGGTTTAATCGTTCAAGCTTAGTTTCCAAAGTTTTCCTCTCAGCGTCGAGCTTCTTTAAATTCGAGTCCGTTCCCTCCTTGAATTTCCTAATCCATTCATCATTCGAGTCGTGCATCCTTTTTAAATCATCACAGTATTTTTTGACGGTTTCCTCCAATGATTCTATATACCTGACTTGCTCAACTGTCTTGTGTCGTTCTCGAAGAGGACACTTCTGAGTAATATGCATCCCTTCACAGATCCCACAACCTAGTTGTCTAGCGTGAACATTCTCTCTAACACTCTCCATATCATATCTAAGTCCATCAAGTCTATTGGTAATAACACCAATGTCATCCAAGCTATAGCTATTTGTGACCCAAGTGGTTGCTCCATCAAACCAGTTTCGTGAATGGTCTGCCATCTTTTGAATTGATCTAAGGGCTTGTGCTGGTGGCATCATGGGGATCGGCCCTTGAGAGTCGAGCATTTGGCGGGAAGGGATGTTTAAACCTTTGTAGAAAATAAGGACTTTCTGATGGTTATTGAGATCATGCGTTGGGCACCTATAAAGAAGGTCATTATAACTTTCCCAAGCTTCATCTAATGGCTCATCCATCTCTTTTATGAAATTCCTTATCTCTTCCATATTCTTGGCAACACTTGAAGGCGAAAAATATCTCCAAATAAATGCTTTCTCTAGAAGATTCCATATATAGATCGACCTAGCAGGAAGCCTGTATATCCATCTTCTGGCTGCACCTTTTAGTGTAATTGGAATCACTCTAAGCATTAATGCAGTTTAAGTGACCCCTAGAGTGTGGAAAAGATATGCGATCTCCAATACTCTTCTCACATGTAGGTGGGCATCATCGTCGTCAGTTCCCACGAAAAGCTTGTGTCTGAGCTCCTTCATAAACTAGCTACTGGTCTCAAAGTTGACATTATCATTAATTTTGGGACATACCACGCCCGGTCTTTGGTCACCTTGAGTCAAAGCTATATATTCCTTCATAGTGAGCGTGTCAGCATCCAAATCACCCATATCCTGAAACTTCAAAAACATAAAAGAAAACAAAAAACAAAAATTCCTAAAAAGCAAATAAAACGTAAAATTATAAAAGCAAAGAAATTTTTTACAAAACTTAAATTAAAATCCTATTTAGCTCCTCGGCAGCGGCGTGATGCGCGTACGAAACGCGTTCGGGGTCAAAGGAACTTCCTTTTCGTCGAGCAAGTTTTTCCACACCCTAGGCAGTGAACCTAATCGTCGGAGTGTAGTATTGGGTAAGCCTCGGGGATTGATATCGTTCTCTAGGGGAATAGGAATGCTAGTAAGAAGTGTACTACGCTAAGGTTGAGGTTGAGGAAGATTCTTTTTTTATCTTTTTATATTTTTTAGAAAGCTAAGGGTAAAATCTCGGGGTTTGGATTTGGGGGGTGGTACTTCTACCGATTAATCTACTACTCCCTACGTCCCATAATAATTGTCCACTTTGACTTTTTTGAGTCTTTCTTGTTCAACTTTGACCATTAATATTTTTATTTGTGTTATATAATATTTGATGAAAGTTATACCAAATGAAAATACATTTAAAACCCAATCTATTTATATATTTTTCATCAAGTATTATATTACAAAAATAAAAATATTTATGGTCAAAGTTGAATAGAAAAGACTTGAAAAAGTAAAAGTGGACAATTATTATGGGACGGAGGTAGTATTCTAATTATCTAATACTACGGGTAGTCTATGTCTTTTTGATGTGTGCTCGTATGATGATTAAAAATTTGCTTACCTAGATACTATTACTCCCTAGTTATCTTGTATTGGTGGTTGAATTGTCACGTCCTTATTCTTAACGCGTTGTGTTTTCTAAGGTCGTAGGGTGTGCCTCTTTCCCTAACTCTTTGAGACTATTTTGAGGTTATTGCCTACGAAATCTGCTAGATGATTCATAAACTACTTTAAGGTTATCTTTGGATGTTTAGACTATGAAATCCGCTACGTGATTCATAAACTAAGGTTCACAAAGATTACTTAATCATTTAAACACAACGATAGCCTAATTGCACTCCTAAGCCAATTACAATTAAGATAAGAGACAACCAATTAATAATTAATAACTAGGTTTCATAGATCTAAGCAAACACACAAGAAATTTAGCCAGACATGTTAAACAAGCAAGCATACACACATTCAATGGAAGACATAATGAAATCAATGGAATAAAACACTTATCTTGATGAGTAAAATAGGGTTTGGGACCCTAAAATACTGTCCAAGTCGGACTACAAACGTTTAAGGTTTTTACTCCACAAGTCTACCTCTTATAGGTGGGACGTCGTTAGATCGCCGTCATTAGGGTTTTCTTCTTGGCCAAGTTATTGTTGGGACGGCGTCACGTTGTAGTTGTGACACCGTCGGGCTTCAGCAGGGACGTCTTCTGATTCTGGATCTGGGTCGTCTAAGATGAAAAGTCTTGGTGACGCCCTTCCTCTTCAAAGCCTGACGCCGTCAGGTGTATTTTAGCAAAAAGTCTACTGAGTCGTCAGGTGTATTTTAATTAAATCCGTAGAAAGGGACGACTTCGCCCTTTAGTTGGGACGCCGTCAGCTTCAGTTTCAGCAGCTTGAGTGTCTTCGATATTGACTTAGCCATTTTCTTCATATATTCACTCCTTTTTGTCCATTTAAGCATCATTCCAGCATTTTGCTTCCAAGAGACCTAAAAAGTGAAAAGGAACGAAATTAAGCAGTAACGGATATAAAAGTGGGCGATTAAGGGCTTAAATGACCCCTTAAAGGTGTACGTTTTAAATCCTTATCACGGCACCAAAAATTTGATGCAGGATTTCTGGCCAGGTATTAATACTTAGTATAATTTTACTCGTCTACCTATGGTCTACCTTATGCACTAACGGGCAGAGAATCCGATCGTGTGTTTTGTAGTATTCGGTAAAGCCAAGGTCGTCCCAAGAGCTATGTGAATGGATCCTAATTTAAGTCTATGTCACGTTTTAAAGGGGTTTTGAATTGTTTGATTAATTAAAGTAAATAACATAAATGAAATGCTTGAATTAAATTAAGATGAAATCAATATGGAGAAAGTGTACTAGCCTAGTTGTTCATCCTATCATGCACTGACTATGTTCTCTAATTAAGTCTTTAATCGCTTCAAGTGGGGCATAGTTTCACTAGACTCCTATGGTCAATTCGCCTAGCCTATCTCCCTAGAATCCTCTCCGGAACCAAAGAGTCTATCTTTGTAGTAAGCGGAGGTAGGATAGACTAGTTTGAATCATTAAGTGCCGCTACATGCTAAATTTATTATTTGTTTAGCCCGGCCTCTCAGATCTTAGACCACATATCTAACTTCTTAAGTTCATCCAACCCGGAGGGTGATCCTATGGTTAATTAGCACACAAAGAATTGGTAGTCCTATGGTCAATTCTTACCAACCCTTGCAACCAATCACACTAGGGTCCTATGGTAAATTCTCCTAGTACAAGAAGTACGGCCGGTCTTCAAAACTACCAAAGCTAGAGGATCTAACGAAAAACTAAGCATGCACACACTAGAAGCAATAATAAAAGTGAAAAAACATAATCATAACAATAAAGGAATCATAACTAGACTAGCACCAAAAGTGCTTAGCCAAACATAATGTAAATTAGACAAACAATAATGAATAAAATATTGATTGAATTAAACATAGTGTTTTGATACAATTACTTGATGATTGACTAATAAGAATGATGCATCGAAGTGAATTCTCCCTTGAAAGATGGCTTGGAACTGCTGGAAATTGCCCTGGAATGGTGCCCTAATCGACCCCTAAGAGAGGGAGAAAAGAGATACTAAAAAATGGTGAAATCGAGCTGTATTTATAGGCCCCGACAAGGTTATGGCGTAACCTCTAGGTTTAATTACGTCGTAACTTATTACGGCGCAAATATTTCATCAGATCTGCAAAGTTACCCCGTAACCAAATCGATTCGGTTACGACGTAACTATTCTTAAGAAATTAATATGATTGGTTCTTTGAATTATCATCGACATGTACTGATTTACCCCCCTTAACTAGCGCCTAGTTTTCACTCAAGGTCCTTATGTCATTATAAATGTAATACTTATAAGATATGTATGGTTTTAGCCCTTCATCGCTCTTGATATTTTTATGCTTGGTCCTTGTGACATATTTAAACTTCATTTGAATTGTCACCTTCAGTCCCTATCGTCTTTGTTATTTTAATAACAAGTCATTGTGATAATTAATTCTTCATATGATTCACCCATCTTTAGTCCTCCATTGTACTTGTTACTTTTACTTTTGGTCCCTGAGTAATAAATAAACTTCGTATCAATTTGCCGTTTTCAGCCCCTTGACATAAACTCCTTCGCGCCCAATTTATTAATTACGGTGTAACTAAATCACTAAGTTACGTCGTTACTCTTCGTCAGCATGTACTTATCCACTCATTAAATCTCTCTACGTCGCAATTAAATTACCAAGTTACGCCGTAACCTTCATACTTGGTCACTACGACATAACCTCGTGAGTGGGTTACGTGGTAATCTTTTCATCCCATTCTGTGTAACTTTTACGCCGTAACCTTATGCATTGGTTACAGCGTAATCTTCTTGATTACGAAATTCTTTTAAGTCTCTGCAATATTACGGTGTAATCTCTGTGGTAATTACGCCGTAATCCTTAATTTGCGTTGACTTGGTCTTCATCTATAAATCCTTAGCTACGGTACGGCGTAAGTGGAGAGTGGAACTACGCCCGTAACTTCTTCAAAGTTAGCACACTAAAGTGTGTATAATCGTACATACTTCACCAATTCCGCGTCTCTTTTGCTCCTATGCTCATTTATAACCTGGAAACGAAATATAAAGAAATCAAAGCATATATCCATATAAACCAATACAATAATGAGCATATTTGGGGGAAATTGACACTTAATTATCAGGATTATTTGATGTCATCAACGTTACACGGGATTATAAACTATTATTCATCCAAGCTGGAATGAAACCCGCACAAACCGAATGAGAAGCATTTGAAAGATGATGAACTTGAGAGCGAAAACGTACAGAAGAAGAAACATAATTAAGAAAAAGAGTTAATTACATAATTGGTCCTTAAGATTTACTGGATCTTTCATATATTGTCCATATCTTTTATTTGACGGGTCATGTCCAATTTACTAACGACGTTTAAACGGTCGTTAGAAAAGGACTAACGTGATATGTTTGCATAACGTGAGGGGCTAAAACTGTATATGTGAATCCCAGTAAACCTTAGGGAACATTTATGTAATTAACTCAGAGAAAAAAAAAATAAAAAAGGTACAAGAAGCGTATAAAAAATTATGAAAACGTATAAAAACTTATAAAACAGACGAAAACGTATAAAATGGATGAAAATGTACAAAAATCGTACAAAATACGCGTTAAAAAAAGTTTTTTTAAGTATTAATAAAATTTTTTAAGCCCTCACGTTGTTCATAAGCCAAAAATTTAAGTATAATAAACTTTTTAAAAAAATAATAAAAAAATAAAAAAATTCGGCCCTCACATTGTACATAAGCCCAAAATTTAAGTTATATATATATATATATATATATATATATATATATATATAAATATATATATATATATATATATATATATATATATATATATATATATATATATATATATATATATATAGGGGAGTTAATGTGAGATAAAACTTAAAGTTGTAAAAATAAGATTTAGTCTAAAAAACCACTAAAATATTTATAAATAACAATTTTAGCAATAATACACAAAAAATAATATTTTAATACAAATTAACATTTCAGCAACTAATAACCAAATGATACATGAGTTTGGATTAGTGATACACCTGATACACATCACACTAATAAATATTCCAAAACCAGATACACATACACAAACCTGATACACATTACACTTCTAATCAAAGTGTATCACTTAAGTTTCGTAAATTTTTAAAGGAAATCTATCAAACTTTAGCAATTTTAGTTGTAGTTAATAAAAAAATTATTTTTGTTGTAAGGAGAGTGTCACTTGTCAAATTTTAGCTGGATCTCATTTTAACAACTTTAAGTTTGATCTTATTTGATCTAGATTCTATATTATATATATATATATATATATATATATATATATATATATATATATACTAGTGTCAAAACCCGTCCGATGGACGGGTATGACTTGTGGTTTTTATTTTTAGGTTTTAGTAGAACAAATATATACTAAAAAGTAATTGAAAGTCTATTCAGGTGTTTAATTATGTTAAATTGATGCAGACCCTCTGTTTGTTGACTCATGCTTGTGTGGGTTGTATAGGGTGTTTGGTTGTGTTAAAGTGATATAGGTTGCCTATTTGGTTCACAGTTACGAAGAGTAGTAAGGTTTGTTCGGATATTCATGTTATAGGGGTGTTTGGTTGTATAAATTGATGCATAGTCTCTCCAATTCGTAAAAAGGTTAAACATATAAAGATCAAGAATTAAGCTTACTCGAGCGATACTTGTGATAGGCCCACCTCTTCCTCCCTCCTTTCCAAATACTGAATCAAATATGTTATGTAGCATACACTTTGAGAGAGCAAAACTCTATTATATTTCTATCAATTAAGGTAGTTATTGGAAAAGAAATGCTTTTCTATAAATAATGGGTACATAGGACCATTATATTAAACATTTACATCCAAACCTTTTAGATAATATCATAATACTCTTAAAAGTAATATAAATTAGTCAAAAACCAAAAGAATATCATGAATGAGATTTTTTCCACCTAAGATTGTGTTTTTATTTTGGATTTGCGTCACTAAATCTTCATCTTACATGGTATTTGGAGGCAATGTTGAGAGATTAATTAATGATGTGAATTCATTATCCTGCACATTCATTAAAATAATCAGTAGTAACCGTGTGTAATTTTACACTCATCAATTTCCGAACAAAACAGGAAAAAATATTAGAATAGAAAACCAGAAAAAACATCAAAATACCATTATTGAACACATTGTATCAAAAAATGAAATTGAAATAGAATCTAAAAAAATATATATAATAATAAATAAATAAAAACACACACACACAAAAACTTAACCCTAAGTATAACAATTCAAACTGGGATTAAAACTAACCCTATGTATAAAAATTAAAACTGGGGATTAAAACTATACCAGATAATAAGACGCATAGTCAATTCCAATCTTCAATTTGAACACCTAATTTTAAAAACACACAATAAATCGTTAGCAACTCATAATCAATTTGAAATATCAAAAAAACCTAATATGATCACGGATGATTTCAAATGTAGAATCTTTACTTATAGTTTGAGGGTTTAACAGATGATTGAATCGTAGGAATTGATTGTGTTTGGTAACTTAATAGCCATTACATGTCTTTAATGTTACTCAGTAAGTGATGTTGGCAATGTAAATACCGAACCGCAAGCATAGTTGCACATAAATGTATACTTAAAAGTTTTACCAAAACTATTTTGTAATAACTCATGCCTATGATGTAACTATATTTCGTAACTATTTTGTATAACTGTTTTTATTCCTATGATGAATAAAGCATTTAATGACATGACATTGCACCTTAAAGTTGTCGTAAAAAAATAATTTCCAATCCCATATTAACATCTCACTTAAAATCTCGTCGACTAACTACTGCCACCCATTGATATCCACTTTAACCCATATAATATTCACCGTTAGCCCCAACACCATATGCACCATAATGACCTCTATCCATGCTTTTAAAAAAACCAAACCAAACCGAACCCATTGTGTCGCCTAGTTGCACCTGGGAAATTCGTTACTAAAGAGGCATTGAACGTGCCAGGGTTTTGCACCTGGGAAATAATTTCTAATTCCTACAACAAACTAAGACCACGAATTTAGTAACCCTACGCGCGAAGGTAATAAACATATTTATGTAAGAACTCTAATGCTATATGGCCTAAAAGAACTAAAACGGCAGTCAAAGGAGCTTCCGCAACACATACATCCAGCAGTTTAAAAAATTCGTTGAGGATGTTCTCACAAACCTAACCCCAGCGCTGCATGTCAAGAATAAAACAACCCAAAGCTTGGTTATACTCTACGTAAGTACGTATGATACAATTATGAAAATTTTACAATAAAGAATTAGAATTCAAGTGAGAAAGCAAGAAAAGACAAATGAAATTCGTAGCATCTTAGATGCCAACAGCTCCAATAGGGAAAGTACATCTGCCAAATTGGACAAAGTATCATCACGAACTATACTTGATTTGTTTGTTGTCATCCCAAAATTGTTACAGCAGCTACTAAGTTGCTTTAATAGAAGTACATAGAGTTCTTCCATGGACACATCACCATCAGAAAATGGACAGTTGGCGCATTGAGGGAAGCCTGGTGTCAAATTCTTTTTCACAGTTATATATCTAAAAGGAAAACAAACATAAGTAAATATATCGGTAACAATCAGTAAATAGAGGTTGAGTGAAAATATAAAATTTGAACATGATAGCTTCCAATAACATGAACAACAACGAACAAATTAGCTGCAACAATGAGCCATGTGGGCTTCTCTAAACTGATCAGGATATTGTCTGAGATAGTAATTCCATACATCCAAAATCCGATAATAGCAACTGGAAAGTAGCAGATGGCAACGACTATGTAGGCAACCACCACTCCCTTCCACATTGGACCCTTTGAAGGCTTTTTGGGGTGTGAAGGAATAGTGGCTTTAATTTCCAGTACTACATTATGGACAACGTATGCAAAAGCTATAGTTCCCAATGCCTTACAAAAACTGAACATTGTCCCTACTGTGGAGCGAGCTTTGTATGAGTACTCCACGTTCGGCTGCACACCCTTTTTCAAGGAAACAACCAATGCAACTGTGGAGTAACTGCATCACATAAATTGTGTCCGCTTAGTAAATTCTACCCATATATGAATGAATGTCTCGATTTGGGTTGTGTTTTATCTCAAATGGGTCAAAAGATATAATGTTTAGCTAAAAGATACATGTCAAATGGTGTGAACAGGTCAAATATCGTATCCTTTATAAATCCTTTCATTCAAATAATCATATTAACTGTGTAACAATATTGTGTTCTAATCACATTTAAGACACCGATTATTCATAGTTCGTAAGCAGTTGTTTAGAATATAGCTTTGTGGTTGAGGGTAAAAGTAGTGTACCTGAGAGACATGATTGTTGCAGCCACGGTAGGAACAACACGGATTTGTATTGTTTACATCGTTTCATTATGTAGGCTATTCACTGCTTATTAAATCCAATATGGTGAAGGTGAGATATAACGCTTATTTTTTATTCCAAAGTCCATAACATCAAATATCATTCTTTCAGCAAATATTCAACCAACCGATTCACAAAAATCACATAACAAAACCTAACCAATCATTCTTTTATCAAATGTTCATACGATGTTAATTCTTAGATGCATATTGTGTTTGTTGCATATAGATGTAGAGTGTTAACTATTCTTTTGCTTTAGCAGTGGCCGCTTGCAAATTTTGAGACTTTTTTTTCTCCAAATCCGAAATTGATGCCTTATTTGCTTCAAACTCTTTTAAAGCAACATCGCTCTTAAACTCTTTATGTGAATGTCTGTTTTTATATCATATGTGTCAAGAAACCATTATGTAATATTATTGTTATGGAAGTTCCTCGACAATCACATTGTAGAATTTCTAGATATCTGCAAGCATCCTTTCATCGTCCAGAGTCACAAAGTTAATAGCAACACCCTTTCTCCCAAACCTTTCACTTCGACCAATACGATGGAGGTAGTTTTCAGGCTGTGTGGGAAGATCATAGTTGATGACAAGAGACACTTGTTGGACATCAATACCATTAGCCAAAAGATCAGTAGTGATCAAGACACGTGAAGATCCAGAACGGAACTCATGCATGATGATATCTCTGGTGTTTTGGTCCACGTCTCTGTGAGTGGCAGAGACAGTGTGGTCTCGGCTTCTCATTTTGTCTGTCAACCAGTCGACCTTTCGGCGGGTGTTCACGAAGATGACACTTTAGGCGATAGCCAATGCCTCGTAAAGATCACAGAGGGTCTCAAGCTTCCATTTTCTTTTTCAACATTGACATAAAACTGCTTGATACCTTCAAGAGTGAGTTCATCACGCTTCACAAGAATCCTCACAGGTTTTTTCATGAACTTTCTTGTGATCTCGAGAGCCTCAGGAGGCATAGTAGCAGAGAACACTCCAACCTGTACCTTCGAAGGCAACAGCTGGAATATATCGTAAATCTGGAAGAAAGCATTCTTATGGTTAGAAATCATATACTTCCCGTGCCAACATGTAGTCCTAACACGAATCTTAAAATTAATATGCAATAATGCAATCAACTTTTTAAAATATGAATACCCCACTGTTTGAACAGGTTATGAACGTGATTATCAGATATCTGATTTATGAAATATTTATGTGATTTAAAATATGAATACCCCATGCCATCATGAGCATCCCAAGTCCAAGAAGCTACTGCATGCCATCTATAGATCACAAAGAAATATTTAACTTCCTACCATACTTCTAACGTTATTTATTTGCAACTGAAATGAGTGAAAAGAAACTTACTCTGTTTTTTCGGTCCACCAGAATTTCATAGGCAATCGGTTAAGAAAAAGCACAAGCAATGAACTCGAAAGCATATCATGTTGGTGTGAAATTACATTAGGATTCTAACTCTAATATTCTTAAGACAAACAAAAACTCTGGTAGACAATCATCGTTCAGAACAACTATTGCTTTTTCTCGGGTCAGCTTTTCTTTTAGATCCAATCTGCAGCTTGATGTTCCTCCTTATTCATAAACGTTCAGGTTCTGGTTGATTACTCATCTCTGATGTGTGGTTCAAAACAGGACATGCTGACTCTTAGAAGAACTACAATGTTAATACATACTAATGAACCTAAATCAATATATGATTTGTTACATTGGTTCTTATCATCTAAAAATACCCTTTGTTGCAGATATAGGTTATGCTTTACTCAGTATATTAATAATGTACAGCTAGAGGTTGGAAAAAAACGTTCACGGTTCAAATCGCTAGATTAGAAAGATTAAAATCTGGAAAATTCCCAAGCTTTTAAAACTGGTGATGAACTCAGTAGTTTGTCTACATTAAATTTTCAAGTGTACGTTTTGAAGTAAGGCATCAACATCGGTTGTCTAGATGACTACAAAATACTATATTAACTCTCAATCTAACCCTCATCGAAGCAGCTTCACTCTTGATTCTATTGATAAAAGCAATAAATTCATAGAATGAGGCACAAAACATTCCAATCGACCTCCATAATATAAATTTCAAAATAACAACAAAAAATAAATAAATAAAAAAACGATACCTCGAGAAGAATGTGATATGGTAGTTATGTAGCAAAAGAATCAATCCCAATCCCATTCGACCCCGATAAAACATGCAACTCGTATTCTAAAACGCACATCCAAACTCCCTATTAACTCACAGTCATTTTTAATGAGGAGAATCATATAAAAAAGATAGCCAAGAAGCTTACATCAGATGGATTTGCTGGCAATTTCACTACTGCCTTAGTAGCTTCCTATATTTTCCATCATCCACAAGTTTTCTGACCTCAGATAGTGCAGCTGGAGCATCTGGGTTCGTATAGTTCCCTGGATCCCAGTCCACAGGGTGTCCTCTGCAACAACACATTCCACATTACATCATTTACACACTCTCACACACACACACACACACACATTTTTAACATATGAGCAGAAACAACAATAGGACCATTTCTCAGTTTTGGATGAGGTTGAGCATTTCTAAAACAATGACGCTACTACATTTATCTTGCAAAAACACAAGTGCAATCATGTTTCGTGTATCTAGAAACACGATAGGGAATTGGGTCATTAGATGAAATTATCAAGACTTTATTGCGAAATTTCTGCCCAAGACTATTTACCCCTGAAACCAACCCCCTCCAACAACCCCCATAACCAGCCAACTTAACCAACCCACTGAACCAACATTTTTTATATATGCTAAAGTTATCAGAAAATTGGTGTTTGAGATGTTAAAATCAGAGACGAACAGTAGATAGATCAGAGATGATGTAAGAAATATCAGTACCCGCCATCATTCCATGTACATGTTTACATAGTTCACCTTTGCTTAAACATATGCTTCAAATTCACATTAGAAAATTTCCAATATAATAATTGTATCTATGAGAAAATAAGATAAATATTCATTAATGCACATCATTATGTTATAATTTGAATCTGTTAAGGTACGTGGTACTAATGTAACATTTATTCAGTATGGCTGGTCTAGTTAGTCAAATCAACTGCATATGATTCTATATGGATTGAATACATTAAGATATGTGGTGCTAACGCAATAACGTGCTTTGAGTATAGTTCGTGTAGTTAAGTACCTGAGCCCAAGGAAATGCCCAACAGCTGCAAAGGCTAGTGTGACAGTAGGTTTCATGTGTGCACTGGAGATATGTCCAACTGCATAAATTGTGTCAGTTAACAAATGCCCTTCGGCTACTGACTCTCCAAGCTGCGAGACCTCGTGATTATCCTTCATGGTAAGTGCTGCTGCTCCACATGTCACAAACGCAGGCAAGAATATAGCCACTATTTCCGCTACCACCTGGTTGCAAAATATTGTCAAATATTCATGGAAAACTATTGTATTTACATCCATACTGTTATATCATTATGGATATAAATACAATAGCTTAATTATACATATGATTTGTTTCAAATAGGAGAATACATCTATCCAAAATAAAATTATGGTTCATATAAAATTGTTTTGCTTTCTACCTCAACTATGAAATGAGTTTTACTTTTGGCTGCAAGAAATTGGTGATTGACCAATTATGAATGTGAATGCGATCAACAGTTGGTGTTTTGATTTAAAACAACGAAAAGGGAGATGTTGAACAGCTTGTTCCAAATCAATAAACTAAATGCAAACGATCTGTCGAACAAAACTTAGTAGAAATTGCAAAATAAACTTTTGTTTAATTGCAAAGGGCAACACACTTGCCTCTGCTGCTGATGGAGCCTACAAAAATTGACAGACAGGTAGAGATAAGTCACTCACGCTTCATATGACTTGAGAATAATGTAAGAGCACCAACACTTGTAATCGGCAATGTTACCTCAATGACAGGCACTCCCATAAGCCTTAAAAGTTTTTTCCGGTCCTCTTTATGTTGTTTTGTTACCTATAACAGAGAAAGCACAAGTCATCAGAACACCAAAAACTTATTTGATGAATTTCTTTTTTTGTTTAGTTAAAAAAGACGTTAAAGAATTATCGTAAAAAAATCATATGCTTAAAAGTTAAAACCAACCTTCAATGTATGTTTACTAAATTTCTCAATATCATCCTTATTGCCAGACTACAATAACAACAAAAGCAATATTCAAAGTTAGAAATAAAGTGAAAGCTATTGTCAAACAGAATGCTAAAAAAACAAATTATATTAGAAAGCTATAGGCGGCCCAGAGATTCTTCGTAAAAATCCATGACAAACCGAGGCAAATCTCCCTTGGTGATAAGATTCTGCTCTGTTTGGAGATTTGAATGCCAACTAATACCTGTAAGATCAATAGCGATACTCAGTAATTGCTCATATGACCAAAATTTTATTTTGGAAAGAAAAATGCTACACAAAATGGTTCATAACGTTAAAATACAGCATGGTACAAACAGATCAGCGCATCGTTTTATCAGGAAGGGGAAAAAAACTGATGATGACGATCACATGACTAACTGATAGTAACAAATTATATTAGAAAGCTCTATGCATCAAGTTTATTGTTAGAATGGACGAGACTATAGGTCTTCTTTGATAACACATAATTTAGGTTGCTTTAGCCTATTGCATATTTTATTTGCTAGATTATTCAATTAGTCTTTTACCCATTTTCTTGTTACAGATCCAGTAATGGTTTTTGCTATTTGCATACTCCGTGTAATTTACATCATCCCTAAGCCATAACTGCTTAACGAGTAAATGCGATAGGTTTCCCCATGTTTGAAGCAATCAACACTTAGGTAAGAGGGCTTAGATTACATTCCTTGTGATGCTCAAGTAGTTCTAGTTATTCCTGACAAGAAGCTTAAATAATTCTAATCCTAATATAGTTTGTCGCCAAATCATTTTTGTGTATAAAGAAGGGCAGTAATTTATCTAATAAGCTTCTACATTCTTAATGAATAAATGATGGGAATATACAGCATTACAGCAAAAGTGATATGTGCTGAATATAGAGTCTAATATGGACTATAATCAGTTATAAGGGCCGGGAAAAATATGATTCCAACCTGAACTGCAGAAGAATGCTGAATGGCCAGTTTGTGAAAGGAGTGCCCTTTCAATCGCAGGGAAATCTGCCTCAACCTGTTGAACACGCACCAGTAGACCATGGCAGACCATGGCCCCTAACGGCAGTCACCGTCACTTCTTCATGCAAACATGGAAAATCTCGGCTGCAAACCTTCCGAAATTGGAGGCAAGTTTTTCGTCAAAACAATATCATATGACAATGCATCATAATAAATTTTGAAGTATCAACATACTTTAACTATCAAACGGGTACATTTTATAACGCCGATTGGCTAGTTATGTATGTACTAATTTCCCATAAGTCTATAACAATAAGCGTACTAAAAATTAGGGGGGAAATTTGTATAGCCTTTTCATTGAAGTTTACAATAAACAGGACGACCGTGTGCACACAATTCACTAATTCTTGATTCACAGATGAATAGCTTTTCTGTAAGCTTAGAGTTCTTCGTTTCAGTGAGGACCCCTTCATGCCTCAAGTCTTCACACAGATTCAAAAGCTCAACCTTTTTCGCTTCAATAGTGCAAACATAGTGCTTCATAAATTCATCCAATACCACATGTTTTAAGAACGTTACCTCCAAACTATTACTCTGCTTCAAAGAATCTTTAACTATTGTTTCTTGAAGGGAGTTTTGCTCAAAATCTCCAATATTCGCTCTAAAAACATCCAGAGTAGTACTATGAGTAACATTTTCTGTAGTGAGTTGTTCAACCTGTTGGACTTTGACTTTAGAGTAAATCATAGACTTTTCATATTCCACCTGCAAATCAGTGAAGTCCTGTAAGTCGTGGGTAAAGGGTTTCCCCGGTAAATATATTACTCCAAAAAACATTTAAGTACAAAGGATATGAGTGAAGTCTCATATCTCAGCCCGTTACATAGGCGGTAAAGCTAACATAACAAGACACTTCCTATCCTTAAAACAGTAAAACAACAACTACTCACTAGATTACATTTGACACAAAACCAAGCATAACCTAACGTCTAGATTGCTTACTACCACGACCTTGGAGTTTGATATCATACATGTCAGAAAAAGCATTAAATTGCCCTGGTAAATCATAGACCTGATCCGCATAATCATCATAATAATCTTCAAGCTCATGACCGCCGCCATTTGATGCGAGAAATTTAGCCATAGGATTATCCGGCTCAAGCACCTCCTCATCATCACTGTCAGAAACAATCACATCCCCCACTTTAGAGAATGGGTTATCCACTATAGAATATGGAGAGGAAGAAGAACTAGGCTTTGTAGCCGTATCATGCGCCTTTTCTTTCAAATCAACCTTTTTAAGAGGTTTACCATCATCATCCACAAGAGTAACTTTCCCCTCAATAATTAGCTTTTCAAGCTCCTCAATTTTTCCAACAATAGGAGTAGTATTAGTGTTACCATTTCCACCCTTAACACAGCTACCATCTTTGGTCAAGTCAACAGTAACACTAGGAATATCAGCCTCATCAGTATCAACCATATTAAGAGCATCAAACGGATTTGATGTATCAATATTCGTCCCACTTGTACTAGACACTTCAGTAATCTTCTTCTTAGTAGCATTCGGCTTCTTCGACACAGGCTGATACACCTGCTTCTTATTTTTAGAAGGGCTAAATTTAGCCCCTTTACCCACCTCAATACCACGAAACGCCTTCCTTTGAGGCATTTGGAACCCATCATTCTTTTGTGCTTGATGTTTAAGGTCAACAAGCACGCGTTTGGGACATTGGGTCTCATCATGGCCAAAAACCATACAAACACCACAACGAGGTGGTTTCCACTCATATTCCACTATGACAGTATGCAATACCTCCCCTTCACCATCCCAACTTGGCACAGCAATAACCATTGTTCTCTTAAGCTCCCGATCCGCCTTGATGTCAATCAAAGCTCGAGCATAATCAAAACGCCCCCATGACTGCAAACACATAGAGCTCGTGTATGCATCAAGCATAATAGGGGTACCGAGTTTTGTAGCCATGGCACTCAATCAATCTTCAGTAAAAGCAGCAATAGGAATATCATGCAGTTGCACCCAGACAGGGATTGAACCCAAATCCTCTTTAAAAAAACTCGTCCTGGGGGTCCACTTATTCAAAATAATAGGAACGGATCGAATAAACCAAGGTCCATTCTCTAACACTCCATTTAATCCCTCAATAGAGGCAAATTTGAAGAAAAATAAACCCTTAGAATTCATCATAGAACGTACCACACCAAACTTCTTCCATGCGTTCTTCACGTAGTTATCAACTACGGGAAATGCAACCCTCTTGCCAATAAAATACCCGAAAAGAGTATTATCAAACTTAGAATTAGCTTCCAAGACAGATGACAAAGGAATGTTAGTAAAGTTGAACACCGAGTAAAATTGCCCATAGGTTCTCCAGATTATGTGGAAAGCCCGTGAAAACAGAAAACTTACCTAAAAGGTTGCCTATAAGCTTATAATTGATGCAAACACTGATATGGCATTAAGATGTTTTGAGTTCAGGTGGTGAAAGGTGAATGGTTTGGTATCAGGTTGTGATTATGTTCAGATTATGGGTAATGTTATCAGGTTAAATGCTTTCAACTCCCCCTAAAAAACTGTAACATCAGAAGCAGTTTTTTGAAGTACAACATTAAGTGTCTGGTTTAGGCAATGGTTATGAGTTCCGCATCATCAGAGATACTATGTCAGGGACACAGTTTCAGGAACACCATAAACCATATCCAGTAGTGGTTAAGGATTGGTTGTAAAGCATAAGTTATGTACAAATCCTTGTTTTACTTTGAAGATTATTTAAATCCTGATCTCCCTGTTCAACAGCCTTCAAAAATTGCAATTCACTAAGTGTATCAGCATACTTTACCTCCTTTCTACGTCTTTTTCCAGTGAGATTAGCAGTTTCATATCAAACCCTTTGCCCCTCATGTCTAATGGATTGTCAGGTTTAGTGTAAGCCCAATCTGGTACTTCATGATCTTCCATAAGACGAGATCTGTATCTCTCTTTTTATCTTCTTTCATCATCCATTTTCACAAAAAGCTAAAACTCCTCTTCTGATCGAGCTGTTAGACGATTGATTTCTCTCTCGCTTGGTGTATCTGTTCCAAGGGAGCTTATACCTTTACGCATTACCTCTTCAAGCATTTCTCCCCTGTCTTTAGCTGCAAAATGCAAACAAATAAAACATTAACTTCCGAAAGATGGCAATTTTGGTTAATTTAATATATTAATCATGTTTCTCAGATCTTAAGATTTAGCTAATGGGTAATAATTCATAATGTTAACAACCTTATAAATTGTTCTATCCAACGATTTAGATAATTATTTGAATAATGTTTTTTGTTATGACAAACGTAATTGTTGTTTATACAAAATATTGACTTGAACCAAAAAATTGTTTGCAGGCCGACCCAATCTAACCCGGCCATTATGACTGTATTTCGAATGACTCATTAGACCCAACCCAGGTTCAACCTGTGAACTAATGGCCATTTTGTATACAAAGAGGGGCATAAAGGCTAAAATTGGAAGCGACAATATATTCGCTAACGTATGACTGGTTAAATTAAGCCACTAAATAGTTAAAGAAAGTAGTATTTAGATTTTGGAGAATAAGTCTTCCACGCTTAACCAGCCAGACTTGGATCGTAGCAAAAGTACCCATTTTGAGGTGTTATCGAACACGCTAATGATCCAAAGACTAACTTGTGGCAGTTGTATTAAACAATCCAGCCTGTATCATTTTAGCATCAATGCCCATCTTCTGCTTCGCCCGCTCCAATATCACCTCTTCAATTGACCCAACACTGACAAAACAAAAACCCTCACTTCCTTTTTTTGACCAATACGATGTGCTCGATCCTCCGCTTGCTGATCCATCTGCGGATTCCAATCACTGTTAAATATAATCACAGTATATACCATCTGTAAATTAAGCCCAAGACCTCCTGCTCGTGTGCTCAAAAGAAACATGAAGTAAGGAGAGTCGGGAGCATTAAATTGCTTTAGCAAAGTGCCTCGTTCTTCTGTCTTCGTTGAGCCATCAAGCCTTAAAAACTTAAATCCATGAAGTTGAATATATACTTCAAGAATGTCCAAAACACGAGTCATTTGGGAGAAAAGGAGAACTCTATGCCCTGCTCGATGAAGCTTAGGTAATAAACGATCAAGTAGCTCAAATTTTCCCTATGCTCTTACAATTTCTTCTTTTCGCCAAATATTATATTCACCAGTAAATAGGTAAGGATGGTTACAACATTTTCCAAGCTGCATCGCGAGGTTCTGCAAACTTTTAGATTTACCCGATCCTGCAAGCAGGTCATTGTTTAAATATACGAAATTTCAATATTATAGGTTATTGTGCTATCATGAAAAAAAATATACAGCCGAAAAATATAGCACAGTTTAGGGACACTGTTGAGCGTTCACTAACAAAACAAATTAACAGGGGAAGAAATAGATACCCGATAAGCACTTTTATAACTCACTGATGTAAACCATTATACCACCAATAGGAAAACCAATATTCTTATTTCTTAAAATATAAGGGAAGAAAATTAAAGCTATCCAGAGGATTCTATCTAGATATGCTCAATCAAAAGGACCAGTAATTTAGTTACTTAGGTAGTAAGTTCAACAAGATTTCATTTGAACTTTTGTATTATATTAAAAAAAAAAAAAAAAAAAAAAAAAAAAAAAAAAAAAACCTTTTGTCTTCTCAGGGAGCTATAACATCAATGAAAATATCTTTTCTAGATGACCTGCAAAATTAAAACATGGACAAAATAAACAAAACAAAGCATGCATTAAACCTGCAAATTATTATGAGTTTTAAAGAGACCTATATGTTGTTTAAGATTCATTATAGCAACATGTGTTCAAAAAAGATGACTAACCCGCAAAGAAGACGTCTAACTCGCAAAAACGTGCAAAGAAACCAGCATATGCGCACATAGTAACAAAGTTTCATCATTAGGGTTCTAATTTTTCACATACAGTGTCTTGATGGCGTCTGCATCAACTGTAGATTCAAATTCCTTGACTTCTCTAGCATACTCTTTGATAAGCCTGTTAATAAGAAAGGGGTATATAGCATTAAATTATCAACAATATAAACAATGATATTAGGGTTTTGAGAAAAAAAATTCCAGGAATGATGAATAAATAAAAAGGTCGATATTAACTAAAAGGATTATCAACGTACAATTAAGGAATAGATAAGGTGGATAATTGGTCGTAGGTTTATAAATTTAGATTTGCAAGATATAATCAAAAAATGTGTTGGTCTAGTGGTTATCATGGTTATTAATGTTACCAACATCATAGGTTCGATTCTTGCAAGTGGCTATTTTTTTAAACAATATCCGAAATTATGACGTGGATGCCAACAAAAACGAATTTTACAATTTATTAAAAAAAATGTACTGCCTCCTCTTATATATAATGTATAGATATATGGGAATATATTGGCTACAATTTGTGCTATATAATGTGGGTCCCTGATTCTTTTTGTGGCTTATTTGTATTAATAATCTCCTCTTTTTTGTTGATGACAAAACATAAAATTATTTTAAGGAAAAACTAAAATTCGTAAAGGTTTGAATTGGAGTTTTTAGTCTCTTCTCCCCCTTTTTTTCGAAACAAAAAGAGCGTCGAAAAGAAACTAACACATTGTTTTAAGAAAAACATGTAAAAAGAAAAAAAAAAATGTAAAGAGAGCAAGTGACGGGAATGGTTCTCGTCTTAACTCCCCCTTGACGAGTCCATCCCTTTGTGAGGGCGTCAAGTACATAAAAGTAAGTAAGCTAGTGTATTGCAATTATGTTTGCAAATGGTTCGTCCTTGTGACGAAAATGCTCCCCCTTGAAGATTGCAACGTTGCAATGGGGTGTTATGAAGTATAATCCGAGTAAGGATTATGTTGCAAATGATTTTGCAATATGGTTTGACACAAAGCTCCCCCTAGCTTTATGGTGTCAATATCTTCATGAGTATTTTGAAAATCTACAAAATAAAGATTAGATAACAAGAGTATAGTGCATAATTTCCTGCAAATAAGACTCAAGTTAGTAGAATTATGTTCTTCTGTACCACGGATCCCATGGTTCCCTCTAAGGAGGGATCCGTCTAGGCATATTTTGGGGATCCGTATGTCTGGTAACAGGTTTTTCAGCAATGATGATATATCAAACAATGTTAAATATGAAAGTGAGATATGTATACAAACAACAAACATATACTCAAAGCAATATGGCAAATAAGATATCATTCAATAAAACAAAGAGATAATCAAACAAATCTCTAAAACTAAGAGAATGATTTAGCCATACATATTCTTCTAATACTAATGAGTTACTAAAACTTAAAGCACACCAATGTGCTTGAATCTAGGGGTGAGTGGACTTGTTGATTTGATCCAATCTCTCAAGAAGATGATTAAACATGAAATGTAATTCATTTTGTGCTTCTTGAACAAGTCCTTGAGTGATAAGACAATTTGGGCAATTATTGTCTTGGTTTGGAGCCGGAAGAAAATGGATATTTTGAGGAGGCTCTACGAATGATTGTGGGGTTTCATTTTAAGACGTGGGATGAGGTTCTACTAAAAATGAGGGTGGTGGTAATGGAAATTCCTCCATATTATCAAGTCCTTGATGGTTCCTTGTTTCCCATGATGGACTATTCGGTGTTGTAGGTGGTTCCCTATTTAACGAGAAAGTAGGTGAGTAGGAGGTTCTTGGTGGTGAATGCTCTAGTGAGTAGAGGTTAGGGTGAGGAAGAGGCTCGTTAAGTGAGTGTATTCCATGCTCAAGGAATGAGGGCTTAGATGGCTTACTAAAACTAGCTCTGTTTGGTTTTGAACTAGATGACCCCTTTTCTAGCCCAAAAGGTTTGATGCTAATCCTTGCGGTTCTCTTAGCAATTGTTGAATGAGTTTGTTGAGGTGGGCTTCTAGCATTGTTATCTCTTATGGGAGATGATTCGGTGGATGAAATTTCATGGATCATATGACCCTTTCTTTTGGATGAGCCTTTGGTTGAGGAGTTATTGCTAAGAGCTTTAGTCATGGTGATGCTAAGGATGCTATATGAGCTTTTAGTTACTGATTTTTGAAAGCTAGGTGGGAGTGATGCCTTAACTTTAAGAGTGTTTAGTTTATAAAGGGTAATTTGAATCAGGGAATTAAATTTTTGGCCACTAAGAGGATTAAGCATGCACTTAGGATATTGATCAGCTCTAGGGGGATAATAAATGAAATCTAAAAATGGTTAGATAACCAAAAGGTGGCTTAAAATTGAAGATGGAAGCTGATTTAAGCTTTCTGCAGCTACGGATCCCGCGGATCCCTCTCACCAGGGATCCGGCTGGTTATAAAATAGGGATCCGTCTGTCAGAAAGATTCTAGATGAAATAATTGGGCTTTTTGAAAGGTCTAGTACCTATGTATCTCAAGGTTTTGACTTAATTTGGAAGTCTTGAGTGATGGATGTCTTAAATGCTCAACCATAAGGGGTAATAATGCTTAATGATGGTTGTGGGTAGGAAGTTCACTTTAGGTAGTCTAACTAAGTGCTTTGAGAAAGATACCATTTCAATTGAGATGAAAAGATGGTGGAATTTAGTGCTAGAAGTCAGATGAAGCCTCACTAGAAATTTCCTAAAATCTTAAGAAATAAAAAATAAAAAACTAGTTGCAAGTTAATGGTGACTAAAATTAATTTGCTAGAATTGATGAATATATCAAACTAAGTGTTTATGATATGTGAGAAATAATGTGTGAGCGTTGGAGCGGAAATATGGTGAGTTTTGATGAGTTGACAAATCAAAGACACTTTGAAATATATCCTCGGCAAGCCATGGGTGAGTGTGAGGTTTTCAAATGTTTGAGGAAGACTTAGTTGGTTCTAATGTATTATGTTTGACTAGTGTGAGGTGATCTAGTGAGCTATTTTGATGTAAGCAAGTCTGTATTGCTTATCTGTATTCACGGATCCCACGGTTCACATCTGAGAGGGATCCGGCTAGTTATAACTCCGGGATCCGCCTACTGCAGATCAGAAGACTTGCAGAAAATGTGCCATTTTGCATTCTTAAGCAAGTGCTTCTCCTAGGTATTTCTAAAAGTACTAAAAGCAAGAACATATTAATTATAAAGCATAGCAAATGTGGGACAACTAAAAGTTCCTAAAAATGAGTGACGACGACTACTTGAATATTTTCAAGGAGTCGTAAAATCTCATTCTACATGTTCCTAAGTTAAGATTGCTTAATGCCAAGTTATGGCAAGACCTACATGCTACATCCTATTCTACATAAGTATTGTTTAAGTGTTACAACCCATTGTTTGAAATTGTCTTTCACAAATTTTAGGTCCTATGACCTTACATTGCTTCTCCCGTCTTCACCCATCCTCCATCTTTTGTCATACCATCTCTACATCTTTTTCTTCAAGAATTTGGCGAAGCACTTGAAGATTCCCTTGGTTTGTTGCCATTCGGGTGATGCACTAGGAATTTCCGGCAATTGGTTGATGTAGTCCAAAGGGTCGAGATCGGTATTTCTGAGTGGATTGCTACTACCTTCACCTTCTCTTTGCCTCTCCCTTTCATCCGAGGAATCCGTGGGTGGGTGAGGCCTTTTGCCTTCCACCATAAACCTTGTAGTTCTACCCTCGGTCAATGATACCATAACTTTGTTGCAAAATCTATGATCATAGGATTGTGGAGAAGAATCTAATGCAAATATGAATTTAGCAAGACGGGTTAGGAGCATTCCGTACGGGAGTACCATTTTGTCCATGCTTTTAACACTTGCCATTCTCTTGATCATGTAGTAAGCAAGGTTGAAGTGAGTCTCGGTCACTAGGCAATAGATCATGAAACTAAGGCATGCGTTGGGGTGATCCTTGTTTCCCACTAGGCACAACACATTCTCCCTCACCACAACTTCCCATTTCCTATACAATGCGTACATCTCAGAGAGCTCCATTTGGAAAGGATCCCTATAGATCACTTTTGAATTCCTAGTGACCCTTGATGAGGATGCTCTTGGCATGAACACGGTGTCCCTTACCGTGGTTGCTTCCGGGAATAACATGTGGTAGATTTCATGATTATCAAACATAGTGTGTATCTCTTCCAAAGACCACTCATTGGAAAACATGCAAACAACTTGATAGGGAACACCTACTATTCTTCCAAACTCCACAAGAGAAAGGGTGTACTCATGCTCATTTATGATGAAGACAATCGAGATGGACCCATCATCATTTCTAACTATCCTCATTATTTTGTAGAACTCGAGTACGAAAACCGGGCAAATTTGTTCGTTTATGTCCAATAAACAATAAAACCCAATAGTTCCAAAAACTTCTCTTATGTCGGTATTGGCAAGAAATGATGGTTCAACTACTCGACCTTCGTGAAAGAGTCTCTTTTTGAGCATTTTAAAAGCTTTCCTATCTTCGGGACTAAGTCCATCTTTTCTATGGTACATTGGTATGTAATGGGCGGTATCTTGGTAGTCTTGTTGTTGGTTGCTTGGCATGATTGTTCCTAAACAATACAACCACAATGTGGTGTTAATTGTGAATAGTAAGCTAGAGGATTTGATCACAATTTTTCTCTCATCATCTTTAATGAATTCAAGAAATGTGTTTAATTTGTATTAACAATGTTAAATCTTTGATTTAGATTATCTTAGAAAACAATGTGGTAACAAATTATTATAACCCCATTTGAACCCAACTCTTAAAGATGAAGAAATTGTAATCCTAGAAATCAAGGAATTAAATTAACAATGTAGTGAAGATTATACTTACACAAGAGATTGTTATGCTTGAAGAGAATGATCAAATTGCTCCTGTGAACAATAATTGGGTTTTTGTTCGTGAGTCTTTGAAGGGAAAGTGGTTGTGGTGCTTCCACAGTGATCATTCTTAACTTATGCTGTCTTCTGTTGCACGGATCCCGCGGATCCCTCTCATTTGGGATCCGGCTAGTATAAACTCAGGGATCCGGCATGATAGCAAAAATCAGCTTAAGCATTCCTTGATAACTTTGGTTTGGGATTTCTAAAACGCCTAGAGTTTGATGTTTAAGCTTAATAACATGTGATTTGAGTTTTTGACGGTTTTGATATTGATCCTATTTGACGTGGTTCCCTTTTTAAGAATTAGTCACAATTCTTAGGAGGTTTGTCAAATATTATGATAAAATCTCATTTTATCATAATATACGAAGTTTCACACGGAAATATATTGACATAGATGAAGTGTCAATAATTCCTTTGTGATGGATAATGATTAAGGCTATCGAATAGCCAAGATATCATTATTACAAGTTAGTAGTGTGGTCTATACAGATCAATCGAAGAATACTATTCTTGATGATGACTTTAATATAGATGACTACTTAAGTAATTACTAGTAGAGATTAATTATGCAACTAAGGTTTTAAAAACAATAACGGCAAATGTAAATTGTTAACGATCATACCTTAGCTAAATATTATTTTCACGAAAGGAAATATTTAGATAGATTCTTCATGATCTTCTTGGTAGGCCCAAATCCAAGTATGGAGAATACTTAACAAGGAAAGTGTTAGAACATTCTATCATTGTCCAACAATAAAATATTATGGTGATTTTTAAAACATGACTTGAAAAATCCTTCTTTGTAGTTTTCAAACATACACGGATCGTATCAAGTTTTTAAAGTATAACGTACTTTAAGAAACTTGGTAACGAAGCTCTGATGCCAATTGTGGAAAACTAGAAGGGGGGGGGGTTGAATAGTTTTACCAATTTAAAATTTCCTTTTAAATATTTAGATCGACTTGTGTCAATCTATTTTGATGTGTATGTTGGACGTTGATAGATAGTTATATAAACGTGCAATGAAAGATAAAGAGTAAGAAGCACATCACCACGACACAAGTATTTATAGTGGTTCGGCTACAAGGACACCTTTCTTGCCCTACTCCACTCTCCGAGTCACCTACTCGAGAGATCGTAATCACTACACGACACCAACTCCTTATGGCGGAGAAGCCTTCACAACGTCGCCTACTCTTTTTCCGATACTAGGCTAACCACCGGGTTCTTTCACACCAAGGTGAACCACACCTACCACAACGTCCCCTACCCTTTATTAGGTACTAGGCTAAGTACCTAGTTCCATTATAATGGAGGAACTACTACCCAACACAACACAACACCTAATCCCAAAGGATACCCACTCCTTATTACAACACCATCAAGGATATCACCATCCTTGGAAACAAACTAATACTATATGTATAACGATGCACCTCATCGATTATACAACCTTGGCATTCTTTACTAATGCCACTTGATTTGATTCTTAGGCATTCTTCACCAATGCCTTTGACACAACGCTTGGCACCTTTCACTAATGCCTTCGTCTTGACACCTTTAGCATTCTTCACCGATGCTATTGACACGGACGTTAAGCACCTTTCACTAATGCTTTCGTCTTGACTCCTTTCGGAATCTTTCACTAATGCCTTTGACACAACACATGGAGGAAGAAATAACTATCAACAAGAGAACCTCAGTAGTCTTGATGATGACGAAGGATGGCAACTCATGGACTTGAGCTAGCTCGATTTCAAGAAGTGGTGATCTCGCCTTTAAGAGGAACATAGAGAATCACACAAAAACAAAAGACAAACTACATAGCAAGATCCCTTAGGATCAGTGGTTAGAGAGTTACAATACTTGGGGAAAGTATGTGTGAGAGTGGCAAGCCAAAAAGAAGAAATGGCTCACTATTTATAGAGCATAAAGCTTACTGTTCCTCGGATTCCACGGATCCCTTCCACAAGGGATCCGTCTAGCGTAAAGCTAGGGATCCGTGGGACGCTCCTCTTTGCCCATGGGTATTTTGGTTATGGGTCATGGGTCATGGGTCATGGGTTATGGGTTGATCCATGGGTTTCTTATTAGATACAATGTATCTCATGAGTGCAATGCACATAGTCAAATGGGTATGGGTCAATACCATGGGTTATGGATATTTTCCATGGGTTGTAGTTTTTACCCATTTATATAATATATACTAGTTGTGTATATATTTTGCCCAATATGTAAACACTAGTTGTTGTACATATATATTACTAAATCATAAAATCACTTATACTTGTTTTAGTGTTTTATGTGAAAACGTAAGTGTGTTAGAAAACTATTGGCTCAAACTAATTAC
Organism: Chrysanthemum seticuspe; assembly: GCA_019973895.1. Lineage (NCBI taxonomy): Eukaryota > Viridiplantae > Streptophyta > Magnoliopsida > Asterales > Asteraceae > Chrysanthemum > Chrysanthemum seticuspe. Next base: position 355,997,689 of record BPTQ01000007.1, on the reverse strand, counting down.
GTATTTTATTTGTTTCGTTAAAATGATTTTACGTTTGTTATCGACAAAACATTAGAAGATCGTAAAATATAAATAAACGTTTTTATGGCTTATTTGTATTAACAACATTTCTTCTTCTGTACGTTTCGCTCCCAGATAAGTGTCTGTTATTAACTAAATCACGAATAGTTATCCTCAGACTTGAGATACCAGATAAGTTTCATGAATGTAGTGCACTTATGTGGAACAACTTAACGCTAAACATAACTCGTAGTCATAAGGGTTGTTTACAGAAGTGTTACAAAGTTTTGTGAGTTATTCTTCTAGTTAAGATAAAATTTGTTCCTTCAAATTTATTTTGTAGTTTAGTACTGCTGGGGGCCCTCGCAGGGTTGACAAGATGTTTGTGCGGCCGCACCCAAGATCTCCCCTGAATATGTTCAGAAGATTTGGTAATCTTGCTCAATCACTTACAACAAGAAACACAATGGTTGAATAAAGAATGACTTAATCTTTATCTTTATTTAACATGGTACTAGAAACAAAAGGTAATAATAATGATGAATCATTAAAAGGTTTTTCCAGGAGCCTTACTCTAGTCATGCTAGAGGCATCGAAGCGTTGCTAGATACTAACCGATGTGATCACACTATTAAGATATGCCCAAGTGGGAGCTGTTGGTTTTATGGACATAAATTAGTAGTCGTGAGATAGGATTGAACTCGAGACCACGGGATTGCACACTTTACATATGAGAATTAAAGTTTAATAATTATATATAAAATGTTAAATTTAGTTATTATTTACACGAAACGTATAACGAACGTTAAGTAATTAAACGTAATGAACTAACTGTCGTTAAATGTTAAAGGAATGATTAAATATGAAATTAGATGTCAAGATGGTTCTAGAATCCCTTGGGGATTGCTTAAACCGATCGGCCAAAGGGGAGAGGGATCCCAATCCTACTCTTACTTGGATACTAAGTTTCTATGGGTATAAATACAAGGCTTAGGGTCTTTGTTCTTGCCTCTTGTACACATAACCTAAAACCCGTGCTTGTGTGTTTTCTCTCTTTAGTCCAAACGATCGTAAATCTATCCCTAGGGGTCGATTACTTTCAATTTTCCTCCAACAAAAGTTTTGTGTTACATAAACTAGCATTTACTTTAATTCGTTATAGTACGTGTGTACAATGTGTACAAGAACGTGGTACTTACACACTATTGTAAGTATCTTGGATTGAATTGCAAAAACGGTAAGGGGCAATTCTTATAATCCTATAAACCCTAATTAGGGTTCATCTCAATTGCTAGTTTGGGAATTGATTCTTGTTTAGCTAGAATCAAAGGTACGCATACTTTTATGTTTATGTTAATTAATTATTCATTATATGTCACTATACGCTTCCGCATGTGTACTTGATGTTTATTATGGTTTTATTATAATTGTCATGTTATTAAATTCTAACAGTGACATCACGAGCTTTGTTTAATGAGTAATTAAATACTATACACGTAAAAAACATGTATTGTATTGTGTTTGTGATATGATTATTATAGGATTTGGTTATTGTTTCAAAACCCTATTTCTAGGGTTAGGGCTTTTGCCCTTATTGTTTTAATAAAAAAAAAAGATTTAGTTCGATCCTAAATTTTTTTTAAAGTCGATTTATAAATTTTTTCCTAGGGTTTATAAAACTATTTTGTTAATTGATAATTAAACCTAGAATTGTATATATGCTACGTGAATTAATTCGTGAATAATTGTTATGTGTAATGAAATTGTATGTAATCTTGTGACTAATTGAATAAGTGTTAAGTTGTATCCATGATGAGACATGCATGTTCATCATGTATTGTTTTGATAATTCTTGAATTGGGGAAGACCTCAATATATATTAATGAATCAATTATATGCAATTTGATATATGTTTGACTATAGCCTATGCAATCGATTTATCGATGTATGGCTCACTTTCATTAGTAAGTGAAAGCCCTAGTTAATATATACATAATTTAACCTAGAATTGATTATTAATAGGTTTTATCGAATAAGTTGCATGTGACTAATTGTTTACGCATATTAATTGTTAGTTATGTGCGCATTGTTTTAGTTGTTTATTTTTTATTTACTTGTTTGTTTATTTTGTTTGACAAGTTTTAAGCAAAAGGGTAAATTTATTGAATTGAAAAATAAATTGGACTAAATAATGATGAAATATTATTTGTTTTAGGCATAAAATCTCAAATTTCAGTTGATTGATGCGACTATACTAATTATTACAAACTGTGTGAGGGGTTTAAGGAGGGTCCGCATTAAATTGCGACTCGAAAGAAGAAGGTTTTAATATGCCATGCGCTGACCTGCTTCTTCGCCATTTTGTGCGTCATATTTGGAGCTACCAAGTATAACTATTCTATGTATGAAGCATATTAATGCAAAAAGTTGTAAGTTTTCTCAACGCATCGGTTAAAACTTTGTTGATTTAGCTTGGTAAAAGTTTTTACTAAAACTATGCTACAAGATGAATGCATGATATCTTTTTACATATTTGATTTGACACAATAATCAAAACTAGTACCCTTTAAATTAAGTTAGTGTCATCTAGTTATAGGAACACTTGAAGTTGCAATTTACGTCATGTGAGAACTTGGCGAGATTGTGATGGAAAGATAAATCTTCATGTTGAGTCAGACCTCAACTGGACACATTTGCAGTTCTTTAAATTAGACGACTTAAAATTGAGTTGTAAGTGAGAACTTGGACCAATGGCACAAGATGGGGATAAAACATGTTTACATTGCAATGTTGTTGGTAATGTAAATCCCTTGATGATCTAGGAATTAGAAAAGGTTTGCCAATTATTGTTCGACATATTACCTTATTATGTGCTTTCGTTACTAGCAGATCAACTGATGTAATGGAGCTATGATAATTTGGATCCTAGTTTTCGAGAAATTCTATGGTTATATGAATATTACCTTGGGTATTTTATTTTCTTGAAAAACCGTAACACTGAAAATACTAATATTTGAACCTTTTTTTTTTTTTTTTTTTTTTTTTGTAGAAATGGCTCAAAACGATAACACTATACTAGGTTCTCCGTTCAAAACTTTCTTTAGAGAAAAGTTGACTGGCTCATAAAATTTCAATGACTGGTATCGCTCTCTGAGAATTGTCTGTGTAGTAGCTGATAAACTGGATTATTTGTATAAGGCATGCCCTGCTAAACCACCTGCTAACACTTCTGATGAGGCAAAAGCGGAGTGGAAAGTTGAATACAGGCATCATAATTAAGTGGCTTGTTTGATGTTGGGAATGATGACACCTGCTCTACAAAAGCAGTTTGAAAATTACTTCCCGTTTGACATGCTCAACGAACTCAGAAGAATGTTTGAGAAACCACAAGCTGTTGAAATCTATGATGTTGATTGATGCACTTCACAGCTATAAGCAGGGTGAAGGTAAACCCGTAAGTGCACATGTGTTGGAAATGAAGAGTTATATGGACCAACTGCAAGCACTTGGCAAGATCTATGAACAAGATATTGCTGCGAACTTAATCAATAGGTCCCTTAATAAGCATCCAACATACTAACTCATTATTGATGAAGACCGATTCTTGAAGGTGTCTCTACTTGGCTTTAGGGTTAGATAGTAACTAGAAATAGGGGGATTATAGACTTAGGACTATGTGTTTCTTTTATTTTTATTTTTACACCATTTCGTAAAGTGTATCTCATGTCTTTTCCTACCCTATTTTGCCCTTAAGCCTTTTACATATTTACTCAATATTGCCTTTAACAAAATTTAGACCTAGACTCTAGTGGTAGAGGTTTGCATCCTTACCAAACCTATAGTAGAATACTCGTTGTAACTAAGCAATTGAGTGATCACCCAAAAAATGAAAAACATAGATTAGTGAGAGTATGAGCGTATTTCATTTCCTTTTCGTGAGGTGCTCGATTTCAAAATTTCTAGCGTAGGTAATTTCTAAGCCTGATTCAGGCGCTTCATCATATGTTTTGCCTACTCCAAAATACATAGTGGAACCTTATGTGCCACTTATCCCATTTTCAGGGCGATTGAAAAAACATAAGGAGGAGGCTCAACCTAGGCTATTTTTAGAAAGCTTGAAGGAGTTGCACTTCAACATTACATTCATTGATGCCATCAAGCAAATTTTTCCAAGTACGCCAAGTACTTAGGGGAGTTATTTTCTAGCAAGGCCAAGATTGAGAAGGTGGCCACGGTGAAGCTGAATGCTAGGTGCTCGACTGCTTTACAAAAAAATTACCACCAAAGGAAAAAGAACCAAGGAGTGTTACCTTACCTTGTCATATTGGTGATTTGTTCATTAAAAATGCATTAGCCGACTTAGGTGCTAGCACTAGTATGATGCCATATTTTAAGTTTAATAGACTAAGTTTAGGTAAACCCCAACCTACCAATATGTTGATTGAAATGGTGGATAGGTCTATGCATATCCCTCGAGGTATCATTGAAGATGTGCTAGTTAAGGTTGACAAGTTTATTTTTCCCGTAGATTTTGTCATCCTTATATGGTTGAGGATTTGAAGGTACCAATCGAAGACCTATGCTTGCCACTGCTCGCGCAAAAAATAGATGTTTTTAATAAGGAAATATCATTAGAAATAGGGGATGAAAAGGTTTATTTTTAAATAGGTGATACCATTTATGTGCCTTCTTTGCATATCGCATATGTTTTTGCCATTGAAAATGTTGATACGCCTGGTAGCATTGGTGTGCGGGGTGAGTTGGAGGATGATTTTATGGAGGATGCAGCCGATCATGAAATAGAAGATTTTCTTGAACTTGATGATTTGATCCCTAACCTTGAGATTGTGAATGTACCCTTTATTTCACCATTCGTTGACTTTTCAGATTCAGATGAAGACTTAGATGATGGTGATGTTATTAATGACGTAGGATAAGAGATTAAAAGTCTAGAAAATTACCCTTGTTATTGTGAAGTTGGGAGGAAGATACAAAGGGATGACCATATAATTTACAATTTCCTTGCATGATAGGTTTTAGGCACTTCAATGCTTATTTTAATCCATCTTTACCTATAAATGTTATTTCGCGTACTCTATTTAACACAATCATGACGGAGGAATTAGTTTTTAGGGAAAACAACCTTGTAGGTTGAAACGCCTGGACTCGAACTGATTTTTTTATTTTTTATTTTTAAACTGGACGAATCATTAACATAACATATATAGAACCTGGAAAACATTTATGTACATAAGCTTTACATAATATGGTAAGTGGAAGCATGCTATTTCAAAATTAAGGAGTGCCCCAAACGCTCCTTTTAACAACCCATAACTATATAACTTGTTCATAAACACATATTAGGACATAAAACTGACCATAAACTGTTTTGACACTAACATGTGACTTCTAAAAACATATGGGGCATTGCAAGTGAATATTAAAGTGCTTTGTAAGAGTCGCTCTTCACCTAACCATGAGCATAGCCGTTTTCCTTCAAAATGCACTCCTATCTATTATCAACAAGCCCTAACGTACATCTTCATTTACCTACATGAAACATGAACTAAGAACGGTAAGTCCTTGCGACTTAGTGAGTAAACGGAATAATTCTGAAATAACACTTGCAATTCTAAACATGAAGATATTAATCTATAATATGCTATAATTGGTACGACTTTTAGTCATCTTGCTACTTAATTAAAATTGTTTATATATATGACAATTTGTCAAAAGAATAGGTGTGCATGCCCATTGAAAAAGTGGAGTGTGCTAATGAAACATCCAAGGCTTTTGATCAGCAGGATGACATGGCTTGGCTTTTGTTGGTTGGGCCGAACGTATACATGTACATAAAGGTATTTCATTCAAATGACATTTTCTTAAAAAGTAAAAACATAATTATTTATGAACCTCTTCTTGAACGTATACATGTACATAAAGGTATTTCATCCAAGTTTTGAAAATATTAGGCAATAGCACATCAGTATAGTGGACATTCAAAGTCCCAATTAGATTGCAGATGCCTTAGAAAGGTATGTTATGGCGAAGAAAAGGCTAGCATACAAAAAATAATGAAGCTTAGAGTCACTATATAGCATAATGTTTGCTATGTATTAGTGCATACTGATTGCATGTATATACTTGTGTCTCTCAGACACAGACTCATGATACATAAGATTAACTTCTCATTGTATGTTTTATTAAGAAAATTGTAACAAGTACGATGGTTTCATTTAAAATATAATAGTAAATCTGACAAACTGCCAAAACATGTTTGTCCCTTTAGTAAAAGAAAACTCCATATACTAGAGCTTTGCAACCTATACCTTATGAGATACAGTAGTAGATAATTTACACTAAATGCAAAATACTATAAAACTTAATAAAAACAGGGGTGGAATCACTATTTTATAGTAAGTTGTATATTTTGAAACAAATTTAAAGGTGTAATTAGAAGTTTAATAAGTTGTGTACTGTTTTATTTAATAACTTGTGTGTGCTGAGAATAAAAAAATGTCTTTTATAATGAAGGAAAACACTAAATTTAGGTAGGGGTGGCAATTTCTGACCCGACACGAAACCCGACCTGAAACCGACACGAAAATTAACAGGTTCGGGTTGTGCTAAATAGATTTCGGGTCAGGTTTGGGTCGACCTATCTAACCCGTTTATTAAACAGGTCAGGTTCGGGTTTAGAATAAAATAATCGGGTCGACCCGCCAATCCGTTTAAGATTTTTTTCATAAACTCAAAATTATTTATATTTTATTATGCGGGTTAAATGTGTTTAACATGTCAACCCAACAACATGTTTAACCTGTTTAACTCGTGTAATGTGCCAACTTTTGTATATAAAAAGAGTTAAATGGGTCAACCCAAAACCCACTGAACCGATTCAACCCCGTTTAACATATTCAACCCGTATAACCTATTTAACCCGCCAACCCAAGTATATATACGGGTTAAATGGGTTAGGTTTGGGTTATGTCTAAACAGGTTAGGGTTGACATAGCTGACCTGATGATTTAAATAGGTCAGGTTTGGGTTGGGATTTTCTGACCCGGCAACCTGACAACCCGAACCCGGCAACCCGAACCCGACCCGAATTGCCACCCCTAAATTTAGGTATCTTAAAAAAACATAAATAAATAAATAAAATAATCGGATAAGGAGAGCTTTACGTCATGTGGCAAAAATTGAGCTATCTCATTCACAAACTAAAGTCAAAATTACACTTATTGGTCAAAATTTGCTCAAGTGTGATTATTTTACAAAACACATTTTATAACTACCTATAAACTCCTAATATTCAATATAAAAAAAAAAGAAACGGCACTTCTTGCTTGACAATTCAATGCAAAGGGATACACGCATGTGTATTGATTTTGTTTGTTTACTCCTTGCAAAATAGTATAGCTTCTTCAAAGCATTGCAAATTCGGAATCATATTTTGGCTATATAAGGATAAACGTACGTGCTACAAGAGACATTAACCAAATCTTCCAACAATAAGTAAATTTGTAAAGATGATGAGCAAGGTTTTAAGATTTGGTAAAAGACAAGTTCACACAATTGTCTCTAGAGACATGATCAAACCATCTTCTCCAACCCCTTGTCACTTAAAAGCATATAATCTATCAGTATACGACCAGCTTGCTCCAAGCGTATACATGCCAGTTGTTGCCTTCTACCCGAGCTCCAACATGATTTATCAAACTCCCCATGATACAACACTTGAGTTGAAGAATTCTTTGTCACAAACTTTGACTCACTACTATCCGTTTGCAGGTAGACTAAAAGCAAATAGCCCGAGCTATGTTGATTGCAACGACAATGGGGTTGAGTTCATTGAAGCGTCAAATGACAACGTGCTCTCAGATTTTCTCCAACATTCAAAGCACCAAGAGCTAGATCAACTGTTTCCAAATGACATCATATGCTTCCATCCTTACCTAAAATTAGGTGATAAGCAGGAGGATGGTATCACTTGCCCTTTAAGCGTTCAAGTCAACCATTTTGCATGCGGAGGGGTAGCAGTAGCAACATCTTTACACCACAAGTTCGGCGATGGACGAAGTATATTAAATTTCATAAATCACTGGGCTAGAGTCAATGCAGCACTGTTTCACTCTAGAGATATAAAAGATGCGTCACTCGTCAATCCCCATCTTATCTATTACCAAAATAGGAATACTAATCTGCCAGAGCTGATGACTCCAAGATCACGTGTTGGTTGTATCACAACTAGTTTTGCGTTTCCTAACGAAAAGTTGAAGGAACTAAAAGCCAAGGTTACAGCCATGACCGTTGAATCTGGACATCCAATCATGAACCCGACTCGTGTTGAAGCTTTAACATGGCTTATACACAAGTGTGCAATCAGAGCTAATACCATGACAAACTCAGGCGCTTTCACGCCAACTGGCATGGTAATTCCAGTCGATATGAGAAACATTTTTGTAGAGAAATTACCTGGAACAACCATAGGAAATATTATCCTCGGGATACGTCACTACTACAAAAAGTAGCTTTTAGACCGGTCATAGGGACTTTTTAGACCGGGTTCGCCACCGGTCTAAAATGGGGGAGGTCTAAAAGACTTGAACTCATTTAGGCCGGTTTAAGCACCGGTCTAAAAGACTAGCTATTTAGACCGGTTGTTTTTATTTCCACCGGTCTAAAAGGTTTTTTTTTTTTTGATAAAAAAAATAATTAATTCTTTTTCAAGATCAGCAGTTTGCTTATGATAATAAGCTGTTTTGGTTCACTAATAAGCTTCAACCACCATCTTTTTCCCCCGCATTGACCGCCTCTTTCACCCCGCTACAACAATCATTTTTCACCCGGTTCTAACCATCATCTGCACCTTATTCTGACCATACTCATTCTCTCCATTCCGGCCACCATCGAGTATCAATTAAGCTAACAAAAACAGCAATATGATATAAAGATAAGTATAGATCATAAACATACTTAGTAAAATTGATAACCAGAAACTTACATAATTTTAGAACATGAACATATGTCGTTAGTAAACAGCATAAAAAGAGAACTTAGAAGCAAAAACATAAATTCTAACGTTACCAGATAATAGAAAAATGAGGTGGTGATTTTTTGCTTTTTTGATGTGTTGAACAGTTGAAGAAAGAAGAAAAAGAAATGTATAGAGAAGGTAAAAAAGTAAGTAGATAAGAAGAATAAAAAGATGAGATAGAAACAAAAAAGTGAGTGTTTGAAAATTTGGTGTGCGTGGGATATTTCCATGAAAATTTTGAAATCCCGCCAAGATTTATAGACCGTAAAATAATATTCACCTGTCCAAAACAAAAATTACATTTAGACCTGTAGAAATAAAAAGGACGGGTCTTAAAGAGTAGATTTTAGACCGGTTAGGTTGATATTCACCTGTCTAAACCTGTCAAACACATTTAGACCCGTGAAAATGATATAAACCTGTCTAAAAGACTTTTAGACCTGTGATTTTGGTAGAAGGTCTTTATGAGGAGGTCTAAATGATTGTTTTTGTAGTAGTGCACGAGTACCTACAAGAAATGAAAGTGAACTTGAGCCACATATGACCATTGGCGAAATAAGAAAAGGGAAGACACAATTTCAAAGTATAAGAAATTTTGAAGCTGCAACTAGACCGATTGCTGAGATGTTCAAATAATACCTCCGATCAACAATGAACCATCAACACTCAGTCATCAACAATGAACCATCAACAGAGTTACTATGCCTGTGCCTAGGCCTACTACTTTCATTTCCATTCTCATTGTTGTTAAGTGATCCTCCTTCATTAGAACCAGAACCAGATCCTTGAAGCTTTTCAATGTCCATGTAAGTGGAAAAGAGATCTTCATCAACTTCTTCGAAGCTGTTGGAAGGGAGATCTAGATCGTCTGGGAGCCTGAAGTTCATTTCGGAGTGGGCTCTCCTGTGGTGTGATGGACGGAATGGGAATGTGTTTTCCTTTGTTGCTGCTGCATTGTTGTTGGGGTTTGATGGACCGATTTCAAAGTATATGAAAGTGACATCTCAGCAATCGGTCTAGTTGCAGCTTCAAAATTTCTTATACTTTGAAATTGTGTCTTCCCTTTTCTTATTTCGCCAATGGTCATATGTGGCTCAAGTTCACTTTCATTTCTTGTAGGTACTCGTATCCCGAGGATAATATTTCCTATGGTTGTTCCAGGTAATTTCTCTACAAAAATGTTTCTCATATCGACTGGAATTACCATGCCAGTTGGCGTGAAAGCGCCTGAGTTTGTCTTGGTATTAGCTCTGATTGCACACTTGTGTATAAGCCATGTTAAAGCTTCAACACGAGTCGGGTTCATGATTGGATGTCCAGATTCAAATGTCATGGCTGTAACCTTGGCTTTTAGTTCCTTCAACTTTTCGTTAGGGAACGAAAAACTAGTTGTGACACAACCGAGACGTGAATCTGGGAGGCATCAGTTCTGGCAGATTAGTATTCCTATTTTGGTAATAGATAAGATGGGGATTGACGAGTGACGCATCTTTTATATCTCTAGAGTGAAACAGTGCCGCATTGACTTTAGCCCAGTGATTTATGAAATTTAACATAGTTCGTGCATCGCCGAACTTGTGGTGTAAGGATGTAGCCACTGCTACCCCTCCGCATGCAAACTGGTTGACTTGAACGCTTAAAGGGCAAGTGATACCATCCTCCTGCTTATCACCTAATTTTAGGTAAGGACGGAAGCATATGAGATCATTTGGAAACAGTTGATCTAGCTCTTCGTGCTTTGAATGTTGGAGAAAATCTGAGAGCACGTTGTCATTTGACGCTTCAATGAACTCAACCCCATTGTCGTTGCAATCAACATAACTCGGGCTATTTGCTTTTAGCCTACCTGCAAACGGATAGTACTGAGTCAAAGTTTGTGACAAGGAATTCTTCAACTCAAGTGTTGTATCATGGGGAGTTTGATAAACCATGTTGGAGCTCGGGTAGAAGGCAACAACTGGCATGTATACGCTTGGAGCAAGCTGGTCGTATACTGATAGATTATATGCTTTTAAGTGACAAGGGGTTGGAGAAGATGGTTTGATCATGTCTCTAGAGACAATTGTGTGAACTTGTCTTTTACCAAATCTTAAAACCTTGCTCATCTTCACAAATTTACTTATTGTTGGAAAATTTGGTTAATGTCTCTTGTTGCACGTACGTTTATATCCTTATATAGCCAAAATATGATTCCCATGTTGCAATGCTTTGAAGAAGCTAGACTATTTTGCTATAAACAAATATAATGTGATCGATGTGTGAATATATATTTAGTTTATGGGTAATAAATTATGACTTAAGATATGGTTCCAGCTTCCAAGGAGTAAACAAACATAATCAATACACATGCATGTATCCCTTGCATTGAATTGTCAAGCAAGACGTGCTGTTTTTTTTTTTTTTTTTTTTTTTAATTTTATTATTTTATTTTTGTTGTATTAATTTAATTAAGTGATAAGATGAAATAAAGGAAACAAATAGGCCCTTGCACTTAAGGACATTTCACAAATCAATGGCCAACACTAATTCCTACATAGATCACAACTGGTCAAGGCATAGATTAAGATGCCCTTTTGGACAACGAACGTTGCATCGTCCATCTTCTAAACTAATCGCCATTTATAATTTAAATATTTTTGGTTTACTTAAAGTATTTCGACTTTTTATATACTTTTTCAACGTTTTTACATAAATTTTGTATACGTTGTTATACACATTTTTATATACATTCTTATATATGTTTTTATATAAGTTCTTATAAACGTTTGTATATACGTTTTTATACACTTTCTTAGAGTTTTTACATGCTTTTATATACGTTTTATACGTTTTGTCTCTCTCTAACACCTTCGGAAAACTATAAATTCCCTTAAAAATAGCAGCAGAAATCATCAAAGAAAAGTTTTACATTATTCAAGGTGATGATTATAGATTTAGTAGCGACAAGAAAACTTGTAACGACGCTATCAGGCACGGGAGAATCAACCAACAGGAGAGAGACCGCATCTTAATGATACTAGAGGAATTAGAAAAACCAAAGATTGAGAATGATGTCACAGCAGGGGAGGATGGGAGAGGGGGTGTCATATTGTGAACTAAATACAGACAACGACAATGTTTCAGATAAACACTAGAAGTCAAATGTATGTTGAGTTAGGTGGATAAAGCAACAACACGATTCGATGCATAGTCATGTATATATGTGGGCAAAGGCTCATAGATTCTTGAATTTTCAGTTTTGTTGTAACATTGAGTTAACGTTGTTCACAGGAATGCTACATATATCTGTATATAATTGAATTCAGTTTTAGCATGCATCAATTGCTCAACAGGAGCAAGTTTACTTTTCTGTATCAAAGAAAAAGAAAAAATAAAACTGCAAAAATTATCCGCTTTGCACGGTTACTATACTAGTCATGTAAATATATTTTAGACTTCCGAGAGATTTTACATGTAATTTCAGGCACACATACTTATCAACAGTTATACAAGATTTTTGAAGAAACCATTAGACTGAGATTACTAAGTTTGAAAGCCAAGCCTTCAAGAGCTGTGTATGCTACCCAGTTAAGAATGGAATATCAAGTTAAACACTGTCCCAAAAGCTACATTGATGTGCAAAAAAGTATTGCACACTGAACGACTTAAAACAGTCCCTTTGAGTCTTTAAAGGGGTGTTTGGATATGGAGATAATTGTTGATCAGGATGTTGGAAGTATTAATGCACTATAGGCAGATGGTACATGTTAATTTTTGGGGTATTAATCTGTGGCAAACATGTCATTCTATCAATTCCTAATGGTCTTCAAGTTATGTTCAGTGCAGGCTTATTACAGGGGTTAATCATGGACAAAGCATAAATGGTTTAAAGTTCCAAGAAGCTCATTTCTGCTGAAGCATTTCTCATTTCTGCTGATGGGTCATTTATAGCCGTTAGAGGGGTCTTTGTGTATCTTAATATCCTATTTAATAAGTTCCCTAATCTAGGGTTAGAAACAACTGTGTGTGTAGTCATTGTCTCACACTCTCTTCTTTCTGATCATTTCACTGATCTTGTTTCTTCTTTGTATTTGTATGATTATTGTCTCATTGACATTAATCTGATCTTGTAACACTTGGATATTACTGTTGATTTACTCTAAGCCGACTATTGAGGCTTAGGTTTGAATAAAAGTTCTGTTGTTTATCTATTGTTGCTGATACTTTCGCACATGGTATCAGAGCATCAGGCTCATTATCACTATTGATTCACCATCCAAGGGTTTCTTCATAGAAACTTGGGGACATCTCTTCAGCAATAAGTTGGTGGTTTGGGGTTATTGCTATTGGCATAATCACTGGTTATTTCCTATTGTGATTTGTTCTTTCCGCTGCATATTGCTCTGTAAGTCTAAGTCTAATCTCTTCTTCAAACAAACAGTACTTAAGTCTTTGTGGGTGCAAACGGGTAGACTAACATCTTGATCTGCCACCTCTGAGTGGTATGAATACCTGCTCTGGTTTACCCCAGTCCACAGGCTTGGTGCTTGTTGTTTCTTAATTATAAAGTCTTATTTATTTGTCTATCTGCTCTTGCTATTATTTCTGTCTGTGTTTTTATCTATCTTACTGTTTGCATTATGGCTGTTGGTGATGATAATATTGGTAGTGGTGGTGGTTCTTCCACTGAGAAAAGCTTATCCTTTGGTGATGCTTTGTATTTACATCCCAATAACACCAATGGTACTCCCATTATTTCTATCAAACTCACTGGAACTGAAAATTATAAAATATGGAATATGGCCATGACCTTTGCCTTAAGGAATCATAATAAGTTAGGGTTTATTGATGGTACTTGCATAAGAGATGACTCAAACCCTAGTCTTGCTAATCAATTGGATACTTGTAACTCTGTTGTGGTTACCTGGATTCTTAACTCTCTCAGTCCTGAATTATTTGCTGGTGCTATCTATGCTAAAACTGCTTATGAAATGTGGAATGATCTTAAAGATACTTATGATAAAGTTGATGGTTCAGCTATTTTTAATTTGCATAAAAATATAAACTCTCTTAGTCAAAGTGGGTCTTCTCTTGCTGATTATTACAACAACCTTAACTCTTTATGGAAATAATTTGATTGTATGATTAGCTTGCCTCCATGCACTTGTGAGGCTGCAAAACATTTTGAAAAACACAATCAGCTAATCAAATTAATGCAATTTCTTATGGGTCTTGATGACACTTATGTTCCTATCAGAAGTAATATTTTAACCAGAGACCCTTTGCCTAATGTCAAAACTGCTTTCTCTGTTGTCTCTGGAGAAGAATCTCACATAAATGTGTCATCTGGGAATAGTTCTGCTAAACCCAATGCCACTGCTTTTGCTGCAAAAACTTTTGATAGTGGAAAATTTTTTGATAACAAAAAAGGATCTAACAACAACAATTTTAATAAAGGTTCTGGTTTTAATGCTGGCAACAGCTCTAATAACAGAGGACCAAACATGAATCTCAAATGTACCAACTGCAAAAAACCTGGTCACGCTGTTGATAGATGTTATGATCTTGTTGGCTATCCTGCTGGATATGTCAAAAGGAACTTTAATGCTAAACCTGTCAGCAGTAACAATGTTTCCACTGATACTAATCATGTCACTGATAATAGAGCTAGCAACTCTCCTGTCTCTTTGTCTAATGAACAGCTCTCCAGACTTATGAGTCTTCTTAATGACAACAATATGTCTTCTGCTAATGCCAACATGGCAGGTAAAAAAATTTCAGGAACTTTCTTTAATGGCAGTATCAAGTTTAACATAAACTTCAGCAGATTTTTTAACAACAACACAAAAACCTTATCTGGAAATATCAGTCTTGGTTGGATTGTTGACTCTGGTGCAAATCAGCACATGACTGTGTCTGCAAAATTTTTAATTAATGTCGTTGACATTTCAAATCTTGGTCTAACTGTTGGACATCCCAATGGTACTCAGGCCTTAATTACTAAAATTGGTGATTTAAAGGTCAATAATGACCTAACTCTTTTTGATGTTCTGGTTGTTCCTGAGTACAATGTCAGTTTGTTGTCTGTTCATAAGATTGCTAGAGACAATAAGATGTTTGTTGGGTTTAATGAATCTAATTGCTATATACAGGATTTACATCAAAAAAGGATTGTGGGGATTGGTAAACAATGCAATGGGTTATATATGTTTGATATTGATTCTACATGTAAGATTACCTCTAATAACTGTATTTCTGTCTGTCATGTTTCTAGAAATCTCTGGCATCAAAAACTTGGTCATCCCTCTGACCAAGTCCTACATATACTCAAACCCACTCTTAAACTTGATAATACATCTGAATCTGACCATCCTTGTGACACTTGCAATAAAGCTAAACAAACCAGGGAACCATTCCCTCTAAGTGAACACAAGTCAACTAAAATTGGTCAACTTGTTCATCTAGATGTATGGGGACCATATAAAGTCACTAGAAGAGATGGTTACAAATATTTTTTAACCATTGTTGATGACTATTCTAGGGCTGTCTGGGTTTATATGCTTAAGGGAAATGATGATGTTTATGTTTCCATTGTTAACTTTACTCATATGCTATCAAATCAATTTGAACACAATGTTAAGATATTCAGAAGTGATAATGGGACAGAATTTGTCAATAACAAACTTCAACACTTCTTTCATGAAAAGGGAATTTTACATCAAACCTCTTGTGTTTATACACCACAACAAAATGGTATTGCAGAAAGGAAACATAGGCATCTCCTTAATGTGTCTAGATCCCTTATGTTTCAAGGGGAATTACCTCTATATCTTTGGCCTGAATGTGTTCTAACTGCTGCTTATGTCATAAACAGGTTACCCTCTTCAGTGTTGTCTGGCAAGTCTCCCTTCTCCCTTGTGTATGGGCATGACCCTTCACTCTCTCTCCTTAGAGTCTTTGGCTGCTTATGCTATGCCACCATTCTCAACATCTCTGATAAATTTGGTAGTAGGTCCGAGAAAAGTGTCTTTATTGGTTATTCAAATGAAAAAAAGGTTATAAACTTTTGAGCTTAGAAACAAAAATATCTTTTATTCCAGAGATGTCAAATTTTATGAAACTGTTTTTCCCTTCAAAATGAAAAATACTTTGTCAAAACCTTTTGTTGAAACTTATGTGCCTAAAGATTTAAATCACAAAAATTTCTTTGACTCACAAATAAGTCCCAATGATGAAGGGAGAGTGACATCCTATGATGATGGCACAGTGTTGAGTCATCCTGCTAGGGATGATGAACCTGTTGCAACATCTATAGATGATAATACACACCCTGAGGGCACCATATCACATGAATCACATCCTGTTGATGCACCTTCTGATTCTGCTGATACATCATCTGATTCAAATCAGAACTTTGAACAAGAAAGAGGCTTGCCAGCCACTGCTGCTAGAAGGTCAACCAGAGTTTCTAAGTTGCCCAGTAATCTTAATGACTTTATTGTAGAAGGTAAAGTCAAATATGGTGTTGAAAAGGTTGTTAATTACTCTAACCTTAACAAAGAAAATTACTGCTTTGCTTCTAGTCTTAATAAAAGTATTGAACCTACCTGTTATGAAGAAGTTATCCTTGATAGTAATTGGGTTGATGCTATGAACTCTGAAATTGAGGCCTTAAATGAAAATCATGCTTGGGATATAACTAATCTGCCTCCTAATAGAACTCCCATTGGTTATAAATGGATCTTTAAAATCAAATATAAAGCCAATGGTGAAGTTGATAGATACAAGGCTAGATTAGTTGTTAAAGGTTATAACCAAAGGGAAGGAATAGACTATGATGAAACTTTTTCTCCTGTTATGAAAATGTCTACTGTTAGATGTCTTATTGCCTTAGCTATGAAAAACAAATGGCCTCTTTTCCAACTTGATGTTAACAATGCTTTCTTGTATGGAGATCTTGATGAGGATATCTATATGACCATCCCTAAGGGGTTCTGTAATGAGAATAATAAGAATAAAGTTTGCAAACTTGTCAAGTCTCTATATGGCCTAAAACAAGCTCCTAGGAAATGGAATGAAAAACTTGTTAGTGTTTTAAAAGAAAATAACTTTGTTCAATCTGTCAATGATCATTCCTTGTTCACCAAAATAGAGAATAACAAGTTTATTTCTCTACTTGTTTATGTGGATGATATTGTCCTTACTGGAAACTGTATTGATGAGATAAACCTATTCAAAGAGTTTCTAAAATCAAAATTTCATATCAAAGACTTGGGAAACTTAAAATATTTTCTTGGCATTGAGGTTTTAAAAACTGGGAATGACATTTGTCTCACCCAAAGAAAATATTGTCTTGAACTCCTCAAAGAATTTGGTCTTCTTGGGTGCAAACCTGTGTCCACTCCTATGGAACCCAACTCTGTCCTTCCATACATTCCCAGTGCTGATGATCCCTTACTTGTCAACATCACTGGTTATCAGAAGTTACTTGGGAAACTTATCTATCTCACCCATACAAGACCTGACATCTCATACTCAGTTCATTGTCTGGCACAATATATGCATTCTCCTTTGAAATCTCATCTAGAATGTGCCCTCAATGTTCTGAGATATCTAAAAGGAGCTCCAGGAAAATGTCTAAGGTACAATTTCAGCAACTCTGAAAATCATCTTGAAGGATATAGTGATGCAGATTGGGACAAATACAAGAAAACCAGAAAATCTATCACAGGTTATTGTGTTTTCTTTAATGATTGTTTGATCTCATGGAAAAGTAAAAAACAAAACACTCTTTCAAAATCTTCCACAGAAGCAGAGTTTAGATCAATGTCTACTGCTGCCTGTGAAATTATTTGGACTCAAAAAATCTTAAAAGATCTAAAAGTTGATATCAATCTCCCTGTCAATCTTTTTTGTGATAACAAATCTGCTTTACAACTTGCTGTCAATCCTGATTTCCATGAAAGATCAAAACACTTTGAAATTGATGTTCACTTCATCAGGGAAAAAATTGCAAGAGGTGTTATAAGTGCCAAAAAGATTGGCTCTTCAAACCAAACTGCAGACATACTTACAAAAAAACCTCCCTGTTTATCAGCATAAATTCTTGTGTGAAAAATTAATATTGTTTGATATGTTTGCCCATCAGATTAAGGGGGAATGTTAATTTTTGGGGTATTAATCTGTGGCAAACATGTCATTCTATCAATTGCTAATGGTCTTCAAGTTATGTTCAGTGCAGGCTTATTACAGGGGTTAATCATGGACAAAGCATAAAGGGTTTAAAGTTCCAAGAAGCTTATTTCTGCTGAAGCATTTCTCATTTCTGCTGATGGGTCATTTATAGCCGTTAGAGGGGTCTTTGTGTATCTTAATCTCATATTTAATAAGTTCTCTAATCTAGGGTTAGAAACAACTGTGTGTGCAGTCATTGTCTCACACTCTCTTCTTTCTGATCATTTCACTGATCTTGTTTCTTCTTTGTATTTGTATGATTATTGTCTCATTGACATTAATCTGATCTTGTAACACTTGGATATTACTGTTGATTTAATCTAAGTCGACTATTGAGGCTTAGGTTTGAATAAAAGTTCTGTTGTTTATCTATTGTTGCTGATACTTTCGCACAGTACATCCCTCTTCTATGCTAAGTTTTGTGTTAGTCTATGACCCTGCTATGGGGTGCTGGAGCAATATAAAAAGGTTCATAGGTCTTGCAGAATGTTTGGTCTTAAGAAGGTGGGATTATAAAGTAGTTTCCTGCTATGTTGGGTGATCCTCTCTTCATTATTTGAAGGGATCACTGTTTACCAATTTGAGAAGGATTTAATTATATCTTCTCTACATGGATGTCACAGTAAACATATGAGGTTTAAGGAAGTCTGCACGGTAATGGTATAAAACCATTTAAACTCAGGTTTTCTAAATCTCCTACTGAAAACTGAGTACAATGATTGATTTAATCTCACTTACAGCTGATGGCCTTGTTGGAAAATTTAGTGCACTTGTGGGATTAGTTCACACCTTGTTTTGGGTTAGGAGGTACGGAGTGTACACCCATGAGGTCCCTGAACACCTGACTCAATAGTGGTTAGTACTGCTAGTGTATTGGTTACTACTGCTAGTGTAGTGACTGATCTGTTGCTAGTGTATCGGTTCCTGCTGCTAGTGTATTGGTTCCTGCTGCTAGTGTATTGGTTCCTACTGGTAGTGTTGCACTGATTAACTTGTAACAGCTTTGACCCATTCAAGTGGCTGTTATAACTGCTTTATGACCACGTTTAATTGGTCATGTAACCACTATTCCTATGATAATGGAGGCTTATTATGGGTGATTAATTGGCCGTTAATTACTCATAAAGTCCATTAACTAGGGTTAAGTGTTCTCAACTATATATAGAGATCGACATCATCAGCATGATGATATATACAAAAACCAGGAGAATCAAACATAAAGCTAAAAACACTTATATGCGCAAGGGTTATTGATTTATGCCTAATTCAATAACAAACATTTGGTCTTATCTCAAGTAGATATTCGTGTAACCCACGCATAGGGTCGAATAGTTTAATTTGGAAAGTGATTACACGATTTCAAGTGATATCCGGTAACCTGATTTGGTCTTGCATTGCTACTGATTATCTTACCCTGTTGGGCCCATAACCACCAACAATCAAAGTAAACTATTTTGTAATAATCAATGGTTGCTGCTGCAATGAAACACATGGCTTCAAACTTTGCCAAGATGGGCAAGTTTGAAGGGGTGAACTTTAGGAGATGGCAGAAGAAGATGCACTTCTTGCTTTCAAGCATGAGTGTGGTCTATGTTCTGACCACACCTATTCTTGATGATGCGGATGATGCTACTGTGGAACAGATAAGTAGGAGGAGCAAATGGGAGAATGATGACTACATTTGCAGAGGCTTGATTCTCAATGGTATGTCTGATTCACTCTTTGACATTTATCAGAATTTTGAATCTTCCAAAGAACTATGGGACTCCTTGGATGCCAAATATATGGCTGTGGATGCATCAAGTAATAAGTTCCTTGTAAGTAATTTCACAAATTACAAAATGACTTATTCAATACCAGACATGGAACAATACAATAAACTTATTGGTATACTTGGAAGGTTTACACAACACAATATGCGCATGGATGAGGCTATTTCAGTCTCTTGTGTCATTGATAAACTTCCCCTTTCTTGGAAATATTTCAAGCATACCTTGAAACATAAGAAGGAGGAGTTAACTCTTGTTGAGTTGGGCAGTTATCTGCGCATTGAGGAATCTCTCAGGGTGCAGGATAATGACAAGCCAAAGAGTAGCAATGCTACTGGTGCATCTGTTGTCAATATGGTAGAGCATAACAACTCCACCAGGTACAATGACAACAAAGGTAAATGTAAACATCATGATAACACAAGGGCAGATCCTAACAAGAAGGAAACACCTACTTGTTGGAAATGTGGCAAAACTGGTGACATTAAAAGGGATTGCAAAGTTGTTAAGGTTGGTGGTAAAGCCAATGGATCAGGCACTAATAGTTCAGGGAGTGGTGGTTCTACCAACTCACTAAAAGGTCAGAATATGTTTAATAAGTCTTTTCAGATTTATTATGTTACATATGTATCAGAATCTTATTATGTGCAGGATGATGATGTTACATGGTGGGTTGAATCTGGTGCAACTATTCATGTGTGCAAAGATAGAAGCTGGTTCAAGACTTATGAGTCACTGAATGATGGTTCTATTCTTCACATGGGAAATGAGTCAACAACCTAGGTGCATAGTCGTGGTTGTGTAGATCTTAAGTTTAGTTCTGGAAAGATTGTAACTTTTTTTAATGTTATTCATGTTCCTGATATAAGGAAGAACTTGGTTTCAAGTAGTGTTTTGAATAATCATGGATATAAACAAGTTATTGAATGTGATAAATTTGTTCTATCTAAGTATGGTGTGTTTATTGGTTTTGGCTATTTTTGTAACCAAATGTTCAGGCTTAATATTGTTAATGAATGTGATAATTCAGCCTTTGTGACCACCACTGACCTGACTGACTCTACCCGGCTAGGCTTGGCCAAGTACACTATTAAAGGATGCAAGATATGTCTAAGGATGGGTTAATCCCTGCATTTGACATGAACACTGAAAAGTGTAAGACTTGCATGTTGACCAAAATAACTAAGAAACCTTTTCAGGGTGTTAAACATGAAACTAAGCTCTTTGTAACAATTCGCATTTTTCAGGATTTCTATCCATTCTCAAAATTTTACTATTCATCTCGAGAAATTACTATTCACTTTTACTATTCACTTTCACTATTCATCCCGTAAAATTTTTATTTCACATTCTCGTAAGTTAAATTATTTTAGTAATATCCTGAGAGTTTGACAATCGTTAGATCATCTTCGCAAAAGTTATTAAGAAAACATCGTTTTAAAGTTTCATTTTGGTCGGAGCACCATTTAAACATCACGCGCATAACGAAAACCAACTCTGACAATTTTCCTCACATCAGATTAATTTTTAGATCACTCATAATCAATTTGAGAAATTTTTAAGATTTCATTTAAATGTTACCAAATAAACCCTGAGCCATAAACTTACGTTTTAAACAATTCTACTTAGACCTAGACTTAACCATTCCTGCACTGTGTTTTCTAAGATATTTTGAAGCTTTTACATTTTTTGGAAAAGTCAAACATATTTCTCTCCTCCTTTGACGATAAAGAAATTAACCTTGTACGTTCTACATTTTTGCTTAAATCGCGTAACTTTTAGACTTCACGTATAACTGTTAAGTTATCTCACGTATGACGAAAACCACATTTTGACATCTCATATCACTTATAGACTAATTTTAGTCTACTCTAAATAAATTCACGGTCATTTCCCTGAAATCTCGTTCTTTTCTGATAAATTGCATTTTCTATGTATTTAGCCTACGTTTCCAGTTTTAACAGCGTTTACGCGACCCATTAAACTTATCACTCGTTTTTATAAGATAATAATGAGTATATTGATGAGTTTAATCATTCCTATAAGTTTCATATTTTTACGATACCCGGTTTTACGTTCCGTGACTTAACGGCTTACAGTTAGCGATTAACGGAACCAAAACTCACTCCGTAACCAAGATAATACCAAGACTATCCACCTAAGTCATCTTATCTTCATATGGCCGACTTTAGGGGGGGGAGTCAGCATCTTGGTGGCTTAATCCTAACCATGCTTCATTTAGATCATTACATGTGTCCTAACTTAACCATGGTTAATATTTAACCCAATATATGGTTAACCAAACTTACCCTCCTATAAATAGCAAGTTAAATGCATCCTAAGAACCCTCATATTCTGATTTGGGTCGTTCATATCACAAAACATTCATATCTTCCATAATTTGATCTATAAACTCCAAGTTTATGCAAAGAAGTTTAAGTAGTAAGTTACTACATCAAATCTCTAGCAAGTTTAAGTGATCTTCTTGAGTTTAGATCCACTCAAGTCACTTAGTACTTCATCACCAACTCTTCAAGATCACAAGGGTGCCAAGGTGTAGAAAGCTAGCTCAATTCAAGGTCCTAAGTGTTCAATCAAAGTCCTATCCTTACTAGTTACTTCTTTCTTAATTGAAAGCCAAAAGTTGTAAGCAACTAATCACCACCATCATCTCGAATTTATTATTCACAATCTTAACAATTTCATGTTATATATATAGTTACTATGTTGATTAATGATGTACATATACTCAATCACATGTTTTAATTCACATATTGTCGTAAAAGTAACAAACTAGTAAACTAGTCGTATTCTACACATTTGAGACCATTAAAACCAATCACATATGGACTTTCTAACTTACATACTATGGTATACAAGATAAAAAGGAAAACTTAGCAATTTGAATCACCTAAAACGAGTATACGAGTCAAAAGATACGGCCAAAAGAAATTAGCAAAACCAAAACGCCGAAACTGCCAAATTGAATCTATTAAGGGTCTGTCCATTTTGAAAGTGGTACTTCTGGTCCGAATCATCAAAAAGTTAAAACACGAAAGTTGTCCGGAACGACATTTTCCTTCAACCGTAACAAAGCTCGGACCCTGAAAACGCTTAAATAGGCCATTATCTTTCAAAAACTGAAACTGCCCTATATATAGTTTCACGACTATAATTTTGTCACAACTAAAAGCAAACCAAGAGGCCTAATGGCCATAAGCCAATACCACGGCCACGGCTAAGGTCAAAGCTGAGTCTCAAGACCATGGTAGTCAAGACCAAAGCCACGGCAAGGCCATGGCTAAAGCCTCAAGGCTTATTTACCCAAGACCATTAACTAAGGTGTTAACCTTGGCAAATCAATACCAACGTAAAGCAAACGACATAACTTTATATACTTACATTATCTAATGATCATATTTATGAAATGACGATAATTGTGATAACCATTATGATTTCTTAATCATAACCAAACAACCTTGTAACTTGTGTTTACAAACCATATGAAACTTATGATATATAATCAAAACATATGTTTTATCTACTAAGTGCTACAATACTAGGGAGATTCATGTGAGGGGTTTCATTTCGGTAAACGGATCGACGAGTTGTTTGATTTACGAATTAAAGTGTCCTAGCTCCTCGAACGTTTACTACATGACCTCTGAATTGTAATGGCCCGAACGGTAGTATGATATATATAAACTAATCACGTTTTCACAACTAGGCCATTTCTATAAACGACATACACAAATCCCATGTACTACATCATGATCAACATAGAGACGTATATAGGCTTGTTATTTCTTTCGCATCATTATTTCAAACCTAAGTCGCAACATCCTATTCTAGGTTGCCCGTAGAATTCTCATGGCATATCCATCATTCTCATTATACATTTGATATCATTTACTTTGAGGTGAGTTCATAGCCCCACTTTCTATTACTTAATTGTTTTACAAACCCTTGTGGGAGATACATGCTTTATTTTAAATCGAACACATTGCTTTCAAACTATATGTTTATCTGATTGTCATATTGTCACTAAGTAACCATCATTTTCCAAATATAAGTCCCTAAATCATGAACCATTAATCACTGGAGAGAGTGAGCGCGAATATTGTGAATAGATCTATTGGGATTGACGAATCTCGTTTGTGTTGACCGGGTAGGCAAACAAACGCACTATATTTGAGTAACATTAGGTAAAAACGACAATTTTACCTATTAGGGCAAGTACCAACATTTTCTTCAATTAATATTGGAACACGTTAACGCCTTGGTTTCATGAGCTTGGTGACAAACAAAAGCGGGCTCAAGTATCATGTACTTAAGGCAGCCGTACCAAACAATAATTACTGTTTTGTTTTCAAACCATTGGTGTGAGTCTAACTAACTCACACTACCAACATAATGTGTTCAACCATCAAACAAACTCTATGAATTTCACGCAACCTTTGTGTTGACAGTTTTAAGCATGTATTTCAGGTCCATAATGTCGGAAGCTGGCACGGAAGAGCATGGACTAGATCAAGAAGGCTATAAATATTTTATCATTCATAAAACATCAAAGACTTTATATTGATGTATTTTGTAAACAATGGAACTACTGGGACCTCATTTTTGTAAACTATGATATTTATATAAATCGAATGATAAATCTTTTAAAATGACTCCATTAGAGTTCGTTTTCTATTGTTATGACTGTTGTGCCATGAAGTAACACCCAGTTTGAATTCCGCTGCGTATCACGAAATTGGGGGTGTTACACTCTTGGAGCTAATACACAGTGACATGTGTGATTTGCTGCCACTCCCTCTTTTGGGAATAAGAAATACTTTGTGACATTTATTGATGATGCTTCTAGGTTTTGTTATGTCTATCTGTTACATACAAAGGATGAAGCATTAGATAAATTTAAAGTATTTAAAACTGAAGTTAAATTACAACTTGGGTCCCTGATTAAAAGATTAAGGACTGATATGGGAGGTGAGTACATGGATACTCAGTATTTTCAGTCAGTTGGTATTATCCATGAAACGACTGCTCCTTATACTCCACAACAAAATGGTATCTCTGAAAGTAAAAATAGGGTACTGAAAGAAATGGTTAACTCCATGTTGTCCTATTCAGGGCTGAGTCAAGGGTTTTGGGGTGAAGCTATGTTAACAGCTTGCTATTTATTAAATAGGGTTCCTAATAAAAGGAACAAGGTAACCCCTTATGAACTCTGGACTAAAAGGAAACCCAACCTGAACTATCTCAGGGTTTGGGGTTGTAGGACTGCTATAAAACTCCCTGATCCAATGCTTAAAACTTTGGATGAAAGAGGCATTGAATGCATCTTTGTTGGATATGATGAGCATTTCAAGGCTTTTAGATTATATGTTATAGAACCTAATGAATATATTTCAATTAACTCAATAATTGAATCAAGGGATGCAATTTTTGATGAGGGTAGATTCTCATCAGTCCCTAGACCAAGTTAAAAGATTCCTAATGACATTGGTGTATCAGAGGTCCCTAATAAGGTCCCTGATGAGGTTGTGGATCAACAACCTGAACCTTTGCATAGAAAGAGCAAAAGGGTCAGGACTCCAAAGTCATTTAGATCTGAGTTTCAATTATATTTAGTTGAAGGAACAAGGGATAAGGTCTCTGACCAATACTCCTATTGCTTCATTGTTGAGGATGATCCTAAAACATTTGAAGAAGCAATGAAGTCCCAGGATGTTTCTTTCTGTAAAGAAGCAATTAATGATGAGATGGATTCCATCATGGTCAACAACACTTGGGTGTTGATTGATCTACCACCAGGTTGCAAGCCTCTGGGTTGCAAATGGATTTTCAAAAGGAAAATGAAGGTAGATGGAACTATTGAAAAGTTCAAGGCTAGACTAGTCATTCAAAGCTTTAAACAAAAGTCAGGAATTGACTACTTTGATACTTATGCCCCAGTGGCTCGTATCAGTACCATTAGATTGATGATTGCTTTGGCATCAATTCACAATCTGATTATTGATCAGATGGATGTGAAGACAGCTTTCTTGAATGGTGAATTGGATGAGGAGGTTTATATGAACCAACCTATGGGCTTCATCATGCCTGGTAATGAAAACAATGTGTGTAAACTGGTTAAGTCATTGTATGGAGTCAAACAGGCATCTAAGCAATGGCATCAAAAATTTGATGAAGTGGTTTTGTCTAGTGGTTATGTTCTTAACCAATGTGACAAATGTGTGTATAGCAAATTTGATGAATCTGGTAAAGGAGTCATCATTTGTCTATATGTTGATGACATGCTGATCTTTGGCACTGACCAAAATCAGGTTGACTTGACAAAAGAATTTTTGCCATCAAGGTTCTCCATGAAGGACATGGGGGAGGCTAATGTTATCCTTGGTATAAGGATTAAGCATGAGAGTGATGAAATTTAAATCACTCAGTCTCATTATATTGAGAAGGTACTGAGAAAATTCAACCACTCTGATTGTACTACAGTGAGTACTCCTATGGATACAAGTGAGAAGCTGATGCTTAATACTGGCAAGGCTATATTTCAACTTGAGTTTTCCAAGGTGATTGGTTGCCTAATGTAGGCCATGACTTGTACAAGACCTGATATTGCTTTTGCAGTGGGTAAATTGAGCAGGTATACTAGTAATCCTAGTGCTCATCACTGGCAAGAAATTAAGAGGGTACTGGAGTATCTGAAGGGAACTATGGACTATAGTCTCTCTTATATTGGTTATCCTTCAATATTGGAAAGATACACTGATGCAAGTTTGATCAGTAACACTGAAGACAATTCGTCTACTAGTGGCTGGGTATTCCTACTTGGTGGAGGTGCAATTTCTTGGGCATCCAAGAAACAAACATGCATCACCAGTTCAACAATGGAATCTGAATTTGTGGCTCTAGCAGCTGCTGGTAAAGAGGCTGAATGGTTGAGAAACTTGCTTCTTGAGATTCCATTGTGGCCTAAACCTATAGCACCTATTTCTATTCGTTGTGATAGTGCATCTACATTGGAAAAGGCTTATAGCCAAATGTACAATAGGAAGTCTAGACACTTAGGTGTCAGGCATAGCATAATTCGTGAGCTTATCATGAATGGGGTGATTTCTATAGAGTTTGTAAGATCTCAACACAATTTAGCTGATCACTTGACGAAGGGATTAGCTAGAGACTTGGTTATAAAGTCTGTTAAACTGATTGGTTTAAGTCCAACTTAGTCACTGAATGCTAAGACACCCAACTCCCTCCTAAGGAAGCTTGGGAGCAGAGTTCAATGTGGAAAGCTGAACATTCAGTGGACTGGAGCACATGTTTTATTTACATCCCAAGGTTGTGCTCAGAACCTGCTGAAAAGGAGGATGAATTATTTACTTCTTAATGGTTAATTTCTTTGAAAAAGTGCTAAGCAGGAGCATGAATAAAAAGGAACTACCTATGTGAATGTTGAAGTTTTGCCGTTTCAGGGAGCTTTGAAATTTTGGCTCTTACAACATTTATGAATTTGGATATGGACACATGGCTTGGATAGTGTCAGCAGCTTTTAAGTGTTTGAAAACTTGTGTGTATTTTATCTTCAGGTATTCAGATGGGTTGATGGGTTCAATTCTTAGAACACCCCGATTCTCGAATATTTGAACGTGTAATGTACTAAGATGGAAATTCAATCCTCAGGATATTTTCGTTTATGCACATATTTTGTTTGATATTTGATTTTCATGCAAAGGAAGTGAAGTAAATTTGGGGAGGATTGTTGGAAAATTTAGTGCACTTGTGGGATTAGTTCACACCTGGTTTTGGGTTAGGAGGTACGGAGTGTACACCCATGAGATCCCTGAACACCTTGACTCAATAGTGGTTAGTACTGCTAGTGTATTGGTTACTACTGCTAGTGTAGTGACTGATGGTTCCTGCTGCTAGTGTATTGGTTTCTGCTGCTGGTGTATTGGTTCCTACTGGTAGTGTTGCAGTGATTAACTTGTAACAGCTTTGACCCATTCAAGTGGCTATTATAACTGCTTTATGACCACGTTTAATTGGTCATGTAACCACTATTCCTATGATAATGGAGGCTTATTATGGGTGATTAATTGGCCGTTAATTACTCATAAAGTCCATTAACTAGGGTTGAGAGTTCTCAACTATATATAGAGATCGACATCATCATCATGATGATATATACAAAAACCAGGAGAATCAAATAGAAAGCTAAAAACACTTATATGCGCAAGGGTTTTTGATTTATGCCTAATTCAATAACAAACATTTGGTCTTATCCCAAGTAGATATTTGTGTAACCCAGGCATAGGGTCGAATAATTTACTTTGGAAAGTGATCACATGATTCCAAGTGAAATCCGGTAACCTGATTTGGACTTGCATTGCTACTGATTATCTTACCCTGCTGGGCTCATAACCACCAACAGGCCTTGTACCTGTTGGGGTTATTAGCCCAGAATAGGGTGAAGATACTAGTTACCAATGAATGGTTACCGGATATCACTTGAAATCGTGTAATCACTTTCCAAAGTAAAATATTCGACCCTAATGTCTGGGTATCACGAATATCTACTTGGGATAAGACCAAATGTATGTTAATGATTTAGGCACAAATCAATAATCCTTTTGCATCCAAGTGTTTATGTTTTATGTCTCTCCTTCATGCATAATTTGATTTCCTATTTATGGGAAAAATATTCATAGCCAGTCAAATAAAATTATGAGGATTAATTGGCCCATTAATCGCCGCATAATTATCCTCATTATAGCTAATAGTGGTTACACAACCAATTAAATTTGGTCATTAATCAGTTATAACTGCCAACAGTAGAAATGTTAATACTAGCAGTAGTATTAACATTAGTACTAGGAGTATTAACTCTGCCAACAGTAGTAATGTTAGTACTAGTAGTATTAACTCTTCCTAACAGTAGTAACATTAGTACTAGCAGTATTAACTCTGCCAACAGTAGTAATGCTAGTACTAGCAGTATTAACACATTGAACCTTACCACTATAGAGTTAGGCTGTTTAGGGATTTTATGGGTGTACACTCCGTACCTCTTGACCCATTACCAGGTATGAACTAATTCCACAAGTGCACTAAATTTTCTAACAGTACCTTGGACTTGGTTTTTTTGTTCACTGCTTGTGTCCATTCTAAACCTTAATTGGACTTTGTTTGGCGTTGAGTGTTTATTTGGTCATAACCAGTCAATAAAGTAATTAAGTTTCATAAAGTAAGTTCCCATCTTGTGAAGGGTAAATTGAGGTTGGTGGGGCAGTGTATGAAGCATGGAATAGTGAGGACTGAAAGATGAACCTACTTGGTCCATGTTATACACTACCCAAAAGAGGTAATGGTTGGTCTTCCTTCAAGGAGTGTGTTCCTAGGTTACTAAGCCATTTCTCAAGATGGGAATGTAGGTATCCTGGCACAGCCCCTGACTTGAAGGGATATGGGTGGCTATATGTTGAAAGTACTGAATACTTCTTTAACAATCAGCTGAACCTTCAGGGGTGTATTATGTAACTTTTTTATACTAAGTTTCTAACTCTTAACACTTTGGGTATTAGTTGTTGAGTTTATTTGTGCAGGGTTGAGAGTGTAAAATATCTGGCTATATAAGGACTTATTCTGCTAGAGTTTATCTCTCTCTCTCTCGATATTCTCTCTGAAAGTTTCTCAAACAAGTTTGGTTGATCTTCATTTGGGTTTCTTTGGTTTTCTGGGTAGTTTACTGGTGTAAACAGATTGTAGATCATCTTGATCTTTGGTTTGGTTTTAGTGTGTGAGTGATTGTATTCTATTGTTGCACCTAATAGAGGGACAACAATCTTTCTTTGTATTTGTATTGATTAGCACCTGTGTTGGGGACTAATCTACTGTGTTTATCGTTATAATAAAAGATTATCACCAAGGGGTGGTTGGTTGGGTGATTATTGATATTGTTCTGTACCATTTTAACATGGTATCAGAGCTCTAGGTTGGTAATTGGCTTGATCTCTTGGTGATTCTTGGATTAATTGACGGGTTTTGAGCTCGATTGATTTTTAGGGTTTTTTCTTGAAACCCTAATTTTTGGGGGTTTTTTGATTAGTGAGGTTCTTGTTTAGATTGAAGGTGTTTTTGGTGGTTTGGGAAGTTGGATTCTTGGTTTCTTGGTACAATTGAAAGAAACCCTAATTCTCTGATTTGGGGGTTTCTTGTATTCTGGGAATCTGGTGGTTCTTGGGCTATTGATTGTTTCTTTTCCGCTGCTGGTTTCATCTTTTACGCACTGTAAGGTTTAATTTCTTTTTCTTTAGGATTGACTAGTTCTGAGTTTAGTGGGCGTAAACGGATTGACTAACTTCTTGATCAGCCTTCTTGAAAGGTGTGAATACCTGCTCTGGTCAATCACAGCTTACTGGCTTGGGCTAAGTTAGTCCTAGGTGTGTGTTTCTTTGTTTAGTTTATGTTTGGTAGCTCTTGTAGTTTCTTGGTATATCTGTTGATTGTTTGTTTGGTTAGTTTGTGTTTCTGTTTTTACTGTCATCATGGCTATCATGATTAGTAGTCTTGATCAGAGTAATCCTCTGCATTTGCATCCTAATGATTCTAATTGTGCATCTATTATTAGTATTAAATTGGCTGGTGTTGAGAATTATAGAGTTTGGGCTAGTGCTATAAAACTTGCTATGCAAATTAAGAATAAGATGGGGTTTCTTGATGGTACTTGTCTTAGAACTGCTTATGCTGCAAGTCCCTTGCTGGAAGCCCAGTGGGACAGATGTAATGCAGTGGTGCTTAATTGGATCTTGAGTTCTTTAACTCAAGATGTGTATCTTGGACATGTTTTTTCTGATAATGCTTCTGTTGTTTGGAGAGATTTAAAAGATACATATGATAGAATTGATGGTTCTGTGGTTTTTAATCTGTTTCAAAAGATTAATAGTGTTAAACAGGGTGGTTTACCTGTATCTGAGTATTATCATAAGTTGAATTCTTTGTGGAGAGAGTTTGATATTCTTACTAAGTTGCCTGATTGTGTTTGTGAGGCTAGACAAGAACTTGTTGATCATGGGAAGTTGTTAAAATTGATGCAGTTCCTTATGGGTCTTGATGACATTTATCAACCCATAAGAAGTACTCTTTTGACTAGGGAAGTCCTTCCTGAAGTTAAAGATGCTTTTGGCATTGTATCAAGGGAAGAATCTCATAGAGGGGTTCCAACCACAACTGTTAAATCTGAGAAGGCTCAGGTTTCTGCTTTTATCTCTAAAACTTATGATAATAAGAATACTAGTTGGAGAAAAAACAGTAATAATACCAGTTCTGGGTCTAATAACAGGGGAAATTATGATAGTCTGCTTTGTACTCATTGTGGTTTGAAAGGTCATACTGTTGATAGATGCTTTGAAGTTATTGGTTATCCTCCTGGTTTTAAGAAGAATCCTAATCTGAAACCTGCTAATAACTTTAATAAAATCAATGATATAAAGAGTGCCTCTGTTGTTAATAATGGATCTAAGAATTGTTCTGGAAGTATGTCTTTGAGTAATGAACAGGTTATGAAGTTGTTAAGCTTGTTGAATGATAAACCTGGATCCTCTGCTCATGCTAATATGGCAGGTAGGGATTCTTGTTCTTTTTTTAACTGCAGTGTTTTCTTTAATCATCATTTTTATAGATTCTTTGGTGCTAATATTAAGTTGAATGGGGTTAATTATCATCTGGGATGGATAATTGATTCTGGGGCTAATCAGCATTTAACTAATAGTCCTCTTAATATGCATAATTTGGTTGATATATCTGATTTAAAGATTACTGTGGGACATCCTAATGGTACTCTTGCTAAAGTTACTCATGTTGGTAACTTAAAACTTAATGATAATGTGGTTTTGTTTGATGTGCTTGTTGTTCCTGAATATTGTGTTAGTCTTATGTCTGTTAATAAGTTGATTAAAGATAGTAAGTTGAGAGTTGGTTTTGATGAGACTAAATGCTATATTCAGGATTTGAATCAGCAGAGGGTGCTGGGGACTGGTAGTGAGTCTGGTGGTTTGTATTTGTTTGATAAGTCTAAAGTTTCCTCTGCTTTTGTGACTAAAAGTGAGTGTTTTAGTTGTTTGTTTCTAAAGATGTTTGGCATAGCAGATTGGGACATCCTGCTAATCCAGTTTTGAAACTTTTAAAAGGTTCTTTAAAATTAACTAATATTGATCATGGAGCTCCTTGTGATGTTTGCCATAAGGCTAAACAAACAAGGGATCCATTTCCTTTAAGTGAACATAAAACATCTGGTTTTGGTGACCTGATACATCTTGATGTATGGGGGCCTTATAAAGTGGTTAACAGGGAAGGTTTCAGATATTTCTTGACTATTGTTGATGACTACAGTAGATCTGTTTGGGTGTATATGCTAAAAGGAAAACATGAGGTTTTTGAGATGTTTCAAAGTTTTTTCAAAATGGTCTTGACTCAGTTTAATAAGAAAATTAAAATTGTCAGATCTGATAATGGTACTGAGTTTGTTAATAATAAAATGGGTGAATTTATTGATACAATGGGTATTATTCATCAAACTAGTGTAGCATATACTCCTCAACAGAATGGAATTGCTGAGAGGAAACATAGGCATCTGCTTAATGTGGCTAGAAGTCTTATGTTTCAGGGGGGGATTCCTCTTGTGTTTTGGTCTGATTGTGTTTTAACTGCTACTTATTTGATTAACAGGTTGCCTTCCTCTGTTTTGAATGGAAAATCTCCTTTTTCTTTGGTTTATGGTAGAGAACCTAGTCTAGCACATCTTAGGAGTTTTGGGTGTCTTTGTTATGCTACTATTTTAAAAGAGTCTGATAAGTTTTCTGAAAAATGTGTTTTGCTTGGTTATGCAAGTGGAAAGAAAGCTTACAAATTATTAAGTCTGGAAAATAGATCAGTTTTATACTCAAGAGATGTTAAGTTTTATGAGACTATTTTCCCATACAAAATGAAACAGTCTGATTCTTCAAAAGATCCACTTGATATTAATACTTTAAATTTCTTTGATAATTTTGAGTCAAAAACCAGAACTCCTAGTCCCTCTCCCAATGATGAAACAGAGGATATAAATGTAACATCTGTAAGTAGAGAAGGTAATCTAGGTGAATCTGGTAGGGTAGTGGATGTTGATCAGGATATTGTTTTAGAACAGGTTCTTAATTTTGATCCACCACAGCAATCAGATATGCCTAGTTTTGCAACTCCTGTAGGTGATAATAATAATTCTGAGGGAAATATTGTTTCAGTAACAGATGTGCCTAGTTTTCAAAATGTTGTTCAAAATCAAACTGAGGAAGGAACTACTAGTTATAGGAGGTCTAGCAGATCTTCTAAATTGCCTACTAAACTGAATGATTATGTTCTTGATTCTAAGATAAAGTATGGTTTGAATAAGTATGCTAATCATACTTGGTTAAGTACTGATAATTTTTGTTTTGTTGCTAATATGAATAAGTCATGTGAACCTTCTTCTTATGAGGAAGCTTCACAGGATATAAATTGGAAAAATGCTATGAATGATGAGTTAGTTGCTTTATATGAAAATGATACATGGGAAGAAGTTGATCTTCCTGAAGGAAGAATTCCTATTGGGTCTAAATGGGTTTGGAAACTTAAGTTGAAATCTAATGGTGAAATTGAAAGATATAAAGCTAGAGTTGTGGCTAAGGGTTACAGTCAAAAATATGGTTTTGATTATGATGAGACTTTTAGTCCTGTGGTTAAAATGGGTACTGTTAGGTGCTTATTAAGTATTGCTGTTCAAAATGATTGGAAAATATTTCAAATGGATATTAACAATGCTTTTCTATATGGTGACTTAAATGAAGAGGTTTATATGTTGCCTCCACCTGGTTTGTTTCCAGAAAATAATAATAAAGTGTGCAGGTTAAAAAAGTCTCTTTATGGCTTAAAACAGGCTCCAAGACAATGGAATCTTAAATTGTCTGAAGCCTTGTTTGAAGCTGATTTTGTACAGTCTAAAAATGATCATTCTTTGTTTGTTAAAACCAAGGGAAGTTCTGTATTGTACTTACTTGTTTATGTTGATGATCTTGTAATTACTGGTAATAATGAAAATGAGATTGAGGTTTTTAAAACTTTTCTGAGAAATAAGTTTAAAATCAAAGATTTAGGAGAATTAAAATATTTTCTTGGAATTGAAGTTTTAAAAACTGATAAAGGCTTGTGTTTAAATCAAAGGAAATATTGTCTTGAGCTGTTAAATGATTATGGTTTACTTGGTTGTAGACCTGTGTTAACTCCTTTTCCTGAGAATATTGTTCTAAATCATAAAGAAACTAGTGATGATAAAAAGTTGAAAAATATTACTAGTTATCAGAAACTTGTTGGGAAGTTGATATATCTTACTATGACTAGACCTGATATTTCTTATGTTGTGCACTGCTTGAGTCAATATATGCATTCTCCTTTGAAGTCTCACTTTGATATTGGCTTAAGACTGTTAAAGTACCTTAAGCTTGCTCCTGGTAATGGTCTACATTTTAGTAAGAATGATCAAGGTTTTAAAGTCTCTGCTTTTTCTGATTCTGATTGGACTAAATGTCCAGTGACTAGAAAGTCTGTATCTGGATATTGTGTTTTTGTTAATGGTAACTTGGTTTCTTGGAAGAGTAAGAAACAAGCTACTCTGTCTAAATCTTCAGCTGAGGCTGAGTATAGATGCATGGCCTCTACTACCTGTGAGGTTATGTGGATTCTTAAAGTTCTAAAAGACTTGGGTATTACTGAGCAATTGTTGCCAGTTGAGTTATTTTGTGATAACAAGGCTGCTATACAAATTGCTGCTAATCCTGTGATGCATGAAAAAACTAAGCACTTTGATATTGATGTGCATTTAATTAGAGAAAAAGTTGCATCTGGTTTGATTAAAACTGTTAAAGTTGACTCTAAAAGTCAAACTGCTGATGTTTTGACTAAAGCTCTTGGGTCTATTCAACATGGTGTTATGGTTAGAAATCTTGGTATGATTAATCTGTTTGCAGGTTCATCAGTTTGAGGGGGATGTTGAAAGTACTGAATACTTCTTTAACAATCTGAACCTTCAGGGGTGTATTATGTAACTTTTTTATACTAAGTTTCTAACTCTTAACACTTTGGGTATTAGTTGTTGAGTTTATTTGTGCAGGGTTGAGAGTGTAAAATATCTGGCTATATAAGGACTTATTCTGCTAGAGTTTATCTCTCTCTCTCTCTCTCGATATTCTCTCTGAAAGTTTCTCATACAAGTTTGGTTGATCTTCATTTGGGTTTCTTTGGTTTTCTGGGTAGTTTACTGGTGTAAACAGATTGTAGATCATCTTGATCTTTGGTTTGGTTTTAGTGTGTGAGTGATTGTATTCTATTGTTGCACCTAATAGAGGGACAACAATCTTTCTTTGTATTTGTATTGATTAACACCTGTGTTGGGGACTAATCTACTGTGTTTATCGTTATAATAAAATATTATCACCAAGGGGTGGTTGGTTGGGTGATTATTGATATTGTTCTGTACCATTTTAACACTATAACTTGCACAATGATGCCTGCTCTACTAATCTCTCTTGGTATAGTGTGGATGTTGGTTGGTTGTTCTTAATGAGTAGTTGAGTAGGAAGTGTAATTGTGAAGTTATGTGCATAAAAAGGGTATAAAATTTGTGTCTGGTTTGTATGGCTTGTTAGATCTCCCTTGTTTTTGATATAACAGTCATAGGTATATCTGATTTGTGACATGTCATATATTGGATAAGTAGTTCCAGATATCGGATAGTATGTGGTTGTGTTGTTTGCTTCTGTATTTCAGTTCTTTGTATCTCTATTGGGCATGTCCAATAAGAGTCATGATCTTATTCTAATATGTGTTAGATATTAATATAAGTTTACTCTTTGCACAAAAACAAAAAAAGTAAAAGTTTAGCCTTCGATCTAGCAGATACAATAAATATAAGTTTAGCCTTCAATCTAGCAGATACAATAAAAAAGCAACTCCTATGGTATCTAATTATAACAATGTTTTGTATCCAGATTTTGACATGAACAATGAGCATTAAAAACCAAAATAGAAACCGAGAACTGTATGGAGCTGCAGGAAAGTTGCTCGACAGTTATTGTGCCCACAATATGTGGTTCAAGCATTTTCAGCTATGAAAAATAAGTTCAATTACAGTAAAATCGCTCCACACGTCCTTTGTTGGAAAATTTAGTGCACTTGTGGGATTAGTTCACACCTTGTAATGGGTTAGGAGGTACGGAGTGTACACCCATTAGGTCCATGAACACCCTGACTCTTATAGTGGTTTGTATTGGTAGTACTGGTGAAAGTACTGCTTGGTGAAAGTACTGCTTGGTGAAAGTACTGCTTGTGGAAAGTACTGCTTGTGGTTTCCACTGATAAGCAGTGTTTCCACTGATAGGCAGTGTTTCCACTGAAGTGGTGTATCCACTGATAGTGCTATGAAAGTACTGATAAGTAGTGTTTCCACTGATAGGCTGTACTTCCACTTCAAGTGAAAGTACTGCTAGTGGAAAGTACTGCTTACGGAAAGTACTGCTAAATGGCAGTTACAACTTCTTTATGACCACGTTTAATTGGTCATGTAACCACTAACGGCTATAATGGTGATAATTATGAGGCTATTAATGGGCCTATTAATACTCATAATTCCATTGGAATAGCTCAAGAGTAACCTCCTATATATAGGAGATCTGAACATGCATGAGAAACACACAGAAAACGTAAACACTTACTAGCGAAAGGGTTATAGAATTGTGCCTAATTCTCTAACTGCATTTGGTCTTATCCCAAGTAGATATTCGTGATACCCAGGCATTAGGGTCAAATAGTTTACTTTGGAAAGTGATCACACGATTCCAAGTGATATCCGGTAACCACCAAGTGGTATCTGTTACTACTAACAGTTTGTTTGTTTCTGCTGAAGAGTTGCACATTTCTGCTGAATTGATTATCTTCACCCTGCTTTGGGACGAATACACACCAACAATCAAAGTAAACTATTTTGTGATAATCAATGGCAACTGCTGAAATGAAACACATGGCTTCAAACTTTGCTAAGCTGGACAAGTTTGAAGGGGTAGAGTTTAGGAGGTGGCAGAAGAAGATGCACTTCTTGCTGTCAAGCATGAGTGTGGTCTATGTGCTGACTACTCCAATTCCTGATGATGGTGATGATGCTACTGTGGAGCAGATCAGGAGGAGGAGCAAGTGGGAGAATGATGACTACATATGCATAGGTCTTATTCTGAATGGTATGTCTGATTCTTTGTTTGATATTTATCAGAACTTTGAATCTTCCAAAGAACTGTGGGATTCCTTGGATGCCAAATATATGGCTGAGGATGCATCAAGTAAGAAGTTCCTTGTTAGTAATTTCACAAATTACAAAATGACTGATTCAAGACCAGTTATGGAACAATACAATGAACTTCTTGGAATACTTGGAAGGTTTACACAACACCAAATGAACATGGATGAGGCTATCAAAGTCTCTTGTGTCATTGACAAACTCCCTCCTTCATGGAAAGATTTCAAGCATACCTTGAAACATATGAAGGAGGAGTTAACTCTTGTTGAGTTGGGCAGTCATCTGCATATTGAGGAATCTCTCAAGGTGCAGGATAATGACAAGCCAAAGAGTAGCAATGCTGCTGGACCATCTGTTGTCAATATGGTAGAGCATAACAACTCTACCAGGTACAATGACAACAAAGGCAAACGCAAATATCATGACAACACAAGAGCAGATCCTAACAAGAAGGCAACACCTACTTGTTGGAAATGTGGCAAGAATGGTCACATTAAAAGGGACTGCAAGGGTGTTAAAGTTGGTGGTAAAGCCAATGGATCAGGCACTATTGGTTCAGGGAGTGGTGGTTCAGCCAACTCACTGAAAGGTCAGAATATGTTTAATAAGTCTTTTCAGATTTATTATGTTACATATGTATCTGAATCTTTTTATGTGCGGGATGATGATGTTGCGTGGTGGGTTGACTCTGGTGCAACAGTTCATGTGTGTAAAGATAGAAGCTAGTTCAAGACTTATGAGTCACTGAATGATGGTTCTATTCTTCACATGGGAAATGAGTCAACAGCCTTGGTGCATGGTCGTGGTTGTGTAGATCTTAGGTTTAGTTCAGGAAAGATTGTAACTTTGTTTAATGTTATTCATGTTCCTGATATAAGGAAAAACTTGGTTTCAAGTAGTGTTTTGAATAATCATGGATATAAACAAGTTATTGAATCTGATAAATTTGTTCTTTCTAAATGTGGTGTTTTTATTGGTTTTGGTTATTTATGTAATCAAATGTTCAGGCTTAATATTACCACTGACAGTGTTATTTCAGCTTTTGTGACCACATATGATCAGACTGATTCTAACCTTTGGCATGCTAGACTTGGTCATGTTCACTATAAAAGAATGCAAGATATGTCTAGGGATGGTTTAATCCCTGCTTTTGACATGGACACTGAAAAGTGTAAAACTTGCATGTTGACCAAGATAACCAAGAAACCCTTTCAGGGTGTTAGTCGTGAGACTAAGATCTTGGAGCTTATTCACAGTGACCTGTGTGATTTGCATGTCACTCCTTCTTTGGGGAATAAGAAGTACTTTGTGACATTTATTGATGATGCTTCTAGATTTTGTTATGTCTATTTGTTACATACCAAGGATGAAGCATTAGATAAATTCAAAGTGTTTAAAACTGAAGTTGAATTACAACTTGGGTCTTTAATCAAAAGATTAAGGACTGATAGGGGAGGTGAGTACATGGATACTCAGTACTTTCAGTCTGTTGGAATAATCCATGAAACAACTGCCCCTTATACTCCTCAGCAAAATGGTATTTCTGAAAGGAAAAACAGGGTGCTGAAGGAGATGGTTAATTCCATGTTGTCCTATTCAGGACTAAGTCAAGGGTTCTGGGGTGAAGCTATGTTAACAGCTTGCTATTTATTAAATAGGGTTCCAAACAAAAGGAACAAGGTTACCCCTTATGAACTCTGGACTAAAAAGAAACCCAACCGGAATTATCTCAAGGTTTGGGGTTGTAGGGCTGTTGTAAGACTCCCTGATCCAAAGCAAAAGACTTTGGGTGAAAGAGGCATTGACTGCATCTTTGTTGGATATGCTGAGCATTCCAAGGCTTTTAGGTTCTATGTTATTGAACCTAATGAACATGTTTCAGTTAACACAATAATTGAATCAAGGGATGCAGATTTTGATGAGAATAGATTCTCATCAGTCCCTAGACCAAGTCAGAGGATTCCTAATGGAACTCATGACACTGGTGTATCAGAGGTCCCTGATGATGAACCATCAGTGGTCCCTGATGAGGTTGTGGTTCAACAACCTGAACCTGTGCTCAGGAAAAGCAAAAGGGTCAGGACTCCAAAGTCATTTGGACCTGAGTTTCAACTATACTTAGTTGAAGGTACCAGGGATGAGGTCTCAGACCAATACTCCTATTGCTTCATTGTTGAGGATGACCCCAAAACATTTGAAGAAGCAATGAAGTCCCAGGATATTGCTTTATGGAAAGAAGCAATCAATGATGAGATGGATTCCATCATGGGGAACAACACTTGGGTGTTGGTTGATCTACCACCAGGTTGCAAACCTTTGGGTTGCAAGTGGATTTTCAAAAGGAAAATGAAGGTAGATGGAACTATTGAAAAGTTCAAGGCTAGATTAGTTATTCAGGGCTTTAAACAAAAGTCAGGAATAGACTATTTTGATACTTATGCCCCTGTGGCTCGTATCAGTACCATAAGACTGCTGATTGCTATGGCATCTATTCACAATCTGGTTATTCATCAGATGGATGTGAAAACAGCTTTCTTGAATGGTGAATTGGAAGAGGAGGTTTATATGAACCAACCTCAGGGCTTCATCATGCCTGGCAATGAAAACAAGGTGTGTAAACTGATTAAGTCTCTTTATGGACTTAAGCAGGCACCTAAGCAATGGCATCAAAAGTTTGATGAAGTGGTTTTGTCTAGTGGTTATGTTCTTAACCAAGCTGACAAATGTGTATATAGCAAATTTGATGAATCTGGTAAAGGAGTCATCATTTGTCTATATGTTGATGACATGTTGATCTTTGGCACTGACCAAAATCAGGTTGACCTGACAAAGGAATTTTTGTCATCAAGGTTCTCCATGAAAGACATGGGGGAGGCTGATGTTATCCTTGGTATAAGGATTAAACATGAAAGTAATAGAATTTCTATCTCTCAGTCTCATTATATTGAGAAGGTACTGAGGAAATTCAATTACTTTGATTGTACTCCTGTGAGTACACCTATGGATACTTGTGAGAAGCTAATGCCTAATCATGGCAAGGCTGTATCTCAACTTGAGTATTCTAGGGTAATTGGCTGCCTGATGTATGCCATGACTTGTACAAGGCCTGATATTGGTTTTGCAGTGGGAAAATTGAGCAGGTATACTAGTAATCCTAGTGCTCATCACTGGCAAGCAGTTCAGAGGGTACTGAAGTATTTGAAGAGAACTATGGATTATAGTCTCTCATATACTGGTTACCCATCAGTGTTGGAAGGTTACACTGATGCAAGTTGGATCAGTAACACTGAAGACAATTCGTCTACCAGTGGCTGGGTATTCCTACTTGGTGGAGGTGCAATTTCTTGGGCATCCAAGAAGCAAACTTGCATCACCAGTTCAACAATGGAATCTGAATTTGTGGCTTTAGCAGCTGCTGGTAAAGAAGCTGAATGGTTGAAAAACTTGCTTCTTGAGATTCCATTGTGGCCTAAACCTATAGCACCTATTTCTATCCGGTGTGATAGTGCAGCTACATTGGGTAAGGCTTATAGCCAGATGTACAATGGTAAGTCTAGACACTTAGGTTTCAGGCATAGCATGATTCGTGAGCTTATCATGAATGGGGTGGTATCTATAGAGTTTGTGAGATCTCAACAGAACTTAGCTGATCACTTGACGAAGGGTCTGGCTAGAGACTTGGTTATAAATTCTGCTAAAGGGATGGGTTTAAGTCCAACTTAGTCACTGAATGCTAGGACACCCAACTCCCTCCCAAGGAAACTTGGGAGCTGAGTTCAATGTGGAAAGCTGAACATTCAGTGGACTGGAGCACATGTTTTATTTACATCCCAAGGTTGTGCTCAGAACCTGCTGAAAGGAGGATGAAGTCTTTACTTCTTAATGGTTATTTTTCTTTGAAAAAGTGCTTGGCAGGAGCATGACTAAAGAGGAACCACCTATGTAAATGTTGAAGTTTTGCCGCTTCAGGAAGCTTTGGACTTTTAGCTTTTACAACATTTATGAATTTGGATATGGACACATGGCTTGTATAGTGTCAGGAGCTGTTAAGTGTTTGAAAACTTGTGTGTATTTTATCTTCAGGTATTCAAATGGGTTGAAGGGTTCAATTCTTAGAACACCCTGATTCTCGAATATTTGAACGTGTAATTTACTAAGATGGAAATTCAATCCTCAGGACATTTTCGTTTATGCACATGTTTTGATTGATGTTTATTTTTCATGCAAAGGAAGTGAACTAAATTTGGGGAGGATTGTTGGAAAATTTAGTGCACTTGTGGGATTAGTTCACACCTTGTAATGGGTTAGGAGGTACGGAGTGTACACCCATTAGGTCCATGAACACCCTGACTCTTATAGTGGTTTGTATTGGTAGTACTGGTGAAAGTACTGCTTGGTGAAAGTACTGCTTGGTGAAAGTACTGCTTGTGGTTTCCACTGATAAGCAGTGTTTCCACTGATAGGCAGTGTTTCCACTGAAGTGGTGTATCCACTGATAGTGCTATGAAAGTACTGATAAGCAGTGTTTTCACTGATAGGCTGTACTTCCACTTCAAGTGAAAGTACTGCTAGTGGAAAGTACTGCTTATGGAAAGTACTGCTAAATGGCAGTTACAACTTCTTTATGACCACGTTTAATTGGTCATGTAACCACTAACGGCTATAATGGTGATAATTATGAGGCTATTAATGGGCCGATTAATACTCATAATTCCATTGGAATAGCTCAAGAGTAACCTCCTATATATAGGAGATCTGAACATGCATGAGAAACACACAGAAAACGTAAACACTTACAAGCGAAAGGGTTATAGAATTGTGCCTAATTCTCTAACTGCATTTGGTCTTATCCCAAGTAGATATTCGTGATACCCAGGCATTAGGGTCGAATAGTTTACTTTGGAAAGTGATCACACGATTCCAAGTGATATCCGGTAACCACCAAGTGATATCTGTTACTACTAATAGTTTGTTTGTTTCTGCTGAAGAGTTGCACATTTCTGCTGAATTGATTATCTTCACCCTGCTTTGGGACGAATACACACCAACATCCTTAAGTCTTCAAATCATACTAAATGTCAACTCCTTGGAAGGAGAGGTACCCTCGTGTTTACACTTTTATAATTGTCCATTTTTAGTCGTTCGAATAGAAAATCATGGGCACCATTTTTATATTATAAACTAAACATCATGTGATGGTCACTAGTAGCATATTAACAAATGATCGATTAACCAAATTGTTAGTAATTTATTAAATATGTCCTACAAACAATGTCGAATCTTTAACTGTTTCTTAATATTAAATACAGATCAGCTGATTGTTCTTATTCA
This sequence comes from Chrysanthemum seticuspe, assembly GCA_019973895.1. Lineage (NCBI taxonomy): Eukaryota > Viridiplantae > Streptophyta > Magnoliopsida > Asterales > Asteraceae > Chrysanthemum > Chrysanthemum seticuspe. Next base: position 355,954,977 of record BPTQ01000007.1, on the reverse strand, counting down.
CAAACTATTACAAAGAAATTAATAAGAAGATCTTTAAGCTTCAAGTCATCACGTCACCGGTGATGATCGTTCTTATTTAATTTTGTTGATAACTTGCAGTACTTCACAAGGTAATATTACATCACTTTTCTGCCCTTAAGTAATTCCATCAGTTACGTTTCAATGGTTTCCATGTCTTTGATTCTCAAAAAGTTTTAAGCTTCAAGTCATTACAAATAATAAATTCATGTGCCAAAACACAGATTTCAAATTTACCAAAGTTAACTGAAATAAATATATCATCTGATCGAGAATATATTTAGGTGTGATAAGAACGTATGTGTAGTGCTTACTCGAGTTTTGAACAATTTCTTTCATTTTACTGGTAATGGCGACTATAATCACGGTTCTGTTAAGAATTTACAGTAAGTGGAGTGTGTTTGGCAAATTAGTAGCAGCTCTAGTGGTTAAGTTGCGAGTTCTCCTATTTGTCTATAATATAAATTTGATGAAAAGCACAAATGATAAACACAATTGGTTAAGGGTACGTAAAAATGGTAATTTTTTATTTTTAACTAAAATGTCCAACTTGTTCCGACTCAAAACAAGTTAGACATTTTAGTACTCACAACTTCTGAGTACTAATCAAAGTAGCTCTGTAATAAAATAGAAAAAATAAAGAATAAATGCAAAACATTTTTTCAAAATACAATTAAAGCTAAAGCTTAGTCATTCAAACATGGAAGAACTTACTTTCATCTATAGGAAAAAAAGGAGTTTGCTCTTCTATTTATTTATGATCTCTATGCTGATCTATAACACCATGCATCTTTATTTCTAACTTAGTTAAGATGTACTTTCGCAAAACTTTTGGAACACTTGGTAATGTAATATTCCCTATCGATCCTTCTTCTTAAAATACTTACTAATTAAAATAAAATTTTCAGAGTTTTTTTTTTTTTTTTTTTATTATTTTTTTTTATGCCATAATATTTTGGTTTTACAACCATGGGTTCTAATGAATAGCTGGTACGGGCACGCAGAGGATGGTTTTATTTCTTAGATCCACAATAAGACAATGATCACAATCTCATTTTCAATCTCAGAACCTCTGTAACAAGTGCAGCAGACTAGCAAGTCCAATGCTGCTTACATTATTTGTTCTGATAGTTAGCAGCGTGGAGGTTACCGAGTCACGGTTTTTAGTTAAGACATTGCCAGGCTTGGTTGGTGATCTTCCTTTTACTCTTGAAACTGGGTAAGGTCATGAACTTTGTAACAGAATCTGTTTCTATATGATTATTTTCCTTTGGTGTATAGTATATATAGTAGATATACTAACTCTAAACAAAATAATATGGTTTAAGTTACATTGGAGTTGGAGAATCTGAGGATGTTCAGTTGTTTTACTACTTCATTGAGTCTGAAGGGAACCCGAAAGATGACCCTCTAATGCTTTGGCTCACAGGAGGCCCTAGCTATTCTGCTCTTTCGGGCCTTTTGTATGAAATAGGTATCTCTTAAAAAGTGCTTACTATAGTGTAGTTAATTTTTGAACCATTTTACATCATTTTTGTAGCGGAGAACATAAACCATTGGTATTCTCTACAGTGCTAAACATCACTAAAGATCACTACTGTATACTTTGTTAATCTCACCCTTTACTTTCAAAGGAGCAAATAGAAAACTAACCCAGTGTACATACTATAGAAGTTTAATTGTAACTGACACTTACTTTGGTGGTTCTGTGCAGGCCCGTTCACTATTAACGATGCTAAATCCAAACTTGAAAATAAGCCAATACTTGAGTTCAACGCTCACAGTGTTTGTTTACTTATGCATACACAATCATTAATGTAATTAAACAAAGTTACGACTTTGATGCAAAATAAGAAACACTCACTCTCATGAAATGTGTAAAGTTTACATATTTAAAAGACATAAAGATTTCAAGAAAATACGATAATGATTGACTGAAATTACTAGAATATCAGTTGATTTATGGTAGAGGAATAGGAATTAAAGATGGCCTTTTTTATCAAGCGTTTGTGACCCGATAATCTTTATCTTTGCTTGTTATGTATTAGTTTAAAAACACTAAGGACTAGATATGTTAAAACTAAAGTTAATAACTAACTTATTAGTTATTTCGGTTAGGAAAAAGGGAAAGGGTGCATCGGTTCATTCATACCGATTCACAACCTGTATATATGTATAAACATACACGTTTAAAAAGTTAATCAATATAGACAAAATTTACTTATTCGAATACTTTGCAACTTATATTAAACCGATCATAGAATTAGGGACAACATTTGGCATCAAGAGCAAGGATTATATACACCGAAACAAATTCTGTTTCTACATCAAAACAATCAACGAGAAGCCATAGTAGGACGCAGGAAAAGAAGAAGAACTTTGCCGTTTTTTTTCTTTTAGCGAGGAACGTTTTCTGTTTTTCTTTATCTTCCAAAGAAAAACAAACAAGTTTGAATAAGGATAAGCGTAGAAGAGATAGTGCACAATCCTTTTGCGTTGGAAGTTGCAAGCGTACACATCAAACGATATTGGTGGGAGAAAACTTTGTTGGCAACAACGAAGGGAAGGAAGAGTCGGAGACTTTGTGAAAAACCGGTTGGAAACAAAGACACAAAGCATCATAAGACGCGGATTCTAGAAGCACATAAGACATTGTTGTGAAAGAAAAACGTATACGTAGAAGGAACAAGGAGTACTCAAGGAAAGCGTGTGGAGTTTGTGTTGGTACGACACAAGAACAACAACAACAAGAGAAAAGGAACAAACAAAGTGACTGTTTTGTTTCGGTAGAACAAAATCAGAAACAAAGGGACTGTTTTTTTTATTTGGCGTGGGTTACCAAGACTTGGTAACAAAGATTGTGTGTAGGAAACTTAGGGATTTCAAAGAGACCGAGATCAAGGACAACACACAAGAAAAAGGCAACATGTAGTACGGTACTAGGAGTTTTTGTCCTTGTTAAGTGTCGAATACAAATAAGTTTCGACAACAAAACAAGAACAAAAAGGTGGCCGAGGCTTGGTGGTGACTCAAGGGAGAATCCGTAAGCAACAAAGCAAGGAGGCCGTGGAAATTTTCGTTTAGACTCGTTGGGTAAAAAACAACAACGACAAGGCAACAAAAAAAAATCCGAGAGTTTCTTGTTGAAGGTTCTAAGTCGATTTTGAAGAAACAAGGACAACGACGCAAAAAAAACGAAGTGGGATAAAGTTCAAACATTGGTGATTGTTTTACTAACGAGGAAAAGGAATACAAACTTGTATTCACATCGATAACGAGATCACAAGTAACAATTTTTCTGGATTTCAAATTATATTAGAATAGTATAGATATATTAGTTTGTACTATTAGGAAATCCCGAAAACTATTATTGATCCCGTAGTATTAGGATTCCCGGAAACTATATTTTCACATTAGAAAGAGATACCATACTAAGAAAAGTAATTCCCATTAAACTAGAAAGTGAAGATACTAAACACGTTCAAAATGACAACCGACGATATAGCAACTACATCAACTACAACAAAACCCGTAACACCTATTGCACAATATCAATGCCCTAAGTTGAAAACCACAAACTACACAGTTTAGGCTATACAAATTAAGGTTATACTAGAGGCACATGGCTTATGGGAGGCAATAGAACCAAAGTTAGATACACTAGTTGATGATAAAAAGGATAAGGCAACGACTGCCTTCCTATATCAAGCGTTGATGGAAGATGTGATCTTACAAGTAGCGGGTTGTAAGACGGTAAAGGATTTGTGGGATTCTCTAAAGAAAAGACACGTTGGAGAAGATAAAGTGCAGCAAGCACGGTTACAATCATTGATGATTGGATTTAACTCACTTCAGATGAAGGAAGATGAGACGGTGGATGCATTTGCAGACAAGTTAAACGGCTATGTCACGAAGGCAAAAGAACTAGGGAAAACATTAGATGAATCACTTATAGTTAGAAAACTATTAGACTCCACACCCGATAGATTCATTCAGATAGTAGCATCCATAGAACAAACAAGTGATCTAGACGACATAACCCTAGATGAGATCACTGGAAAACTCAAAGCGTTTGAGGAAAGAATAAAACTCCGGAAGGGAGGTCAAGTTGAAAGCCAGGAGAATTTATTGTTTACACACGGTGAACACTCAGATAAAGGAAAGCGTTTTAGCAAACGTGGAGGTAGAACAAATTACTCACGAGGAAACTGGCGGAATAATAACAACAGAAACAACTCACAAAAGGGAAACTCAAATCATAAAGGAAACCCAAATAATTCAAGTAGGAAGGATTTGAGTAACATAAGATGTTTCAAGTGTAACAAACTTGGACACTTTATGAGTAAATGTAAAGCAACATCAACAACCCAAGAACAATCAAACCTTATCTTAGAAGACAATGAACCATCACTATTAATGACTATGCACGAAACTGAACACAAGGAAGTGTTGTTGAATGAAGAACAAATTCAACCAAAGAAATATGCTACAGCGGATACGAGCATATGGTATTTAGATAATGGTGCAAGTAACCATATGACTGGGATAAAGAGTCATTTTAGGGATATTGATGAAAGCGTAATAGGACGGGTACGTTTTAGAGATGGATCGTATGTACAGATAATGGGTAGAGGGTCTATACTGTTAGGTTGTAAGAACCAGGAGCAGAAGGTAGTATTGGAAGTATACTACATACCAAACCTCAAGAGCAACATACTTAGTCTAGGACAACTTACGGAAATAGGTTGTAAGGTCATTATGGACGGAAAAAAGTTGACTTTGTATGATAGAGTTAACATCCATATAGAACTTATATTTGTCGTAGAACCAATGAACCAATCATAGCTATCCATTTTCTATCTAAATTAATAAAAAATCATTTTCCACCCTTTTTTTAAAATAACATATCTTGCAAACGGTAAATATTCAAGCTACAAAAAATACACCGTCGTGACGAGAATTAAATTATCTTTCTATAGATATGCATTGTTATATACTTTCGATGAAGTTTTTTTTTTTAAATTTCGCCCAGAAAAATCACATGTGATTTGTAAAAATCACATGTGATTTTTAAAAATCACATGTGATTCGTAAAAATCAAATCACATGTGATTTTAACAAATCACATGTGATTTTTCTGGACGAAATTTAAAAAAAAAAGTCCGTCGAAAGTATATAACAATGCATATCTATAGAGAGATAATTTAATTCTCGTCGAGATGGTATAATTTTTTTGGCGTAACGATTAACGGTTTGTGAGATATTTAATTTTAAAAAAAATGGTGAATATATTTTAATAAAAGAAATGAGTGGCTATGATTGATTGATGGTTCTATGACAAATATGAGTTCTATAATAAACTTTTCTCTTGTATGATAAGAACAAGAAGTTGTTGATGAAGGTAGAAAGATCTAAGAATCGACTCTACAAGATTCAGTTACAGATAGAAGCACCTATATGTCTCTTAGCAAATATAGATAACCAAGCATGGTTATGGCATGCTAGATTAGGTCATCTGAACTTTGATGATATAAACAAGATGACTAGGAAAGGTCTAGTAGAAGGAATTCCTAGGATAAATCATGCAGGGCAGATTTGTGACGCATGTTTATTAGGAAAACACTGCAGAACACCATTTCCACACCGAGCCAAATTCATATCAAAGAACCCGTTGGACTTAGTATATGGAGACCTTTGCGGTCCTATTAGTCCAGCAACGCAATCAGGCAAGAAACTCATTTTCTTATTAGTAGACGATTGTACACGTTTTATGTAGGCCTACTTTCTTACATCGAAAGATGAGGCATTTAGTACATTCAAGGAATTTAGGCATAAAATAGAAATGGAAATGAAGTTGAAAATCAGGATGCTAAGAACGAATAGAGGTGGTGAATTCACATCAAATGAATTCACAAGGTACTGTAAGGAAAACGGAATAGGACAACAGTTGACAGCACCGTACTCCCCACATCAGAATGGAGTAGTGGAGAGGAGGAATAGGACAGTGCTATCAACTACAAGGAGTATGATGAAAGCAATGAATCTACCTTTAACTTTTTGGGCGGAAGCAGTTAAACATGCTATTTACATACTCAATAGGGTACCTACGAGGGCCCTGATAGATAAAACTCCATATGAGGCACTCTACAATAGAAAACTGAATATGGAAAACCTAAGAATATTCGGATGCACAGCTTAAGCAAAGATAATGATACCTCACTTAAAGAAGCTGGACGACAGAAGCATACCATTGATTTACTTAGGAGTAGAGGAAGGATCAAAAGCATGTAGGTTATATGATCCTATAGCCAAGAAGAAACATGTTAGCAGGGAAGTAAAATTTATGGAAACAAAACTGTGGGAATGGAACAAAGATGAAGAGGATACGAACACACAAGACACATTTTGGGTTAGTTTTGCGGTAGACGGAGTTGACAATGAAAACCTTACACCAGTCAACACAGAAAACGATGACAACACGTATCATGAACAAGATCAGATCCCTGATCCAGTTTCACCAATCACACCACCAGCATACAATTACGACCCACACTCAGAAGAGGAAGAGGAAGCTACTACTAGTTTCGTAGAGAACCCAAGAGATAGATTTGATGACACACCAGTACGTGAATACAGAAACATGTCAGATATATACAGGCATGCACGTAGAGTTGAACCACAAAGTTTGTTATTTACGGAAGAAGAACCCCGTAATTACAAGGAAGCATCAACAGATGAGAAATGGATTGAGGCCATGGAGATTGAATTAGATTCAATAAACAAGAATAATACATGGACTCTTACAACATTGCCAGAAAATCAGAAGGCAATAGGACTCAAATGGGTTTACAAGACCAAGAGGGATGCAAAAGGAAACATCATCAAATACAAAGCACAGTTAGTAGCAAAAGGTTATGTACAAGAACAAGGGATAGACTTCGATGAAGTATTTGCACCAGTTGCTCAAATGGGTTTACAAGAATAATACATGGACTCTTACAACATTGCCAGAAAATCAGAAGGCAATAGGACTCAAATGGGTTTACAAGACCAAGAGGGATGCAAAAGGAAACATCATCAAATACAAAGCACGGTTAGTAGCAAAAGGTTATGTACAAGAACAAGGGATAGACTTCGATGAAGTATTTGCACCAGTTGCTCGGATAGAGACAGTTCGGTTGATATTAGCATTAGCGGCATATCATGGATGGCAAGTACATCATTTAGATGTAAAATCAGCATTTTTACATGGAGACTTAAAAGAAGAAGTCTACATTACACAACCTGAAGGATTTATTCAACAAGAAAACACCGGAAAAGTCTATAAGCTTACTAAAGCTTTATATGGCTTAAGGCAAGCACCAAGAGCTTGGAATGTGAAGCTTGATCAAACATTAAAATCATTAGATTTTAAGAAATGTAATCTCGAACAACCAGTTTATAAAAAGCGGAACAAGAACTCTACACTTATTGTTGGAGTCTATGTAGACGACTTAATAATCACGGGCACTCCAAAAAAGGAATTAGAAGTATTTAAATCCCAGATGGAAGAAAAGTTTGAAATGAGCGACTTAGGATTGTTAGCTTATTACCTTGGGATAGAAGTTACACAGACAGGAGGAGAGATTACAATCAAGCAAACAGGCTATATTAACAAGATCATAAAGGAAACAAGTATGACGGATAGTAATGATACGAAGATACCAATGGATCCCGGTACTAAGTTGGTCAAGGCGGAAGATGGTAACTCAGTTGACGCAACTTACTACAGAAGCTTAATTGGAAGTCGCAGGTACTTACTACATACAAGACCAGATCTTAGTTATTCAGTCGGACTACTCAGCAGATTTATGCAAGACCCGAAGGATCATCACCTAAAGGCAGTAAAGCAAGTAATCCGATATATCAAAGGAACACAGGAGCATGGCATAATTTACAAGAAAGAAGGCGGCTGCAAGATTACAGGTTACAGCGACAGTAGTTATGGAATCAACACTGATCAAGGAAAAGGAACTACTGGGATAGTATTTTATTTTGAAGAGTCACCCATTACCTGGTGTACTCAGAAGCAACCAACAATGGCGCTATCATCATGTGAATCAGAATTCATGGCGACTACTGCAGCAGCATGTCAAGCCTTATGGTTAAAGAGATTACTTAGTGAATTAACTGGAAATGAAGAAAAGAAGATAACGCTGAGGGTAGATAACATTTCAGCAATAGCACTAGCACTAGAACAAAAAGTGGATTTGGCCACACCGAATATGTGTGACGATATACATATAGTCACACATGTTTTTTCGGCCGTGTGTGACTAAAGGTCGCGTGACCATAGGTACCCTATGGTCACGTGTTTGACTTTTTTTTACTCTCTATTGCAAAAGAGTAACCAAAACCGTAACATGTGTGACTAATTAGGTACAAATTTTGTTGGATTAATCCGTATTAGTGACCATAAACACTGTATAGTCACACAAAGCATGTTTGTTTTGGGTATTTAGTCACATACAATTAAGCATAAAGTGGCAAAAAGTGTTAATAAGTGTGACCATATGTTGTTTAAGGTGAAGAAATATGTCTTTTGTGTGACTATTGATCATCTAATGGCCACTTGAATTTTATGTTTGTGTGGCCTTTTCTAACATTTAGTCACACAAAGCATGTTTGTTTTGGGTATTTAGTCACATACAATTAATCATAAAGTGGCTAAAAGTGTTAATAAGTGTGACCATATGGTGTTTCAAGTGAAGAAAGGTGTCTTTTGTGTGACTATTGATCATCCAATGGCCACATGAATTTTATGTTTGTGTGGCCTTTTCTAACATTTAGTCACACAAATCATGTTTGTTTTGGGTATTTAGTCACATACAATTAACCATAAAGTGGCTAAAAGTGTTAATAAGTGTGACCATATGGTGTTTTAAGTGAAGAAATGTGTGTTTTGTGTGACTATTGATCATCCAATGGCCACTTGAATTTTATGTTTGTGTGGCCTTTTCTAACATTTAGTCACACAAAGCACGTTTCTTTTGGGTATTTAGTCACATCCAATTAATCATAAAGTGGCCAAAAGTGTTAATAAGTGTGACCATATGGTGTTTTAAGTGAAGAAATGTGTGTTTTGTGTGACTATTGCTCATCCAATGGCCACATGAATTTTATGTTTGTGTGGCCTTTTCTAACATTTAGTCACACAAAGCATGTTTCTTTTGGGTATTTAGTCACATGCAATTAACCATAAAGTGGCTAAAAGTGTTAATAAGTGTGACCATATGGTGTTTTAAGTGAAGAAATGTGTGTTTTGTGTGACTATTGATCATCCAATGGCCGCTTGAATTTTATGTTTGTGTGGCCTTTTCTAACATTTAGTCACACAAAGCATGTTTCTTTTGGGTATTTAGTCACATGCAATTAACCATAAAGTGGCTAAAAGTGTTAATAAGTGTGACCATATGGTGTTTTAAGTGAAGAAATGTGTGTTTTGTGTGACTATTGCTCATCCAATGGCCACATGAATTTTATGTTTGTGTGGCCTTTTCTAACATTTAGTCACGCAAAGCATGTTTCTTTTGGGTATTTAGTCACATGCAATTAACCATAAAGTGGCTAAAAGTGTTAATAAGTGTGACCATATGGTGTTTTAAGTGAAGAAATGTGTGTTTTGTGTGACTATTGATCATCCAATGGCCACATGAATTTTATGTTTGTGTGGCCTTTTCTAACATTTAGTCACACAAAGCACGTTTCTTTTGGGTATTTAGTCACATCCAATTAATCATAAAGTGGCCAAAAGTGTTAATAAGTGTGACCATATGGTGTTTTAAGTGAAGAAATGTGTGTTTTGTGTGACTATTGCTCATCCAATGGCCACATGAATTTTATGTTTGTGTGGCCTTTTCTAACATTTAGTCACACAAAGCATGTTTCTTTTGGGTATTTAGTCACATACAAATTAAGCATAAAGTGGCCAAAAGTGTTAATAAGTGTGACCATATGGTGTTTTAAGTGAATAAATGTGTGTTTTGCGTGACTATTGCTCATCCAATGGCCACATTAATTTTATGTTTGTGTGGCGCTTTCTAACATTTAGTCACGCATCGAATTAAGCAAACTGTGACCAAAAAGTGTTAATAATTGTGACTATATGAATCTTTTAGTCACATATAAGAAATCAATATATATCAAAACAAATTCTAATATATAAAAATATATTCAAATACAATAAAATTGGAATGTATATAAAATTGTAATGTCGTACATAATAAAATTCTCAATAATTTAACGACTTCTGACTCTTGATCTTCTTAGCTTCCTTTTGCATGGTATGACTAGAGACGTAGCGCTTCGTATGTAATTTAGGTGCAGTTCTGTTCTCACCAATCAGTTTTATGGTACTTGGTGGTGTTACCTGTAGGAAACAAAAGCAGGGGTATCAAACACTGAATTAAATATGAAGAATGATATATGTAGGTTTATAAAACACATGCATCTATGTACCTTTTCATCGAAAACCACTTGATCCTTTGGCCATGCATAAAAACCACCTACTGCATCCTTAACTGTTTTGAGACCGTTACTTCCTACATCCGGTATGCACGCTGCATCCACTAAAGATTTTTCAATAGACACTCTGTAGCAATCCTTTGGGAGTGGTTTGTTATGAAGCATTTGTTTTCCATCAGTTTTGTACACGGTACCCTCCGCAATAATAGTTGATTTCTTTAAGTGCCACAGTCTGCACTTAATTACCTAAAAAGATAATTTGTTGCATGTATATATGTATCAGTAATTAATTAAACTAAAGAACATATGAAAATGTTTAAATACATACTTGTGGTAGTACTGTTAATGGAGACTCCTGTTCTTGTGATCCAGAAAGTTGACGTGAAGAATCCTTTCGTTTTGATCTAGTCGATTTCTTAGATGTGACAGATTTAACAGTTTCCTATATGTATAATACACGGTAAATAAATAATGTATGTAGAATTCAAAAATCCCAGGGGGGTGATTTATTACTTACACTTATTTGAATTTCCTTTTCCAAAGTTGCAAGTCCATTAGACTTCTCAATGCTCGCAACTTTCTCACGTCCAGCAACACGTGTTCCGGCATCCTCATCAGCACTGCTATTTAAAAGATTAATGTTCACCGGAGACACCTGAAATATAAATTGTTTAAGAAGACTGCAGCAGTATTTAAAAGGGTAAAAAAAAGATGGAATGTTACTTTCTTATGTCTTACTTCCGTTTCTGTCAATGGAGTTGAAGTTGACTGCAACTGCCCCCTTTGTGCAGCCAATTGTTTCATCAAATCCTGTATTACCGCCTCTTTTTCTTGACGTTGGCGCCTCTCATCATCAAGTTCACTTTGAAGTAACACCACTCTTTCATCAGATGCTTGTCTGATTCGAGGCAGATCAAAATACCTCTTGTAGGTTACTCCACTTCCCACTCCTCTCGCATATCCTCCCTTTTCCTTACCTAATACAAATGTCATGACATCAGTGCCATGATCAAGCTTCAAGGTTCCTTGTTTGATCTTCTCCTCCGTCTCTTTCTGCACACACAATATGGGAAATAGGTTATTTAATTCTACCAGTATCAAATTATAAATAACAGTATTAACTTATAACTAACAGAATTAATTAATAACTAACAGTTTTAACTAATACACTATCAGTTTTAACTAATACACTATCAGTATTAACTTACAACTAACAATAAACATAATCATAAAATGAGTCAAACTTACAATTTTTTGTCCAACTGTTCTGATATCATCATCGTGAAATTATCCGTCTTTATTCACCCTTCCTTTCAACCACAGCGTACCACGCGGTGGTTCTTCATCTGGTTGAATTTCTTTATTCTCGATCTTATAAACATCAAATACATACACTTGTAAGATAAACCAATATAAACGAAAGTATGATGCTATTAAATGCAAATGTTTAATGTTTAATGTTACCATTTTATCCATCACACGGGCGTATCCACCTCGTCCCATTCTATGCTGATAAACAGACTTGGAACGCGCCACTTTAGATGCAGCTGATTTCACCTTGCAACACAAAATAAAAAAGGTGTTTAGATGTAGTAATGCTGATAGTATACAACTAATATATATGGAAACATCAAATGTGACAGATATTTGAACTTGAATAAAAATGAATAATTAACACCTTGTATTCCTCGGTGGCCGTGTAGTTTACAAAATTTACCCAATCTTCAGATTTTATAATTGCACTATACTTCGCCGGGACTTCATTAAGTTTTGAAAGGGTATTTTGGTTGGGCAATATGTAGTTTTCGGTCAATTTCCTTCGAAAATTCCTTTGAAGTTGACCAAGATGATTCATTATCAGCTTTCGGACAGTCAAGCCAACATCAAAATATCGCTGCAAAGATTAACACAATGTTGTTAATTAGTTGCACATAATGTAAATGCAGAGATAAACTTATTAACACCTTGTACCTACGACAACCAAGCCACTACTAGTTAAAAAAAAGTATATGTGTACCGTGATTTCGTCCCACATTTTATCTCTTGCTTCTGAATCAACCTTCCTCCAGGATAGAATCCTGACACCTATATGCTCACGAACCAAATCACCCAAAAAACTCGAAAACAATGCCCTGTTTTTTCCTGATATCCTATTCAGTGCATCGAAGGTTACACTGACCTTTATTCCGTCGGTTTTTCCATAATCCCTGCGAAACTTAGCTAACCTAGTTATGCCCCTCTTAACAACATTCGCATTTGAATGGTTGTTTTCAGCATCCTCACCCTCATCTGAATACGCCTCTGATTCATATCCAAATGCGTTATCATTTTCACGATCAGAATAAACCAAATCATCCTGACAATTGGTTTGAGTTGCCATGATTCGTCAGAAGTAATGTGTTAAAGAAAATTAGTAAACTTAATTGGTAAATAATGGTGTAAAAATTGAAGTTCTGGTTGTTTTGCTTGAATCCTGATTTATTGGAGTAAAATTAGGGCTCATTATGGGGCAGTTTTTCAAATAAGGAAACCATAAATTCCTAAGTACTTTTAAAAATTTTGGCTGAAATTTGGCTCCAAATTTCATAATTTTAAAATGTGGCTCCAAATTGATAATATAGAATTTAAATATTTCATTTTTGGCTGCATTTTGAAACCAACACACCCATGACAGAAATGGTTCTTACCCACAGTCCCAAACACCCATATAACTTCAAACCAGCTGTATCAAAGCACATATAACTGCAGCTACACTAAAATCTCACCACATGGCGCATACAAATGAAGAAACAAAATAAAAAAATGGAATTAAAGCAACTAATTAAGCAACTATAACTAATAAGCAGTCCCATATAAACAAGTAAGCACAAAAATAATCAAATCCAACCAAGGACTGCTGACACAACAAACAGCCCTGATACCTTACTTTAAGCCTATAAATAACCTATTTATAAGCACTTAAATAAGCTCTAACATCCTCCAACAGTAAAAAAAATCAAGAAATCATGTAAATGCAATTAACTTAAAGCAAAAACAACAACAAAAACACCCTAAAAATTGACAACAACCTAAAAAATGAACAACCTAAGCAAAGCACTTATGAACCGCATATCCATGGCTCAACATTGAACAGAGTTTGGATCAACCTCAAACCTACAATAATACATTCTACCAGATATGAACTTAAACACCACAACCAATTCCTAAATGCAAAACAACATTAAAAAAAGATGAAACAAACTAGCGAGCGCAACCCATTCCATTCCATTGGATAAACCATCAAAAGATCCATACATGTTTCATCGTTAATATATCTACAAACCATAATATTAAACCAAGACATTAGACATTATAAACAGATGACACTATAGCAAAAGAAACCATCCCTTTACATAGCGAGCAACCCTTCAACCATTCATCGACTTAATTTGTTCTTCCTTGGTCTCGATATCCTCCTCAGCTTGAGTAATGAGATCATTCAACCCCTGCAGCTTAGTCCTCGTAGCCTCCATGTCATGCCTAAGATCCATCAATGTGTCAAAATATTCATCCCCATCTCCAATAGCTACCATCTCAGCAATTAAAGCATTAAAATGCGCAATCTCATTCTTTACTGTGGTGGCCTCTTCGCGCATCCGGTTTATAAAGCCACGGAGACTGGAAATTTGCTGAGCCTTGAAGAAACTCATGTAACCATCAACAGATGTCTCCCCGCTAAACTCAATTAGGTCATCAATAACACGCTTAGCCAAATGGTTTTGTGGTGATGGTGTTGCCATTGATAATGAAATTGGGTAAAATATGATATTATTGAAAGATTGCAAAGAAAGGTTGAAGAAGAGTTGTGGGGATAGTGTGATAGAGAAGATACTTGTAACTCCTTATGAATTCAAACTATAAAGACCTAAACTTTGAAACCGCAAAACAAGTCCTCCTTTTAAACTATCACTATAAATTAATTAGGGGTGTTTATCCGTTTGGTTATCGGGTTGTTTGGTTTTGTTAAATCGGTAATCTTTTTATTCGGTTCAACACGAAAACCGAACCGAACCGAACTAGAATTAAACCGAAGGGAGCCGAAAACCGAATATGAATTCACTTCGCTTCTTGGGTTGACCCGAAAAGTCTTAAAAACGGATAAAACGGAAAGAAACGGACTAACGCAGACGGAAACGTGTAAGAACGTAAGAAAACGTATGGAACTTAAGAAAATGTACATTAATATGTAAAACATATTAAAGTGTATGAAAACGGACGAAGATGTCTAAAATAGATGAAAACGGGTAGAAATGGACGAAAACGGTCAAAAAACTTATACAAACGGACTAAAACATGAAAAACCCAGCGAGTAAGTGTAAACACGGACGAAAACGTGCAAACAAAAACGTAACGTATAAAAAGTGATTAAAAAGGACAAAGTCGTACGAAAACGGTTGAAAAAGTATGAAAACAGACGCAAACGTGTAAAACCGTATGAAAATGTGTAACAGTGTAAGAAAGCGTATGAAAACGGCGAAAAAGTATTCAAAACATATGAAAATGGCTAAAACGGACAAAAAACGAACTAAAGCGGACGAAAACGTATAAGAACGTAATAAAATGTATGTTAATATGTAAAACATATGAAAACAGACGCAAAACGTCTAAAATATATGAAAACGGCTAGAAACGGACGAAAACGGTCAAAAACTTATACAAACGGACTAAAACATGAAAAACCAGCGACAAAGTTTAAACACGGACGAAAACGTGTAAACAAAAACAAAAACGTATAAAAACTTATTAAAAAGGACAAAGTCGTACGAAAACGGTGGAAAAAGTATGAAAACAGACGCAAACGTGTAAAAACGTATGAAAATGTGTAAAAGTGTAAAAACGTACAAAAACGGACGAAAACATGTGAAAAGAGACGAAAACGTGTAAAAACGTACAAAATCGGAAGAAAACATGTACAAAACTAAGAAAACGTATGAACACGGACGAAAACATATAGGACAGACTAAAACGCACGAAAACGCACAAGGGTTGTGTTACCGTGCCCAACGTATATAACGCAACCCTAAACACAGTTTCACACAATGTTTTGAGTAAGACACATGAGTTAATGATTTTATGTCATCCTGAAATGTCAAAATTAACGTGCCCACCTTTAATAACTTTAATACAATTCATATAACCTTCACACTATAATATGGGTCAAAATCATTGGGTTATAGTTGCTTAGAGTTTTATTTTACGACATGATTCAATCAATAGTATATATAAAATTATATCTGAAACCATGTTACGGTTTTGGAAATTCAAACATGTTACGGTTTTGGAAATTCGCGTTCGGTTTAGGAAATTCAAACATTCAATCAATAGTATATATAAAATTATAGTCACACATGTTACGGTTTTGGAAATTCGTGTTCGGTTCGTGATCGGGTGATAAATAATAATGAAAGATATTTGGATTTCGTGAATAAATTGATGAAACATACACTAAAAACAAAAAAAGAGCAAGGTTAGATCAAGTGGTTAACACTCTTGCCTCTGGAGAAAGAGGTCAAGGGTTCGATCCTTACCCCTTGCAAGGCCGGAGGTTCTTTTCTACCTTTGGTAGTGTTAGGAATTAGAAATTCCAGGCATTAAAGAGTCGGTCACCTCAAGTATATGTAATCGTTAGAAAGCTCGTAGTCGTAGTTCTTTTAAGTTAAGTAGTATTTAGTTAAGTAACACCGTGGAGGACGGACGGGTCTTTACCCACTGTATGCCTGATCCACAGCCCAATGTGTGGCGATTTATTTAAGACTATAAATACTCTCTACCTCCCAAGGTAGAGAGTTGGAGCTCATAATAATATCTTTCACTTTCTCTCACTAAGTTCCCTAAACCTCTAACTTTCTCTCACTAGAATTCCACTTATACGCCACCTTGTTGTTATGGTTTGATGTGTATGTGAAAACTAATATCCTACAATTGGTATCAAGAGCCATGGTTAGATCATATCTTGCACATCTTTGGATTTCTAGTGGTTTTTAGGTGGTTTTTGAGTTTGAAAAAGTTTAGTGGTTTTTGCATCATTTGGTTGATTTCTTATGTTAAAGCTTGGATTTTGTTAGTACTTTTATGTTTAGAATCATCACAAGTGTTTAGGTTTTCATTTGGTAAGCTTGAATCATCTTGGTTGGGTTGTTTTTGGATTAAAAAGTGATGTTTATGTGGTTTCTCTTGGTAGCGACTTGATATACGGATTTATTTCTTCGTAGCGACTTGCTTCACAATTTTGTAGCGAGTTACAGCTTTGGAGCTAGCGACTTAGACCTAGCGATTAACAGTACAAGTAGTGGACTCTCCACTACGGGTAGCGACTTGGTGGTAGCGACTTGGTCTGTAGCGAGTTGCTCTTTAGCGACTTGTATCTCTAGCGACTTGAGTAGCGAATTGCTGCCAAAATTTTGCTAGCGACTTGAGGCTTAGCGAGTTACTACTTAGCGACTTGCTTTTGTCTAGCGACTTGGGACTCTAGCGACTTAGTGGTGTAGCGAATTAAGTGTTAGCGACTTAGTGCATTATCTTCTAGCGACTTAGTGCATTATCTTCTAGCGACTTAGTGCATTATCTTCTAGCGACTTAGTGCATTATCTTCTAGCGACTTGAGTGATTGTTTACGGTTTTCTCTTGATTTAGTAAAATCCCGTGAAAGAATCTATTTCCCAGTTTAATCATAGAGTTATTAAATCCCGTATAATTTGTTAACATGTCTACCAACGTCCCTACTATCATCTCCACTGTTGCAGAGGATGTACAAGCAGCTGGCTCAGATACTCGTCCACCCATGCTTGACAGAACTGACTACGATTCCTGGGCTCAACGAATCAGATTGTATTGCCTTGGAAAGGAAAATGGTGTCAACATTCTCAAATCCATTGATGAAGGACCATATCGAGTTGAGACGACTAGAGACATACTTGATACTAATGAAGATGGTACTCCTGTTTACGGAATGGACAGACCTAAGATGTATGATGAGCTTGATGATAAGGATAAAAAGAGATTCGATGCAGATATCAGGGCGTCAAACATTGTTCTTCAAGGTCTTCCTAAAGACATCTACAAGCTGATCAATCATAACACTGATGCAAAGGCAGTTTGGGATAATGTTAAGATGCTTCTCTCAGGTTCAGAATTAACTATGGAAGACAGAGAATCCCAACTCTATGATGAATTTGAGCACTTCAAGATGAAACCAGATGAGAATGTCTATGAGTACTATGTGAGATTTCATAAGTTAGTGAATGACATGAGGAACATCAAAATGACTATGCCTAACATTCAGCTGAACTCAAAATTTGTGAACAACATGAATCCCGAATGGCACAAGTTTGTCACCGCTGTGAAGCTCACTAAAGGATTGAAGAATACAAACTATGAGCAACTTTATGCCTTCCTCCTTCAGAATGAGAGACATGCTATGTTTGAAAAATTGATTCTCAATCAGTTCAAAACCAACCAGGGAGAGACAAGCTCGTCTAATAACTCAACAGCTTTCTACTCAAACATCGGAATCACAACCAAAGCATCACAAGTCATACCTTTGGGTAATGGTAATCACAAACTCATTCCTGATCCTATGTTCAAACAAGCTGATGCTGATGCTCACGTGGGTAACTTCATTAATCAACTAGCTCTTCTCATTAGTCAAAACATGAATTCTCTCCCACAAACCAACAACAACCTCAGAACTGCATCTAACCCACACAATCAAGCCACTGTTAAAGATGGAAGGATCGTGGTGCAACCAGTTCAGGAAAGACAGTATGATCAGGGAAGAGGTGGAGCCGGGAGAGGTTATGTTGGCAACCAGAATCGAGGAAGAAATGGTAACCAAGGTCAAGCTAAGCCAATCAAATGTTATAACTGTGGTGGTGAAGGACACATTGCAAGGAACTGCACATCTCCAAAGCGTCCACAGAATGCTGATTACTTCAGAGATAAGATGCTGCTGGCACAAGCTCAGGACAATGGTGCTGCTTTGGATGAAGAGGAATTGCTGTTTCTTGCTGAGGGCAATGCCAAGACCTATGATGCAGATGTGGATGAGCAGCCTATTCAGGAGATAGGTCACAATCATCATAATGCCTTTCAAGTCGCTGACTGTGATGCATACGACTCTGAGGTAGATGATGGACCTACTGCACACACAATTTTTATGGCTATCATTTCTCCAATGGTTTCTCCCAAGATCTCTTCTTCACCACAAGCTGGCCCATCCAAGGACAAACTCATCTCAGAGGTATTAAAACTATACGATGATGCCGATGTGCAACAGGTGCATGACAAAGTACAATCAACTGAAACTTTTGAATCAAATGTTGAAAATATGGGTAATAACAATATTGTCCCATACGATCAATACGTGAAACAAAGTGAAAGTGAAGTTGTACCAAGTGATGCATCTTCTGCAGTCAACAATGACTATGTCTTTGATGAATACACTGCATGTGCTCCTGATGATTCCGTAATTTCTGAACTAAATGCCTATAAGGAACGTGTTGCTATTTATGAACAACGTGCAAAATTTGAGTTGACCACTCGTGAGCAGGAAATGGATGACCAAGTGAGTACAGTAATTAGAAAAAGTAAGTTTAGAGAAGAAGTATTGAAACAAGAATTACATTCCTTGCAAGAAAAACTTTCTAAAACAGCTAAGCAAAAACAAGAACTTCAAGAAAATGTGAAAATGCTTAAGCAAGAATTTAATGCAAATGAATCAAAACTCTTGAGAGATTTTTCTAATCTGAAAACTTTGAAAAACAAACTTGAAAACAAGTTGTACATACAAGGAAACACCATTCAGACTGCTCACATGGTCACCAAACATCGAGTCTTAAGCGATAAGCATAGCATTCCCCTTGTTGAGGAACCAAATCCAGAGGTAATTAAAAAGGCTAGAAATGCTCATAAGGTGCTTTATGATGGTAATGAAATCCTTAAGCCTAGGCAGAAACCTAGTTGCGTTGAGTGCACTGAGGAAGATAAGAAATCAAATGAAATCACTAAGGAAAAGATGAATAAGAAACAAAATGATCCCAAATGCAAAGAGAAAAACATAATTATCACTCCTCATGATTACAAGAAGGAAAACTGGATTTCCTTGAACAAGTTTAAGCCTCAGACTTTGTTGACTCCCGAACAAGTCTTCTGGAAAAAGGATTTAGATAAGCAGAAAGCGGAAAATATTGTTGAAACAAACCCTCCCCTTTGGAAAATGCCTAGAGCGACTGCGTATCCTCCTAATACACCAATGCATCTTGTACCTAGAACAATTGCCACTAAAAGCAAGACATTAATTAGCCAATACGTTATATTTCAACTATTTGTTGATTTTGAGAAAACTTGCAAGAAAAGGATTACACCCACTGGTATAACTGAAGGAGAAAGGGGCTTTGAACAAATGAAAGAATGTTATTTAACTGAGGTCATGCCCTTCTTTAAACTTCTAAAAGATCACTTTGAGAGTCTTAAAAAGGGGATAGAAACTGATATTAAGGGAATGGAAAAGGAATTTGATGCAATGGTTGTTGAAGTTAGTGACTATGAGCGTGCACTGAAATATAATGAGATTGAGAGAAAGAACTTGCATACATTAAATGAGAATCTTATTACTGAATGTGTTGCTCAAGATGTGTTTTTCACTGCTTCAAATTGCTCTATTAATGCTTCCAAATTTCATGAACTATCTGTGGCCCTGAAAGTCTCCCATGATCGTGTCATTGAGCTTGAAAAAACTAATTCTAAACTAAACGAGAAAATTGAACTGGATGATCACGACAATTTCGTTAAACATTTTTCTAAACTAGAAGTTGAGCATTTTAATTTACAACTAAAATATCAACATCTTAAAGAAAATGTCAAAACTTCAAATGTCAAGACATCTTCAGATGCTCCAGAGTTTGATGCATTTTTTCAAATTAACAAACGGGATGAACAGATTCAAGCTCAGTGCAACACGATCAGAAAGTTGAAAGCCCAAATCTCTCAATTAAAGGGTCAAACAAACAATATGACAGGCTCCCAAATGCCTCCTCCTTTAGATTCTCAGAATTCTCAAACGTTTCATCTTCAAAACCTAGTAAATGCTTTACAAAAGGAAAACGAAAGTTTTCTAGAAGAAAATGAAAAGATTAAACGTCATTTCAATGAGTTATTTGAATCAATTAAAGTCACTCGTAACAAAAACAACGAACAAATAGCTTCATTGCAAAAGGAAATTGAGAATCTGAAGAGTCAGGTAAAAGGGAAAATGCCAATGACCAATGGGGAGAATGGTGTATCAAAGGTTCACTCTTGTAATAAATATGCTTTGTCTGTGACATATGTCCCTCCTCATCTAAGAAACAACAAACTAGCTATTCAAACATATTTTTCATCTCTTAAGGATTGCTTAGAATGCCTGCGTGAGATTGTTGAAGAGGATAAGCTAGAGAAACCTCATGATAATGCAATTGGACATGCATGCTTATATGCCAAACGATCTCAAGAAATCTTAGAATGTTTGATCACAATATGCCCAAAGACATTAGGTGAGAGAGTTAACCCTTTGATTCCATGCTTGATGCCTAATGCCAAATATGATATGCACTCGATTCCCAATGTTTTGAATGTGAACCGTAGTGTACCCTTGAGTAGTTCAGATTCTAGATCTGTCAATGCTAAGAAAGAGAACTCAAATGTGCCTTCTAGGAGTACTAATCTCAGTACCTCTAGTTTTAAGAAAGTGAAACTTAGTGCACCTGCATGTAGTTCAGATCCCAGCACATCTAAACAGGTGGTGCAAAGAGTAGTAAAACAAACTAATGTTCCCATTCCCTCTACAGGAGTAATCAGTGACATTAAAGGGAGCAGGTCAAAGTCTCAAGACAATACAAGGAATGATAGGACCTCGCAAGCTAAGAATGTGCACTGGAAAAGAGTAGAAGAACAATCTAGGAACTTTAAGTTTGAATCGAATAAAACGAATCGTGTTGACTCTAGTATTAGCCATAGGCGTACTGTAATTAATTCGAATTCTGATACTATTTGCAAACCTTGTACTGATGTCTGCTTGAATTCTGTTTCTAATCATGAATGTGGTGTTAATGTTCTGACTAATGATGTTAATTGTCCAATTCTTATTGTTAATGCTAAAATTCATGCTAAGAAGGCTAAAAGGCAAAAACGAATGAAAGTTAGAAAACAGTGGAAACCCACAGGAAGAACATTCAGTAAAATAGGCTTCTATTGGATACCAGTTGGTCATAAGACTAATCAGATAATGCCCACTAGAAAATGGATGCCTACTGGTAGAACTATTCCTTTAAGAAGTGATCACACTGTGAACAGGGCTAATACAGACACTAGTATTGCATCTATTCACAATGATTCCATTGCCTTACTTTCTGATATGAATGCTTCTATTTCTGATGTGGGTGTTCCAACCATTGTAACTAACCAAATGGAACCCATTCTTGCATGGGGATCCCAATTATCCAGTTATCCATTCTTGTCTGTGTTCAACTGCAGATCGTTCAAATCGTTCTGTGGTACCTGGACTCAGGCTGTTCCAAGCATATGACTGGAGACCGGTCGCGGCTCATGAACTTCGTGAGCAAATTCATCGGGACTGTTAGATTTGGTAATGATCATTTCGGTGCTATTATGGGTTATGGAGATTATGTTGTTGGTGATAGTGTCATCTCTAGAGTGTATTACGTGGAAGGTTTAGGTCATAATCTGTTCTCTGTTGGTCAATTCTGTGATTCTGATCTAGAAGTAGCCTTCAGAAAACATACCTGCTTTGTTAGAGATCTTAATGGTAAGGAACTGTTAAAAGGAACTCGTGGCTCAAATCTTTACACCATCTCTATCGATGACATGATGAGGGCCTCTCCAATCTGCTTGTTATCAAAGGCTTCAAAAACAAAGTCATGGTTATGGCATCGTCGTCTCAATCACTTGAACTTCGGCACCATCAACGATCTTTCCAGAAAGGACTTAGTTGTAGGTTTACCTAGACTAAAGTATGAAAAGGATCATCTATGTTCAGCATGTCAATTGGGAAAAAGCAAGAAGTATGCCCATAAACCCAAACCTACTAACTATGTCACAGAAGTTCTTCATATGATTCATATGGATTTATGTGGACCTATGAGGGTGCAGAATATCTTTGGGAAGAAATATGTGTTAGTTGTGGTTGATGATTACTCTAGATTCACCTGGGTCAAGTTCTTAAGGACAAAGGATGAAACTCCTGATATTATCATCAAACTCATCAAACAGCTGCAGGTTCGGCTAAACAAAACTGTCAGAATTATCAGAACAGACAATGGAACTGAGTTTGTCAACAAACAACTTAGTGAATTCTATGAAAGCGTTGGAATCAGCCATCAAAGAAGTGTTCCACGAACCCCTCAACAGAACGGTGTAGTTGAAAGACGAAATCGTACTCTTGTTGAAGCCGTAAGAACTATGCTTATCTACTCAAAGGTTCCAATGTTTCTCTGGGCTGAAGCAATTGCCACTGCATGCGACACACAAAATCGTTCCCTGATTCACACTATTCATGGAAAAACTCCATATGAACTTGTCCACAACAGAAAACCTAATCTATCTTTCCTTCGTGTGTTTGGTGCATTGTGTTATCCAACTAATGAGGGTCAAGACTTAGGCAAACTTAGGGCTAAAGCTGACATTGGAGTATTTGTAGGATATGCACCAAACAAAAAGGGATACCGAATCTACAACAAAAGAACCCGAAATATCATGGAAACAATTCACGTTACGTTTGATGAGCTGACCGGTCAAATGGCTCCTGGACACTCCAGCTCAGGACCCGCACTTCAAAACAGTCCCATTGGATCATCTCTTGTTCCAAACTCTTCTCGAGAAACTCCATATGTACCTCCATCTGAAGATGACTTAAAGAAATTGTTTGATCCTATGTTTGATGAACTGTATGATTCAATTACTAATGAGGTGTTGATCCCTACAACAGAGGATGCTCATATTCATGTGAATGAAGTCAATCCTTCAGTATCAATATCTTTAAGTCAAGAAGCACCTGCTGCTGATCCTTCAGTCTCATCAACAAATCATCATTCTTCAAATGTACATCATGGAAATGTTTCTGGCATCAATGATGAAGTTAATCCCTTTGCTACTCCTGAAGATGCTCCATTTGAAAACATATTTGCTACTCCTGAATCATCATCAGAACCATCTTCTTCAGGAGACATCGACTCTGCTACCTCAGTTCCTCAACAACTGCCACATGAACACCTCAGAAAATGGACTCACGATCATCCATTAGACAACATCATTGGAAATCCCTCTCGTCCTGTATCAACCCGGAAACAACTTGCAACCGATGCCTTATGGTGTTTCTTCAACTCCGTACTATCTAAGATCGAACCAAAAGATGTTAAAACCGCCATGAATGAAGACAGCTGGTTCAATGCCATGCAAGATGAAATTCATGAGTTTGATCGACTTGATGTATGGGAGTTATTACCTGCTCCAGATTGTGCTATGATTATAGCTCTCAAATGGATCTTCAAAGTAAAACTTGATGAGCATGGTGATGTGTTGAAGAACAAGGCTCGATTAGTTGCTAAAGGATATCGTCAAGAGGAGGGTATAGACTTTGAAGAATCTTTTGCTCCGGTTGCTCGAATCGAGGCAATCAGAATCTTTCTGGCTAATGCTGCTAGTAAGAACATGGTAGTATATCAGATGGATGTAAAGACGGCATTTCTGAACGGAGATCTTAAAGAAGTCGTCTACGTCAGCCAACCTGAAGGATTTGTGAATCAAGAGCATCCTACTCACGTTTATCGTTTGAAGAAGGCTCTTTACGGTTTAAAGCAAGCTCCAAGGGCATGGTATGATACACTGTCAAAGTTTCTTCTATCAACCGGAATCATCAAAGGAGCAGTTGATCCTACATTGTTCACCAGGAAGTCAGGCAAACATTTAATTCATGTTCAAATTTATGTTGATGATATTATTTTTGCCTCGACAGACCCAATGGAATGTGATCGTTTTTCAAATGAAATGAGTTCAAAGTTTCAAATGTCAATGATGGGACAAATGTCATTTTTCTTGGGATTACAAATTTCACAAAGTCCCGGAGGCATTTTCATAAATCAATCTAAATATGCAACAGAGATTTTAAAGAAATTTGGATTTGATTCAAGTGACCCTGTTGACACCCCCATGATTGACCGAACCAAACTAGATGAGGACCACTCAGGGATCATGATTGACCAAACAAAATATCGCAGTATGATTGGATCCCTGATGTACCTCACAGCTAGTAGACCAGACATCTTGTTCGCTGTTTGCATGTGTGCTAGATACCAGGCTAAGCCTACTAAAAAGCACCTTGAAGCGGTTAAACGGGTCTTTCGGTATCTCCAAGGAACCATCAATATGGGACTTTGGTACCCAAAAGACACCGGTATGTCACTAACAGCATATGCAGATGCAGATCATGCAGGGTGTTAAGATACTCGTCGAAGTACGTCAGGAGGTGCTCAGTTTTTGGGTGATAAGCTTGTGAGCTGGTCTTCAAAGAAGTAAATGAGTACTTCTATTTCCTCTACAGAGGCTGAATACATAGCCATGTCATCTTGTTGTGCTCAAATCTTATGGATGAGATCTCAATTATCTGACTATGGCTTTGAATTCAACAAAATCCCTCTGTACTGTGATAATAAAAGTGTTATTGCTCTCTCATGCAACAACGTTCAACACTCAAGAGCAAAGCATATCGACATTCGACATCATTTCACCAGGGAACAAGTGGAAAAAGGTGTGGTGGAACTATATTTTGTGAGGTCTGAATATCAGTTAGCAGACATCTTCACCAAAGCTCTTCCAAGAGAACGTTTTGAGTTTATTCTTCCACGACTTGGCTTGAAAAGCCTTCAACCAGAAACACTCAAACGTCTTCAGGAGGAAGACGAGGAGTAAAGGTCTTTCTTCTTCTATCTCTTGTATATATCTATTCAAAAATCAAATAGAAAAATATAAAACTTTCAAAATCCATAAAAATTTGAAAAATTCGAAAAAAAAAAAATAAAAAATAAAAAAATAAAAAAAAAAATCTTCAAAAAAAAAATATATATATATTGTCATTTTGTCATGTTTCTCTCGATTCGATAATATCTACGGTCTTGATGTTGTCATTCAAAGAATGACACGGGACTTTAGATGTTGTTCGAATTTTTATATAAAAAAAAATAAAAAATAAAAAAAAAATAATTCAAAAAAAATATTTTTGGGAGAAAGAGAAACAATGGTTTATTTTCTTTTTCAGGCAATAACCCGGTTTTTAAAGAAAGAACAGAGCCATGTTTCACCATGTTTTCAAATTCCATGCTCTGATTCTATAAACATTTATCTGCTGAAAACTAAATGCTTTGAAAAATAACTCGGTCTCTATTTTTAATAATCATCAGGACTTATTTGTCAAAATCTCTATCTCTCAATCAACAACCTATGTCATTGATTGAGGGGGAGAATGATTTCAATTAAATTAAAAAGTTATTTGGCATTAAATCGTTTTCAAAAGATATACATGCATGTTTTATCAATGGAGTTTAAAGTCTTAAAATCCGATCCTTATCAGTTAAAACGCGTTCATAATCAAGTCACAATTCCCCTTAAAAGCTTTCAAAATCAATTTAAATCAATAAGAGATCACAAATCTCAAATGATTTGATAATTGTGATCGGGGGAGAATGTGTGATTTAAAATGGATTTAAACTGATAATTCGGTAAATGGTTTTATAAGGATGTACATGATGTCCTTCCCACATGTGACAAACGATTTCAAATTTTCAATGCACATGTTGAGGGGGAGCATCTATCTTAAAACCTATGATTTGAAACGTGATCATTTATCTCAATGTGCAGGTTCCCTCTAGTATGTGCAAAACTCTTTTCAAACCTCGAGGCACATATTGAGGGGGAGCAAACTTGTGGAAACCTCATCCTTCCCGGAAATGCTTTATCTACTTGATTTGATCAAGGAAGGGATGTTGATATCTTTTAGAAAATGGTAATCAAAGAAGTTAATTCTTTCTCTTGCCTCCGTGTGCAAAACATTTTCTAATACTTGATGCACATGTTGAGGGGGAGTTCTCGTTCTAAAAATATCAAAAACAATTCAGGTACAAAATGCTTTGATAATATATCACAAGTATCTGAATTGATTTTCAAATGGTTTTCAATTGGTTCCAATGGCAGATGAACAATACCAAATAGACCGACCAACTTTACTTTATGTACGGTGATATATGGATGATAAGGTTAGGTATGTGTTCCCATGATCCGCCAGAACCGGAGGGATCTACCCAGGGACAATCCACTAGTTAATATAGAAGTCCTTAGGTATGATGATAAAAAGGAGAAAAGTGAGATATGGGAAGAGTGCGGACTGAAATAGAGCAAGTACTGGAACAAACCCAACAAGGTTCTTGCTATGAAGTCTCGGTAAGCACTGAAGGGGTTGAAGAATTAAAAAGAATTGAATGAGGAAAGGGTGAAAACAAATAGCCTTCCATTTATTCAACCTTAGGGCAAAAACCGGGTTCAATTCATATGCTACTGATGGTAACATCGGTATTGAAGACAAGACGTCATGGACCCAGTGACGCACTGCACTTCAACTTTCCAAACCACTCAAGTTCCTCTTAAAAGGACTTGTTTCATTCTCACGGGGAACCGACATTATCTATCGACTTTCTCTTAGAGATTGTTGATATTGAAGAAGGAGACCCTCTCCCTAGTCTCCGGCACAGGATCCAAATATGCACAAAATTGAGTCTAGAGCCACGAGATCATCAATAAATCTCATTAGGACACTTTCAATGAAGACTCTCTGTTTCACACAATGTGGTTAGAGAGATTATATCTTGAGTCCTACGCATTATCCTTGTGGTATTGCCAGAACATCTGAGTGATGTGTTTACATATTCACGATGAAGATGGAAAGCCTTCTGGAGCCAACATCAAACAAGCTCCTGGTAGGTGGCATGTGAGATCTATTATATAGATCAACCATGTGACAACTGAACAGAAACAATGGGGCGATTCAATCTCTTGAATCAATCCTGGTTCAGGTTATGGATTGACGGATACCTTTGAAAAACCGGTCTTTGTGCTTAACAACTCTTTTCTTTAGCACATCGACCGTGTACTCATTTTTCAAACCAAAAGGTGTTTTTATGATTGATAATTGATTTTCAATAAAACCTTCGTTGCATTGCAAAAACAATTTCTATTGAGCAATACACGATTGTTTTTTCAAATCTCTTTTCATCAATCAGTGGACTTGAAATTCGCTGGTTCACTCACTCCGTGTTGTCTTCTTTGAGATGTTCCGGTTTGAGAACAGCTAGAGCAGCTGCGAAACCCTGTCAAGGAAATTCTTCGGAATTATACCTGATCACAGGCAGTACATGTACTGATCAACGGGGAACCGTGGGTCGTGTACCTCAATTCAACGAAAGTGATCAAAGACACTTTCGTGCGATTTATTGCTAACTGTTGTATGCAGGTACACCCGACGTTTGCAGCTGATCAGAATGAAGCGGTCAATCCATTGCCGCATGCTCACTTAACACATTCATCTCAAAAGAAATCATGATTAGTGCATCAATGACTCTGATATTTTCACTCCATGCTTCTGCTACGCTGCTGCCAATATCATGAATCAACTAAAGCTTACGCTACTCTGATGAGAAGATATCATGATCCAGAATGTGAGCATGTCGGTCCTAAAGTCACAACATCACATATTACCAACACCACAAAGGATGTCTTAGAGATTTTTGATAGCTGATGATCTCAAAAGATGGCTCAAAATTATTATCACATGGATCAGTAAAAGACCTCCACTTGGAGTTTCCAAACATGCAATGTGAAGAATCAATGACTACGAGCTTAGAAGCAAAGGACTACATCAAGAATGCAAGAACAATTTTTAATGTAATATCTAGTTGTATTCAATGTAATTTTGGTACATGATTGAGGTGACCTCCCTTAGGGGGAGATTGTTAGGAATTAGAAATTCCATGTATTAAAGAGTCGGTCACCTCAAGTATATGTAATCGTTAGAAAGCTCGTAGTCGTAGTTCTTTTAAGTTAAGTAGTATTTAGTTAAGTAACACCGTGGAGGACGGACGGGTCTTTACCCACTGTATTCCTGATCCACAGCCCAATGTGTGGCGATTTATGTAAGACTATAAATACTCTCTACCTCCCAAGGTAGAGAGTTGGAGCTCATAATAATATCTTTCACTTTCTCTCACTAAGTTCCCTAAACCTCTAACTTTCTCTCTCTAGAATTCCACTTATACGCCACCTTGTTGTTATGGTTTGATGTGTATGTGAAAACTAATATCCTACAGGTAGAAAAGAAAGCAGCCTCTCAAGGGTTCGATCCTTACCCCTTGCAAGGCCGGAGGTTCTTTTCTACCTTTGGTAGAAAAGAAAGCAGCCTCTCAAGGGTTCGATCCTCACCCCTTGCAAGGCCGGAGGTCCTTTTCAACCTTTGGTAGAACCGGAAGCAGCCTCTCTACCTTAGGTAAGGGTAAGGCTGTCTACGTCTCAACCTCCCACATACACTGTGGAAGACGATATTGGGACCCATAACCCGTGGAAGACGGTACTGGGAGTTAGTTTATTTTTTTATTTTTTTAAACTAAAAACAACTAAATAAGCAAATAAATCAACTAACAAAAGTCGAAATAACGTAAAATGCACTTAATCCTAAAAATACCAAATATTGTAAATTTAAGCATAAAATTTAAAATTATTTTTTAAAAGTCCTAAATACTTAAACATATATATATATATATATATATATATATATATATATATATATATATATATATATATATATATATATTTTAAATTATACTTTTCTGAATTTTATTTTATTTATTATGAATAAAAAACCTTTTTAAACTAATTAAATGAAAAAAATCATTAAATCATAAGAGAAAAAACATTTTTAAACTAATATGAAAAATTTTCAAAAATTTAAGCAAATTTAAAATTCCCCCCACAAATTAAATTTATTCCCCCCAAAGTTTGCATCAAGGCATTTCAAACTAATTGCAAAAATTAACTCCTCATCCTCCTCCTCCTGTACCGCCACACCTCCCTCTCATCTCACTACAAATCCCGTCACCACCACAACTCTCCCGTCATAGACCCACCAGTCCCGTCACCACTGGTAAGTATTGTTATCTTCCTTTTGTACACATCGTTCTAACACATAAAATAACCCTGTTAAGCGTATTATAATTGAACATTTGTTTCAAGATATCCTCTTGTAAATTATGTCAGTTTCTTGTTAAATTTAGATAGTTAATTGGTTAAAAATTTTAAGAAACCCTGTTAAGCCTGTTACCACATGAACATGGAACCATAATTTAGCTAGTTAATTTCTTATTTTTCCTTGACCCAAACATCCCTTTAGGAACTGTTTCATTAGACTTTATTCAATTCTTAGCATAATTCAATACGACATTCAATCTTTGAGCTATCCTCATTACTTGGAATGTCTTTTTTAACTTTTAAGATCATCAATTGAAGTTTGATGTTGTCTTGTATAATCTTCAATAACTTGGACTGTCTTTTTAACATGCCTGCAGGGACTACATTTATAAACATTGCTGCTTGGATAAGTGGGACACATTTATAAACATGGACAAGTCTTGGATAAGAACTAATAGGACCAACAAATCTTATGTTGATGGAGTAGCAGCGTTTATTGATTATGCAGTACACAACTTGCGGAAGATGGGGAACATCGACCCACGAGTTAAGAAAAATGATCTTTCAATGCCATGTCCGTATACAGATTGTTTAAACCACATAGAGCATCAAGTGGAGAAAGTGCAGTTCCATTTATTCAGCAATGGGTTTGATCTAAGCTACCTAAACTGGACTAAACATGGAGAGAAGGATGAGTCATCAATAAGTACCGAAACACCTGTTAACGCTACAACAGAGTTTGTTGACGACACGGATTTTGCTTCAGATATTCCAACAGATGCCCCAGCAACAGTAGAAATGGTTAATGCTACAAAAGATAATTTTGATGAGGATGATCTTGTCAAGTTTCAACAATTATTATTAGACGCAGAGAAGCCTCTTTACGCAGGATGTCCTGACTTCACAAAGATGTCCGCAATAGTTAAACTACTCAACTTGAAGGGTAAGTACGGATGTTCTGATAAGTTCTTTACTGAATTACTAGGATTGTTAAAGAAGATGTTGCCTGCTGGTAACGAAATGGTGGAAAAAACTTATCAAGCCAAAAAATATTTGAAATTGATGGGATCAGGATACAAAAAGATACATGTATGTATCAACAACTGCCTTCTTTACTGGAAGGATGACAAGGATTTGACTGCGTGTCGAACTTGTGGGATATCAAGATGGAAGGTGGATAATAAGACTAAGAAAGTGTACGAAAACATTCCAGCAAAGGTAATGTGGTACTTTCCAATTATACCAAGACTGCAACGACTATTTAAGCTAGAAAGTATTTCAGAGGATTTAAGATGGCACGCGACACGGAGGATAACCGATGGTGTGTTACGTCACCCCGCAGATTCAAAGGCATGGCGTACCATAGATGAAAAATTCCCCGAAATTGCTGAAGATCCAAGAAATCTACGGCTAGGAATATCGGCTGATGGGGTTGACGTCAACTCAGGAAATAGGCATCACAGTGTATGGCCAGTTTTAACGGTCATATACAACCTTCCTCCATGGTTGTGTATGAAAAGAAAGTTTATCATGCTTTCGGTATTAATATCGGGATACCCGGGAAATGATATCGATGTTTTTTTAGAACCGTTTGTTGATGATCTGCAAACCTTATTCGATACAGGGGTTGATACATATGATGCATCCACAAAAGATAACTTTAATCTACGTGCCGTTGTGTTATGGACAATAAATGATTACCCTGCACTTGGTACATTATGTGGTTGCCCGTACAGTGGATTCAAAGGTTGTGTAGTATGTGGGAAAGATACAAACTGTGTTAGACTTTCTGCCTCATCCAAGCAAAGTTATGTTGGTCACAGACGATATCTACCATATGACCATCCGTTCAGAAGGCAAAGGAAGGCATTTAATGGACAACAAGAATTTCTCCCGGCTCCAAACCCAATGACCGGGGAACAAATATACAACGAGGTACAACATATTGAAAATAAGTGGGGAAAAGGAAAACGAACAAACAATAATGCATCAGAAAACCAAGAAGATACGAGCGGTAGAGGTGGGAAGATTCAAAAGCAGAAAAGAAACATAACAGAAGTAGAGGGTAGTTCAAGCCAAGTAAACGGACAAAACGGTGCGTATTGGAAGAAATTCAACATTTGGTATCGAAAACTTAGGTATTGGAGGCATAATTCTGTTCCACATTGTATTGATTTTATGCATGTAGAAAAGAATGTTGTTGAGAGTCTCGTCGGAACTTTGCTACATGTTCCAGGAAAGACGAAAGATGGACTGAATGCTCGATTGGATCTGGCTGAGTTGGGGGTAAAAGAAGAGTTGTTTGCTATGCAAGAACAAGACAAAACAACACTACCTCCAGCAGGTTACACATTAACGAATGCTGAAAAAGATATTTTTTGTGAAACTTTACACAACATCAGGGTACCACAAGGCTATTGTTCAAATTTCTCTTCTTTGGTCAGCCTAAAGGATAGGAAGCTCATTGGCCTAAAATCGCATGACTATCACATGCTAATGCAAGAGTTTCTGCCAATTGCAATACGTTCAATCATGCACCCACCCACACGATATGCTATTATCAGGTTTTGCTTTTTCTTTAAATCAATATGTTGCAAAGAAATAATATTGCAAGAACTAGATAATATGCAAGCAGAACTGGTAGTGACACTGTGCCTACTCGAGAAGTTCTTTCCTCCATCATTCTTTGATATTATGATACATTTGACTGTGCACCTAACTAGGGAGGTAAAATTATGCGGTCCCATATGCTTTCGGTGGATGTATCCATTCGAAAGATGTATGAAGGTTATTAAAGGACATGTGCGGAACAGAAATAGACCAGAAGGATGCATTGCTGAGGAGACTATTGCGGAAGAAACAATAGAGTTTTTTAGCGAATATCATAAATCCATGAAAACTGTTGGTATCCCACCTGATAAACATGAAACAGATGAAAATGAGGAAGGAAAGCCATTGTCGGCCGGCAAATCAACTGAAGTTTCTGCGGAACTCTTTCAGAAAGCACATTTGTATGTAATAAATAATACAGATGAAATTGTACCGTATATCGAGTAAGTCTTACTAACACATGTCTATTTCGTTACTGAAAATTAAATGATGTATCAAATATAATAATCAAACACGTTGTTTCAGGCGACACAAGCAAGTTTTGAAAGCAGAAAACCCGGGTAAACGAATAGCATTTCTGGAGAATGAGCACAGCAAATCTTTTGCCAATTGGTTACGCAAAGAAGTAATTAATCTTATGTTACTCAACATACCATTTCTAAACCTTATTTCTCAGCTCATTTTGATCTGAAAATTGGTGTACTTATTGTTTTGAGCTAATATATACTTCTAATGAAATTCAAGTTGAGAGAGAGTTACAAATCGACAAAGAAAGTGTATCAGAAACTGTAAGGTGGATATCCTATGGACCACGCGCCACCGTAGTGAAATACGATGCATATCACATCAATGGGTATACTTTTCATACGAAAGATCATGAAGGCAAAGTTTACCAGAACAGTGGGGTTAGTGTTGAGGCATTAGATATCCACATATCTAAAGAAGTTGCAACCACAAGAAAAGCATATTATTATGGGGTTTTACAGGAGATATGGGAACTAGATTACCGTTACATGCAAATTCCTCTTTTCAAATGTGACTGGGTTAATCACAAAGCTGGTGGTGTGAAACGCGATACTACTCTTGGGTATACATTGGTTGACCTGAATAGTTTAGGCCACAAGGTTGATCCGTTCATATTAGCCGCACAAGCACGACAAGTGTTTTATATGAAAGACCAGGTAGATAAAAAATTGTCTATTGTGTTTAAGACACCTCCCAAGAATTACAAAGATAAGTATGACGAAGCCGATGAGGAATTTAGTACCGTCATTCACCAGCACAATGATAACATATTGCCACGTGTGGATCGACGTGACTTGGGTAACGAATCACGAACTGACTACTATCAAACCGACTGTGGAGGTGTTGTTATACGAAAGTCCAAGTGAACCATGTTATGGTCAAGTTGTCACACTCTACCTTTATCATATTTCACTCTTTCAAAGCATATAGATTCGATTTTTTGTACTTTTTTAAGAATTTATGTTTATAATACAAGACTTAATATTAGTTAAATCTGTTAGGTATATTTTTTTGTTTAAGGATATGTTGAAAAGAAATAATTCTCACAGATTGGAGATGTATGGAAGTTGTGCTAGTTGATGTGCTATAGTACAGAGTTAATTCTGGTGATGTCATTTTTAAGTCTGTTTGACCATTCTTTAGTCTGGTAGTGCAAAAAATAAAAAACGATTTTTACTGTTTAAATAGTACCGTTACCTAATTTTAGATGGTCAGAAGTATTTATATGGATAATTTTTATTTTTAGAAATCATATTTATCCTTTAATTACTTTATCCTAATCTTTAAAAGTTTAATTATTTTATTTCGATTAAGTCTCCTCACCAGCACTAAACCCTAATTGCCCTGCACTACCAGTAATTCAATTAACATAAAAGATGGCACAATTAAAGTTTGTAGACAAGCACAATCAAGTGGGATTTCTCAAAAAGCCTGCTGAAAGCACAGGCTTCGAGCAGATAGTGGACTTTCTAAAGGGTAGTCATATCAGGTATGCCCTTACTCATAATCCAACTATCTATGATTCCCTAGTCAAACAGTTCTGGCAGACTGCTACTGCTAGAACTATTGCTGATGGGACACTAGAGTTAAATGCAACTATTGATACGTTAGAGTATTCAATCACTGAGGAATCAGTCAGAAGCAAGCTTCAATTGGCTGATGCCTCAGGGATTTCAATGTTGGCAAATCATGACCTCTTTCAGGGATTGGAAAAGATTGGATATCCAACTGATGGAACATTCACTTTTTGGAAGAGTCATTTTACGCCACAATGGCGTTTCCTTGTGCATCATATTTTACATTGTATGAGCTCTAAAAGTGGTGGATGGGATCAATTTGGAAGCAATATTGCTTCTGCATTGGTCTGTCTCTCCACTGGCAGACTCTTCAATTTTTCAAAAATGATTTTTGATGCCATGGTTGCTAATTCCAAGAATAAGAAAAAGTTTTTGATGTACCCAAGATTTTTGCAAATGATCTTAAATGTTGAAACAGCAAGCAAACATCCTTACATTGCTCTCCCTTTCACTAAAAAGATATTTGGTAATATGAAAAGGGGTTTTGAAGGGGCACACAAGCCATTTTTGTCTGCTATGTTGCCTTCTGTTGCTACTGACCCTGAAGGTACATCTACATCTGTTCCATCTCCTACTGCTACATCAGAAGCTCAGGCTCAACCTACATCTGAACCTGAAAAAATAGAGTTTCAACAGAGGACACCAACACCCCCACCACCTTCACCTTCAGTCCATAAGGAAGAACCACCAGTGATTCCTCAACCACAACCTCCAACACCCACTACTACAGCAGAACCCAGTTCCTTATCTATGGAAGATCTACTTCAACTGGTTCCACAACTGATTTCAAGGGTTGATGAGTTGGAGAAAAAATTGAAGAAGACCAAGAAGTCACTAGGGACTACTCGCAAAAGAGTTAAGAAATTGGAGGGGAAATTCAAACAGACGGGGATAGACATTACAGACTCAGAAGGTGAGGAATCCTCTGAGGAAACTCAAATTAGTCCTCAAGGATTGGAAGCAGCTGAAATCTTGGTTAAGAATTTAAATCACAAGAAATCCTTTAAGAAGAGACTGGATAAAGAAGCTGCAAGTTCTAGTGGAGTGGATAAGTCTGGTGACTTTACTAACGATAAGTCTGGTGGTGCTGAAATTAAATCTGCTTTTGATGAAGATTTTAATACTGGCTTTGATGCTGAAGTTAATACAAGTACTGAACATATTAATCCTGTTAGTGATCCAGGTAGTACTGGTGAGGAGTTTGTGCATAGGGAAGGCAAAGGAATAGTGCAAGAATCTTCTGAGCCAGTGAAGACCAAAAAGCAACTCGCAGAAGAGGAAGCTAGCTTTGCTGAGATTGCTAGGATTCAAGCAGAGGATGCGGCTGAAGAAGCTAAACGTGCAGAACAAACAAGGGATGATGAGCTGATTGCAAAAACTCTGCAGGAGGAACCACAATTAACTGAAGAACAAATGAAAAGGAAAGCTGAAGTTCTGGAATCTGCCAAATTCTACACTGATGAAGAATGGGATACTATAAATGCAAGATTATTAGTAAACAGAGATATCCTTCCTGATATTGGCGGAGAAGACTATGCAAGTAAATTGGTTGAGATTATTAATGCAAAGAAGAGGCTTCTCAGAGAGCAGAGACAAAGAGAAAGGATGAACAGACCCTTGACCAAAGCTGAGCAAAGGGATTATATGATCCACTATGTCAAAAGTCAAGGGAATCGTACCTGGAAGTTGAGCCAGTTAAGGAAATTGAAGAATGATGAACTAAAAGCATAATTTGAAAAAGTAATGTACCAAAATAAAAATTTTATTCCAATGGATTCAGAGTTGGAAGCTTCAACGTTTAAAAGGAAGGGTTACAATCTTCAACCAAAGGATGCTAAGAAGCACAAGATTGCAGAGACTGAAAAGGTTGCTGAAGCTGAAAAACTTGGTGATAAGCCAAAAACTGTAAAGAAAGAGGAGGAAGCTGAGGTTAAGCAACCAGTTTTGAATATGACAAGGAAGAAATCCACTGGAAAGAAAGGAGTGAAAAAGGATAAGACAAATGTTAAGAAGGAAGTGGAAGAGTACATGAAGGATAAGGTTGATGAACCGTCATCAGAAGAGTTTACCATGGGCTCCATTCCTACAGGTTCAGCACTTCCTGCTAAGATTGCAAAGGTTCAGATCATCAAAAATGGGAAAAAGGTAGTTTACCTGATAGTAAGGGAAAATCACACAGACACTATATATGTGAACTTTCCTGGTTTATTGAGTGATTTGTCCAGGGATGATTTGAAGACCATGTACCAGCTGATGATGGAGAAGCATGGTGACGAGAGACCTGAAGAGGAATATGAAAGAGTCCTTTGGGGTGACTTGAAGACCATGTTTGAGACACCAGATGCTGATGATGAAATGTGGAAGTTGGCCTGTCAAGAACAAGTGATCAGATGGAGATATTTCCACACTTGTCAGGTGCACTGTTTGGAATTAGAAACTGCAATTCTTTATATGCTTACAGAAGTGGAGTATCCACTTCCAAACAGTATTTGCAGGGCTATGCTTGAGAAGAAGCTTTTTGGTAAAAGAAAGGATGATGCATGCTATCAGCTTTTGAGGTTAATTGAATCAAAAGCTCAACAGCAATAATACTGGCAGTATAACAGTTAAGTCTGGTAGTATTCGTAGTTAGTTCTGTTTATGAAAAACATAATAGTTTATTAGAGTTTAGGGAAGGCATATGTACGCGTAGAGATATCTTAGGAAGAGATATCTATATCCTTCTACACGTTTTGTATACTAGGTTTTCCTAAGTGTATAAAGGAACCCTAAAGTATAGTGAAATGAACTTGTACTTAGACGAATAGAAATATTAATAAAATAAGTTTATTAGTGAAATAGTATTTGTGTTCTTCTTGCTTGTTGTTAAGATTCCGCATTAACAATCAAGTACTCGTTGTTAAAGAGTTGTTCATATATATAATTAGTTTGGATTTATCCAAGTTTAGTATATTGTGGTGTTGCACAAGTGTTAATGTGTGTGCATATCAATGTGACTATAAAAGCCATCACCTACAAACCCACATTTTCATTAACAGCACAATAAATGCAACAAACTTGACCATATGGTGTTTAAAGTGAAGAAACGTGTATTTTTTGTGACTATTGATTATCCAATGGCCACATCAAATTTATGTTTGTGTGGCCTTTTCTAACATTTAGTCGCACAAAGAATGTTTGTTTTGGGTATTTAGTCACATACAATTTATCATAAAGTGGCCAAAAGTGTTAATAAGTGTGACCATATGGTGTTTCAAGTGAAGAAATGTGTGTTTTGTGTAACTATTGATCATCCAATGGCCACTTGAATTTTATGTTTGTGTGGCCTTTTGTAACATTTAGTCACACAAAGCATGTTTGTTTTGGGTATTTAGTCACATACAATTACTCATAAAGTGGCTAAAAGTGTTAATAAGTGTGACCATATGGTGTTTCAAGTGAAGAAAGGTGTATTTTGTGTGACTATTGATCATCCAATGGCCACATGAATTTTATGTTTGTGTGGCCTTTTCTAACATGTAGTCACACAAAGCATGGTTGTTTTGGGTATTTAGTCACATACAATTAACCATAAAGTGGCTAAAAGTGTTAATAAGTGTGACCATATGGTGTTTAAAGTGAGGAAACGTGTATTTTGAGTGACTATTCATCATCCAATGGCCACATATTAAGTTACGTGACCATATGTACTGGATTTTGGCTACACTTGAATAATATGTGTGACAAAACGTTTAGTGTGACCATATATGGCATTTGGTCACGGTGTTAGTAGCAAATGTGACTTTATAGATTAGCTTTCGGCAAGCTAACACAAACTAAACTTTAAACACACATTTTAACTTACGTGAACATATGTACTGGATTTTGGCTACACTTAACGAATGTGTGACAAAACATTTAGTGTGACCATATATGGCTTTTGGTCACAGTGTTCAAGTGTGTGACATATATTTGTCACTGTTTATATGTATATCGTGACTAATGCTTCAACCTTACTTTTCATTTGTCACTTGTTCCAATTTCAGATGTGGCTAAAGAGTTGGCAAAACATATCAGTCACCCTTAAATAATGTGTGACAAAACTTGACTCTATGATTTAGACACACAAAAAATTACTTCATGTGACTAACGCATCAAGGTTACTTGTATTTGTCACGCGTTCCAAATTCATATGTGGCTAAATGATCTGAAACAAAATCACCAGATACCTTTAGCCACACAACGTTCAATTGTGTGGCGATACAGTTCTAATGGTCACACAATTAAAATTTTCATGTGTGACTAATTAGTACATGTTGTCAATTTTCGTACCTTCAGCCACACAAATATGCGAATGTGTGGCTGTTCCATTTCGACCATGCGTGACCAAATCCCGTTTTTGTACTAGTGTAGTCAAGAACCCAGTTTTTCATGGAAGAAGTAAACACATCGACATTCGCTATCATTTCATTCGAGATTGTGTAGAGAATGGGCATATCAATGTAGAACACGTCAGCGGAGAACTACAAAGAGCAGATATACTAACAAAGGCTCTACCAAGATTGAAGTTCACAACGATGCGACAAATACTCGGAGTTCAAGATTTAGTAAGAAGCAACGATCAAGATTAAGGAGGAGAATGTGACCCGATAATCTTTATCTTTGCTTGTTATGTATTAGTTTAAAAACACTAAGGACTAGATATGTTAAAACTAAAGTTAATAACTAACTTATTAGTTATTTCGGTTAGGAAAAAGGGAAAGGGTGCATCGGTTCATTCATACCGATTCACAACCTATATATATGTATAAACATACACGTTTAAAAGGTTAATCAATATAGACAAAATTTACTTATTCGAATACTTTGCAACTTATACTAAATCGATCATAGAATTAGGGAAAACAGCGTTTTCAGTCTTGTTCGTTTCAATCAAATATGTAAGGTTGGTCATATCTTGATATATGAAGTTGTTATTACATTGTAGGCGGCCAGCATAATATTTCTTGATCAACCGGCTGGATCTGGATTCTCCCATGCAAAAACTCCTGAAGCTTACCTAACAAATGATACATCAACAGCAATGGATGTTTACAACTTTTTGATAATGGTATGTCGATCCTCTTGATGAAAGGACTTGCTTTTCGACATTTTTTACTTTATCATGCATATATAGATGACATATTACATATTCAAGGAATATGCGGGTTAGGAAATGCGTTCGAACTCGTAAATGTTTAGGCCTGATCAAAACAGTCATCTCATGTCGACGGGTCAACAGCTTTTATTTACTCATTCGACCCTTTTTTATATTGGATCATAATTTTCATCTTCTACCATATACACATGTTGCTATCTTATCCGTGAAATGGACAGGTTAATAATTGTGCAATTCACCTAGTCAGTATTCAAGCATCAGGGGTAGATTGCAATTTGTTTGTTCTGGAAACTAACTAAAATAAACGTTTTCTTGGTATGTCTATCATGACAGTGGCTTGTAGATCATCCAAAAATTTTAGACAATCCATTGTATATTGGTGGTGATTCCTACATGGGCATAGTGCTACCGATAGTCGTTCAGGAGATATATAATGGTACATCTAAATAAGTCATTGCCATAAACATTTAACTCGTAATATGAATCATGTCTATCTCTTGAAATAGATAACAATGTTTCCATGTTTCGTAGGTAATGAAGTTGGAGAAAGGCCACGGATGAACCTCAAGGTACAAATTAGATATCTGTTTGAATTATTTATATTTCTTAATGAACTATTGGTGAATGGGCTTGGCTGCACTAAATTTTTTTTTTTTTTTTTTTTTTTTTTTGCGCGTGTTTGATAAAATATTTACATAACTTTCCATGGACACTAAATCTGATATTTTTTTCCAACTTAGGGGTATCTGCTCGGTAATCCTTTGACAGACCGAAGTGGAGACTATAATTCAAGAATCCTATTTGCTCATAGTAAAGCACTCTTATCAGATGAAATCTACAAGGTAAAAAGCACAAAATAAAGTATCGAGATGTTTCTTGCACCAAACAACAATTCAATTATATGATCAGGAAATGAGTTGTACGTGTTTACAGTCATGTACGGATAATTGCCATGGAGAGTACTTGAACGTAGATCCTAACAACAGTTTGTGCATACA
This sequence comes from Chrysanthemum seticuspe, assembly GCA_019973895.1. Taxonomy (NCBI): domain Eukaryota; kingdom Viridiplantae; phylum Streptophyta; class Magnoliopsida; order Asterales; family Asteraceae; genus Chrysanthemum; species Chrysanthemum seticuspe. Next base: position 355,914,295 of record BPTQ01000007.1, on the reverse strand, counting down.
TGATCTTCAAGTGGTGGCAAAGGTAAAATGGTTAGATTATTAGTATTAGGTAATAATGTTAGCATCCGAATATATATGAAAGATATATTTAAATGATTTTGTATTTTCAATCTGTAGTGTCTTGACAGAATTGTCATTAGCGATATATTAGGTCTTGCATGTGAAAGTCCAAATACCTTGAATTCTTATATGTTCACGGGACGTGAGATCTGTTGGAAAAAAATAGTTTGCAAAGTGAGTTTTGCAAATTTTTGGACACTATTTAATATATGTATATGTTATATATATTTATATTTTTTGGTAGCTTTGCGTTCTCTTTGACGAGAGCTTCGCAACGAGCTAAAGCGTGTCCAAAATGGAGGTAATATGAATGAGATATCGTGTCTCAAAGAGAGGCACTTGAAGCACAAAAAAAATTGGAAAGTGGAAGTATCCCACATCGCCCAAAACAAGAAATGAAAGCTTGTTTATATAGAAATCTTGATATGAACCTTTAAATTGATTTGTTAGTTTTACTCAAACACATACGTGCGCGCGCGCAAGGGGTGCAGATTTCAGGATTTCTGGGCAAAAATGGGTTCGAAGCTTCTGAACTCATGCGAGCCTACGGACACGAATGCAGCTCCGAAACCTCGCATACCTGCGTATCTTTTTGTGTTAATAATAAAAGATATCAAATCGTGTTATTTTTTAACAGATTTGCGTATCTGTTTATGTTTCAGCTAATATCTTGTATCTTTTTGTGTTAATAATAAAAGATATCAAATCGTGTTATTTTTTAACAGATTTGCGTATCTGTTTATGTTTCAGCTAATATCTTGTCTTGGTGACCAAGACAGATTTAGCCTATTAAATAAACTCCTGTCATTCAGTTTTCAACACACAGAAAACGCAGGTCCGGCTGTGCAACAGCTTTGGACGTTGTACCCTGGGAAACAGACGGCGAATCTGTTTTAAGGGAATAGTGTTTAACACGAGCCTTGTTCCACGACCTTTACTGTTTTAAACAAAATTTGATGTTATCGTGTTTGTTAAGAAACACTTTGTGATATAGCAAGTTGTTAATTATTCCAAATTTAGTGTTACACTAATAACGGAATCTCGTATTAACAGAATGTTCGGAATGTCATGAGTGACATCTAAAGGATCTGCTCCCGAACTTGATGAAAGGGAGACTGATACTTGAGTTATGTGTACGGTAGATGCTTTAAAGCATTCAGATTTTATGTGCCATAACTATGGGTTAAATGGCCTGAATGAAATGAAAATTGTTGCCAAGGCGGGATCCGACATTAGAAAATGGTGGATTAACACTAGGCATCATGTCATGAGTATGATGATAAGAGTTTGGTTAACTCTTTCAAAGTAGCAGAAAATGGAGAGATGCAATTTATGGGCAACTCTATAACTGCTAATAGCAAGGGAAAAGAAATGTGATGTTGAAATTCACATGTGAAAAAGAGCTTAAGTGAACCAACACGTTGTATGTGCCAGAGATTCGTAGGAATCTTGTGTCTGGATGGTTGCTTAATAAATTTGGCTTTATTTTTATCAAGTAACATTGAGTTAACATTGAACAAAATTTTGGTCGGTACGGGTTATGCCCTTCATTAAATGTTTAAGCTGAATCTATTTTTTTTTTGTTGTTTTAATAAAAATGAGTATGAATTCAGCTTATTTGATCCTTTGAATGTATAGCATGGCCATCTCGGACATGTTAATTTTAACTCAATACGTTGTTTAATTAAATAAACAAACACGGATTACAAAAGTAAAACTTATGTTGAAGCCAAATTGACAAGATTGTCTTTTCACTCGGTTGACCGGAAATTAACCGAACCCTTGATTCACATAGTTTCATGTGATTTGGAATCGATACCTACTAAGGTAGCAATTAGGTACTTCATCGTAATTGTTGATGGTAGTACAAAATATTGCGACTTTTACTTACTTGAGAGTAAGGATATAGACAAGATTGATCTATACAAATAAGTTAAGAATCAACTTATTATCGAAAACAAGGCGGTTCGAAGTGATATTGGAGGTGAATATGTGTCTCCATTTCATGTATGTTATAAACATGGAATAAGACATAAATTTATTGCTCCTTATACACCACAACATAATTGTTGATAGGAAAGAATTGTGCCTTAAAGATATGGTTATGCCATGTTGTTAAAGTCATGGTTTAAGCCATGGCATGTAGGGGAAAGCAGTTTTATTGGCTACTTATCTTTTAGATAAGATCCCTTGTAAGGAAAAGAAGATAGTTCTATGAACTATGGATGGGAAGAAAACCATCCTATAAGTACTCACGAATGTGGGGGTGTCTATCTGTCCCGACACCCAAGGATCAAAATATTGGACCTAAAACTATGGATTGCATATTTTGTGATATGCTCATTACAGTAGTTCTTATCATTTATTTGGATATGATTCAGAAAATCTGAATATATACAAAGATACGATAATAGAATCAAGGAAAACTTTCTTTGTTTGAAATTGTGTTTCCTTATTTATCTGAGGAAAATGGATGTTCATCTAGACTAGATGATACAGTTGTCCATGATGAGAGGCAACTAAATGATGGAGTCCTTCATGATGAGAGACATCAAGATGATAATGTTGTTCGTGATAAGAGACAACAAAGGAGTTGATAATGATCTCCAAGATGAGAGATAAGATCAAACTGAGGAAGAAGAGGTTGAACCTAGAGAAGCAAAAGGGCAAGAACAGAGAAATCGTTTGGACCCGATTTTGTTTCTTTTATGGTTGAAAACGAACCTACTTCATACCGAGAGGAGGTTACTTCCTCAGAAGGGCCTCAATGGAAAGAATCCATTAAAAGTGAAATAGATTCTATTTTACAAAATCATACTTGGAAGCTCGTAGATTTACCTCATGGATGTAAACCACTAGGCTATAAATGGATCTTCAAGAAAAAGATGAAAGCCGATGGCACCATTGACAAGTATAAAGCAAGATTAGTAATCAAAGGATTTAGACAACGAGAAGGTCTTGATTACTTTGATACATATTTGCTTGTTACGCGAATAACCTCGATTAGGATGATACTTGCTATTGCTGCTTTAAAAATTTGGAAGTTCACCAAATGGATGTGAAAATGGCATTTCTAAATGGAGATTTAGAAGAAGAAATCTACATGAACCAACCCGAGGGTTTCATGGCTCCTGGACAAGAGAACAAAGCTTGTAGGCTTGTTAAGTCATTATATGGCTTAAAGCAAGCTTCCAAACAATGACATCAAATTTTTTTTTCACGTCATGTCAGAACGTGGATTTATAAATAACGGATGTTTGTGGAAATAAATAATTGATGGTATATATGTAATCATGTGTCTATACATAGATGGTATACTTATCACTGAAAGTGATAACAAGATGATCAAATCCACTAATGAAATGTTGGAGTCAAGATTTGACATAAACTACATTGGCGGCTCGATATGGTTCTTGGTACTAAGATCATATGAAACCAAATGGATTTGTTTTGAAGTCAAAAACACTATAAGGACAATATTCTTAAGAGGTTCAATGTGGGGGATTCCGGCCTAGCTAGAACTCCAATGACATCTTTTAAATCTATTTATAATAGAGGTAGAAGTGTTGCCTATTATGAATACTCAGAGAATATTCGGCGTCTTATGTGTCTAATGACGTGTGTAAGACTTGATTTAGAAGTTATAATCAAGTTAAGTAAATATACCAGTAATTCAAGTGATGACCATTTGAATAGTATTACACAAGTACTATGATACTTACGATATTGCATTGTGGAAGATATCCAATTGCTATCTAATGATAGAGTAATGCAAATATGGATTCTTACATAAAAGAATCTAGATCCACTAGAGCGGATGTATTGACTCTACGTGGGAAGTTGTGTCTTGGAAATCTTGAAAGTATTTCAAATAGACTTTTATAGCTAAATCTATGATGGAATTTGAATTTATCATTTGAGATAAATTTATAGAATATGCGGATATCTGCGTTAATTCGTAGAGGACATACCAAGATGGCGTAAATCGGTAACGACTATCTATATAAAGTGTGATAGTCAATTGCAAATTGACAGAGCTCACATCACAATGTAAAACGGTAAGTCAAGACATATCCATCATAGACGTTGATTGGTGCGACAACTACTCTCAACTAAAGTTATCACGATTGACTACGTAAAGTCAATAGATAACATCGCGGATCAGCTTACGAAAGGCTTAAGCAGAGAGTTAGTTAGTAAGTCGTCTAAAGGAATGGGACTAAAGCCCTTAAAGGAATGAGTTTATATGAAGGAAAACCTAACCCAGTTGACTGGAGATCCCAAGATTTGGGTTCAATAGGACAACCTAATCATATAAATGTGGGGGAAGTCACGTCAATATGGGGGAGTTACTTAACATTGTAACTTCCTAGTCCATTTCCTATAACAAATGTGACTTGTTGAGAGGTTAAACATATGGCTTTAATGATTCAGGATGAAATCACAAAGCATAATGATTCGAGATGAAATCACAAAATATATGTTTTTAATGATTCAAGATGAAATCACCTATGTGAGAGAGAAGTGGGATCGCTTTGAATGGAATTGTGGGGGCGCAAATCCTAAGAGCTCTTGCAGAACCAGCCTAGTGTTCATGACCATAACGAACATGACTATGAGGACTTGACAATGTCAAGGAGAGTCTTGTGTGAAGTGGAATGTCGTCTACGTAAACAGAGGCTGAGTTCAAGGACATCGCGTCTACTCGGATCTAGGAGACTAAGTGCATCTCACAAGGGAAGGTTCAAAGGGTCACACCTACCTATCATTTGCAAGATTCAACTATTGGAATTTCATCGTAATTTTTGTGTATTACGACCGATCTCCATTCATGTGGGGGATTGTTGGAAAAATAGTCAGAAAAAGTGACTTTTGACCAACTTTGGACACAATTATTTATATGTATATGTCACATATATGAGTAATAGTTTGTAGGTTCGCGTTCTCCTCGAAGAGAGCTTCACAATAAGCCTTTATGTGTCCAAAATAGAGTTGATGTGAATGAGATATCGGGTCTCAAAATTAGGCATTTGGTACCATGCCTAAAGAGGAAAAGTAGTTTATTTTCAATCCCACATCGGTGGGATGAGTAAACTTAGAGGGAGTCTATTGTGTATAAATAGAGGCCCTAATTCCACAAGTTTTACACACATCAAATCAATAGTTATTATTGATTTCCAACATATGGAATACGCATCTCTTAAGATGAAATTCCAGGCAGTTTAGTTAAGTCCGACAGTACAACTTACTGTTTTGGCTATTGTATCCTGGGAAACAGACGGCGAATCTGTTTTAAGGGAAGCTTGTCAAACACGTGCCTCGGCTTAGTGCTTCTTTGTTGGTATCTATTTGGTGATCAAGTAAGTCTTTTGACTATTTTATTATTTTATTTAATTATCGTTTATCTGCTTACATTTTGTTTGTATTTAATTTTCTGTTATTTATTTACTGTTAATTTTATTTATTGTAATTTAGATTTTGTTAATAAAAGTGTAACTGTTTCCCTACAATATATTGGCCTCAATGAAATACTCGAAAAACAACTACAACTTGACATTTGCTACTGTAAAGGTGAGAAGTTTGCCGCCTACTACAAGTTTTATTTCACTGCAATGCATTTCTCTCGACTAGACGTGCCCTAAGTTACTTGATCCTGATGTTTTACCTTTTTATGTTGTCGAAGGGAGGAGGTCACACAGCTCCAGAGTACAAACCTAAAGAGTGTTTAAGCATGCTTGTGAGGTGGTTTGCAAACGACATTGTGGATATTCAACCGTAGTATGTAGATCTTGATGCGTGTTTTTTATGTTGTGAAAATCCATCTGTATGTTGATTTATATGTATCATTATGAAGTAGAAACATTTTCGGCCCTATTGTTTACTCTCATAAATGCCGAATCGTTAAAATCTTAAAACATGAAAGTTATAGATCTCGATGATGGTGTTGGTTCCGGCGACGGTGATGGTTGTTGCAAAAACTACTATGCCCCCATGTGTATTTGTACCTTTTTAATTTGATCAAAATCTTGTACATGATCCAACGGTCTACATCACTTTTTAGACTTTGCAAAATAATTCCACTTTCTAAATGATCCAGTACCATATACACATATATATAAAAACTATGATAACGCCTATAAAAACATGTTGCATTTGAAGGTTACCAAGAACCAAACCCATCAATTTTCCGGTCTTCAGATTTACATTCGGTATTAAAACAATTTTTCCAAAAAGTCGGTTTACGTATGAACTCTGCATGATTCATAACACAATTTGTTAATTTTTTAAAACAAATCTTTATATAAAAAAATGTCTAAACTCAGGTTACTCATCCCAAGCTTTTTTAGATAAACCCACTAAATGCATTGTAACACCTCTGCCCCGACATAAGAGCGGGAGGTCACAATCAATGACAAAGCGACCAAACCTGAAGGAACCAATCTTATTATTATTTTTCCAATAAACAAAGTTTCGATATAAATTGAAATTTTTGTCTAGAAATTTTAACCTCAAAAATATTTACATAACGTCTAGTACAAAAATCTAATCTAAGTGGAGTCTCTCCAAATGCACAGACTCTAATATACACCTAGCTGTCATCACACATCCTTGTTAACCTGGATGCCTGCCACGGAAGAAAAGAAAACATAGCTGAGCTAATTAACCGGTGCGTGGATGTAGATCACAAATAACAATAACCCTGAGTGCCTGCCACGAAAGAAAAGAAAACGCGGCTGAGTTAATTGACCGGTGCACGAATGTGGATCACAAATAACAATAACAAGAACGTAATATAAAAGAATAAATACGTAATATAAAGATCATTTTTAATTTCAAAAGATAATTCCCCATCATATCATTACCCCAACACAGTAGTCAAAGAAATATAATGCTGAAAAAAAAGGTTTATGATTTTTTATACCGAGTATCTTATATCATATCATATCAAAGCACTCTCACATGCTAAAATCATATCGTATCACAAATCGTATCACAAATCATAGTGATACACTAATCGCGACTCTGGTGCATCTAAAATCGATGGGAGGTGTGTATGCACTACACTACTCGACCGCATGATCATATCAGATCATAAATATATTATATCATAACATAACCTAGGATGCATCCATAAACGCCTCCCAAATCATAAAATGTTCTACACATGAGCAAATCATAACTCCTGTTTACCAGTATATAGGGTTCTATGGTAGCACAATAAACATATAAACCAACCAAACACCATAGCATATATTATGTTCACCATGCATATAAGTCAAGTCTTACGCTCAGTTCTCGAGTTTTTAGGGAAGGGAAATGGAAAAGAATGGGAAAGGGAAAAGAAAAGGAAAAGGAAAGTAAGTGTTAGTTGTTATGTTCTTGAGATAGGGGAAAAGAAAATGAAAGTAATCATAATCATGTTCTTAAGTGAGAGGAAAAGAAAAATAACTTGGTCAAATGTTTACTTAACATATGGTTCCGTTTCCTTTCCCTTTCCTCCCAAAAGTGGGAGGAAGATTTACTTAACAAATCTTCCTTCCTATTTCCTTTCCATTTCCCTTTCCTCCTTTAAAAAAGACTCAAGAGCACAAAAAACTTTCCGTTTCCTTTACTTTCCTCTTCCATTTCAACTCGAGAACTGAGCGTTAAAGTAAAGGAAATCAAGAAACGCTCATATAGAAGTTGCATAAGAGTATTTACAATGCATCAAGTTTTAATGCATTTAATACATTTAATGAACATGATATTTAATAACTAAAGATTTGAAACCTAACAAGTCTTTATTGAAAAGCTTTTTAAAAATCTTTTGATGCAATGCAAAAAACTCTCTCAAATAGTTTTTTAGAATAGTAAAAAGCTTTTATCAACTTATAGATGCTCTAACATCATTTTTTTTAAATTTTTATATTTAAATGATAATATCTAAAAATGAGCCTTATTAAATTTAAAAAAAAATAAAAGTTAAGTAAAAGTATTTGAAATATTATTATTTCTATATATGCGCGTTTATACATAAAGTGAATGCCAAAGTTTACATCCACTCACAAAATCTATACAAACCACCCACACGTTGAGGTGTCACCTACTAATTGGTAGATTTTATTATGGTTTATATCTCTTCTCTCTTATTCCACCAATCACCTCAGCGTGTGGGTGGATTTCGTAAGTGGTTTATCATCTGACGAATAAAATTAGAGTAGAATTTTAGGGTGTGTTTGGTATCCCACTATGAGAATGAGACTATGACTATGAAAGTGATTAAAGGTGTTTGTTTAAGATGAGGGGCCCACCACTATCGTAATGAATAATAGATATAATCCATACTCCATATACATCAAGAGGGCTAGGTATGAATCTTTCATAGGTGAGGGACCCACCACTACTATTAAACTCATACCCATTGTCATTCATTCATGGCAGCTTACCAAACGCACCCTTAAAGTAAAAGAAGAATATTATTACGAGACTTTGAAGGTAACATGGACCCACCAGATAATGGCAGATAAAAAAGTGTTGCACAAACAGACTGATGAGATTTATTGAAACCTTTTTTAGTTTAAAAAACAACAAAGGTTTATAATAATAATAATAATAATAAGAAGAAGATAACAACAAAATCAAATATATCTTCTTGATCTTCTCAGCAACAACAAACCACCTACAAATTAAAATTCACACCACCTTTTAACCTAACTTAAAAAAAAAAAAAAAAAAAAAAAAAAAAAATCATAGCTTACTAGTAGTATTTTGCTTGATACCCACATCTTCATTTTTTTTATAAATATATTAAAAAAAAAAAAATGGGTGATGAAGAAGAGGTTCCAGATCATCATCAAGAATTAAAACCTTCTACTGATTCTGATGATGTTGTTGTTGTTATTCCTATTGTTGTTCAGAAAGACCCACCTTCTTGGTTCACTCCTAAAAGGTTTTTTTTTTTAAGTTAGAAGATAATTAATGTATGAATTTTTAAGGTACCCTTTTGTGCTAATGTGTGATTTTTTTTTTTTTTTTTTTTTTTTTTTTTTTTAAGTTAGAAGATAATTAAGTTGAAAAATGTCTGCAACTATGGCTATCTAGTGTCTCAAGCTTAGTACCCAATGTATATATTATTGATTGGGGTTAACTAATTAATTGTATCTATACTATACTATACTATACTATACAGGTTGCTTGTGATATTTTGTGTCATCAATATGATCAATTATGTCGACCGGGGAGCCATTGCGAGCAATGGTGTTAATGGGAGTCCAAGACTTTGCACCGCTAAAACCGGTGTGTGCTCGCACGGTACTGGAATTCAGTAAGTCTTATACTTCTCACGAAATTATCAAAATCATTGCCTTGTAGTACATCTTTTGTAGTAACATGTTTTTGGCTCTTTTGTGCTACAGGGGTGATTTTAACCTAAGCAATTTCAAAGATGGCGTTATTTCTTCTGCTTTTATGGTTGGACTTCTTGTCGCCTCTCCCATTTTTGCATCCTTGGCCAAGAGGTAATATTGGTATCCTAACTTATAAGTTGCCCTCTATCAATATTTCCTGATTTGGGAACATTACTTATCCACACGTCATCATTAGCAAATATTAAGGCTACCAATTAACATCCAAATATTCTGCAAAGTGTCAGCGAAGGGTATATAAGACATTTGACTTATAGTTGAAAACTTGAAATAGATGGATCTTGTGCCTTGTATGTTTGGAGTGCATTGTTGACTTGTCCTGATTAGGCTACCAATTCCAAAGTTATTACTTGTCTCGTATAGTTGAGTATTTCCATCTTATGATGAAACCAATATTTCCATTTTTCCTTGTTCCATAAAAATAGCAATTTTTCCTGTTTTGGGACATCTCTTATCATTAACATAGATTAAACACTTGAAAATTGGTCTAATTCGGTATTTTAAGTCATAAAGGGTGTTGTGCCTTGTGTGTTAGATGTGCATTATTGACTTACTTGCCCTGGTTAGGTATTCTTTGACGCTTGTTTATACGTGCAGCATCAATCCCTTTAGGCTTATTGGAGTTGGACTATCGGTCTGGACCTTTGCTGTAGCTGGTTGTGGGATTTCAATCGATTTTTGGTCCATCACAATCTGCCGAATGTGAGAAGACTGTGTCAAAAACCATAACGGCCTTTTTAACATTTGACTTTCTAGTTTCGACGCTTCCTCACACTTTTTATCACCCACTAAATTTTCAGGCTAGTTGGTGTTGGCGAGGCTTCTTTTATCAGTCTTGCTGCTCCATTCATTGATGATAATGCTCCAGTAACTCAGGTTCGATATATCAGACCTAAGACCGCCTTTCCTATCTACAAATCTACAGTTTCATCTCTTTTATGAAAATGGGTCAAATTGTATCATTTTTTGTTACAGAGAACAGCTTGGCTGGGAATATTCTACATGTGCATACCGACTGGAATCGCCCTTGGTTATGTTTATGGTGGATGGGTAAGTAAGCACTTGTAATTGCTTATTTAGTTCTGCTTCTTTTTAAGACTGCTGATGATTCCGACCTTTTTACTAGGACTATTTATCCCTTCAGAATCATATATACAAATGATTGTTTTTCGCAAGCTGCATCTCTTTAAATTTATTAAACGGAAGTCGAATTAATTCTTGTCCGTGTTTAGGTTGGAGATGCCTTCGGTTGGCGTTATGCATTCTTTGGTGAGGCTATTCTGATGTTGCCGTTTGCTATTTTGGGTTTTGTAATGAAACCTTTGCAAATGAAAGGCTTCTCTCCAGCTGGGTCAAAAAGTTCACTAAAAACACCAGAGACGAACGTTATAGAAGTTGAAGGTACGCCAGTTCACTATTCTATACAGAACAAAGAAATCCATGCCCCTTTGTAGCTCACTTCCGCTCTTACTTTTCGTGTCAATGCAGTGATTAAAACTGATAAAGATGTCCCAGTGTTGAATCAGAGCCCAAACAAACCTTCCAGGTGTGTTCTCAAACGAATAAATCTGAAATTTTGAGACTTCACTGTCATGAACTGCTTGTTACTAACAATTAATCTTTGATCCAGTTCCGGTTTAGTTAGATTTTGGGAAGATATAAAAGCTCTTTTGCTTGAGAAGATATATGTCGTCAACGTTCTAGGTAATCTGAATTTCAGAAGCTGTGATTACACAAAATCTTTATTTGCCATGTACTAATTTGTGTATTCTAAACGGTATTTTCTAGGTTATATTGCATACAATTTTGTCATAGGCGCATATTCATACTGGGGACCGAAGGCTGGTTATAGCATATATCATATGGTAGGCATATTGGACTTAATTTTTGGTAACTTATAAGTAAAAAAAGACGTTGATTCCATTCATCTAAGAGTTTTATTGTTTACAGAACAATGCTGATATGTTATTTGGAGGAATCACGATTGTGGGTGGAATTGTGGGTACATTGGCAGGAGGTTTCATCCTAGATCGCATGAACTCCACAATCCCAAATGCTTTTAAGCTTCTTTCGACAGCAACTTTTTTCGGTGCAATATTTTGCTTCAGTGCATTTTGTTTCAAGAACTTGTACGCTTTTATAGTTTTCTTTCTCATTGGAGAGATACTCGTATTTGCCACTCAGGTAAGATTTATAACATCATATATCCCTGTTAATATTTCTATTTCGATACATCCTTACATATTTCCCTATTGCAGGGTCCTGTTAATTTCGTGTGTCTCCATACCGTTAAACCAAGTTTGCGACCATTATCTATGGCTATGTCCACTGTGTCAATTCATGTCTTCGGTGACGTGCCTTCCTCTCCTCTTGTTGGAGTTATCCAGGTATGTTTTCCTTGTTTGACAACTACAGTTAACGAGTTTTAAGTTTTAATAGTTCTAAAGGTGATATCGGATGTTGAACTTACTATTTTGTATGTAATGCAGGACAATATTAACAATTGGAGGACGTCCGCGTTGATACTAACTTCAATACTGTTTTTGGCATCTGGGATATGGTTTATAGGTATAGCTTGGTTAATGTGCTTAATTTGAGTAAAAACAGGACACATTTTATAGGTTGCCTTGTGTTGCAGGTATTTTTCTTCACGGTGTGGATAGATACAATGAAGATAGCGAGCATCCAGATACAAATGTTGAACGATCTAATACAACACCGTTGCTTGATGAGAAGACAGCCAAGACACCAGTTGCGTCTACATCAGCTGAATTGTGAACTTAGCAGGATTTTTTTAAACAGATGTTCAGTGTACAGCTGCGGTAGTTATTTTTTCCCCTTATATTTTGTCCCGTCACTGTATATCTTCATTTTGAGATAGGAAAATTTCATAACTGTCTATAGTTATACTACAACCAAGTTTCTAAACCTTACCTGTCGCAACGACTTTGTACAAATGAGGAACGGTTTCTTTGCAAGTCAGCTGATCGATCATAGCCCTCTGTCGCAACTTATTTTTGGGTATATAAGGCCCCTGAGCTTTTACTTATCAAGTAGGCCACTAATCATTTGTAGATTCTAAAACTGCTACTGAATTAAACACATTATGCTACCAAGTGATTGAAATTAGCAAGAAATGTGTAGGAACTGTTTTTGAAAAACCTCTCAGTTCCAAAGTAGCAATTAAACCTGTTAAGATGCACTATTGCTTCTTTTTTTCGTCGGTACATGATGTTTCTGATTTTTTGACCGACTAATATGTGGAGTTTGAGCTCATTGCCAAATAGATTCAAACCGGGTAAAAGCCTTCTCATTTAGACCGGATAAAGCCCTCCCGTGTATCGGAACAACTTTATAGGTTATAAAGTATGTGTATGTTTTTTACTTTTTGTGTATGCTAATTTTGACCAAATTTGCTTGCTCCCCCGGTGTAATATAAATGGGTAATATATAAATACGTTACTAAACTTTCTAAAAAAGCTCGCTTAAAGTAACGAACTTTTATTTTGTTAATTTGGATTACTGAACTTATAAAGCATGACATTCAGGTCATTAAACTTATAAAAATATAAGTACACATGAGTGAACTTGTAAAACACAACATTTATGTTACTAGACTTATTCAAAAATATGTGTTCAAGTCATTCGTATTAACACTGAAATTATAGAATAGTTATCTAAATGTCAATTGCTACAACTGGTCTCGAGCATATGTGAAGGGAGTAAAAACATTGGTGGTTCGGTGGTTGCACCACCGAACGAAAGAAAAAGGATTTACGTGTGTGAGTGTCTTGTGGGATTGGTGTAGCGTATGTTTGTGTTTAAGTAAGACTACGTAAATGTAAAAAGAAAATAATTACTGCTACGGGATATTTAAATTATAGAATATTCATCTCTGCTACGAAAGAAAAAGGATTTACGTGTGTGAGTGTCTTGTGGGGTTGGTGTAGGGTATGTTTATATTTAAGTAAGATTACGTAAATGTTAAAAAAAATAATAACTCCTACGGGGTATGATGATACGTTTGGTGGTGGAAGTCGATGCTAATGTGGCATGACGACCACACACCATTAGCCGTAAAAGTGGCAAAATGAGCGGGTCAGGTCAGGTTACGGGTCTTAAATTACGCCTCTACCATGATTAGGTTTGGTCAAATGTATCAAGACAAAAACAATGTGCAAGTAGAGATGAGAAAGACGCATGCCCACAGAGAAATAACACACAAAAACACGTGCATGCGTACATAAAAAATACTAATAAATACAAACCACAGGCTGCCCATAGTATAAGACTACCCTCATTTGCAAATTGCAATATATATATAGTGCACATTATTCATGCATATGCAAAATATAACTCTATATCAATCACAAGACCTTTAAGAAACAAGAAATGGCACCAACTGCAGCAATGCTAACACTTATAGGCGACCATCACAACGCCACGGTGAAGTCCACGTTTTCTCAGACGAAAAGCGCAGCTAATGCAATGAAATGGTTCATGAATATGCTGCCACATTATCATGATGATCAAACAAAGCGCGTAACTCAGTTGGTTTCTTCGGAGGAGTATGCAGATGAGGGATTGAATAAGAGGTTTAGGGAAGTTGTCGAGATTGGTAGCTGGTAACAATAAGAAATTATAAAAAGTTATGAAAACAACAAATGTGACTTTTCTCATTTACATAATATTATGTATATATGATGCAAGTTTCATGATTCATTGGTCTCGGCGATCACTTTCAGAGCGTAGCGTAATCCTGTTGTTCAAATAACAATTCATTTATCTCGTGTCACACGAATGCTATAACAATTTGGATATCGTACGAAATCTTATTAGTTTTCACATTTTAAATTTTAAGCTAAATGCATACCTAATTAGCTGCTTTGTACTTAAGCCAATATCTAATTTCCGTTCGAGTCCCCTGTACCAAATGTCAACAATTACGTACACAGATTCATAATTTAATTATATAGCCTTTTGAGGCTCGAAATCAGGGAACGCGAAAAAAAATCAACTAATGAAATCAGAAGAATAAGTACCCCTTGGCCTTTTTGAATCATGAACATCTTGTTGATGGAACTTCGGTTTTTGTATATCTTATACCGTTATACGAGTTCAAGACATTTTCTATCTGCATTTTGGATCCCTTATTCCATAAAAAATGTACTAACAAATAGAGGTGTTTGACTATTACACAGAGAAAAGAACACCGGAAAATGCTTCTCCACATCATCAACATTGTTCACAAGTGAAGCCCTTGGATTATCTAACGAAATTGCAATGATTTTCCTGTCTAGCTTCTCTTCGTCAATCATAGCTAGACAACCTAAGGGCTTGACCTTCATTAGTTGACCAACTTTCCCACGGTTACAGAAGCATCTAAAAGGATCAATATTTAAGAAGATGAGTTGTAGTCAAGGACGGACCTTAATGGAGACCGGGGAGGAGGGCCCCGGTCTCCCCAAAATTTGCGGCACCTAGTATAAATATTATAGGTTTTAGGGGTAATTTAGTTGAGGTTACAAACAAATCTCCGATTCGGCCCTCCCAAAATAAATTCGGCCCCTCAAAAAAAAATGTTCAAGTTCCGTCTATGGTTGTAGTAACATGTTTTGAACTTCACTTCTGAGCTAAACAGACGAGTAATAAAGAGACTTATATAATGAAAGTGGATAATGTTTGTGGAAGAAATCCATTAGGAAAATGAAATGTGAATTGCCATTAGGAAAAATCGGAAATTCCTATATGAAACCTGCACAAATATGTTGGTGAACAAAATAGTTGTACAAGGAAAACATATACATTCACTACCTTTGACTTGTTAGATCAAGCTTGGTAATATACATAAGAGCACAAGGTATCGTGTATGCCAATAACACGTTATTGGTATGCCACCTCATCGCCACATCATACACCTCTTAATAACTCACCAATAACTCAAACACCCTCCCTCATAACACACCAATAACATGTTATTGGATCCCACCTTTTCTAAACAACCAAATATCACATCAAAAACCTCAAATGTTCACAACTAATAAAAAGGTATTTTAGTAAAAGTAAAATGTATAAAAGAAGATATAAATCTAATTATTAAAATGTAATGTATAGTTTATAAACAAAGCGACTGTTTTAGTAGATGAGTGACACGTACCCATACTCACAAATCACTTTACCAATCCACCTATATTCACACTTTCCAACCTTTCAGTATATCAATCCACTTTACCATGTTCATCCTTCTCAATCATCTAATCATCTTTTTCTTTTCGTATTTTCCGATCAAAAAACAACCGGAAGATATTTTTCGCCATTAAAAAGTCTTTTCATTGTTGGAAACGTGAGATGGTGAGGGCTCACCTGCTGCTGCGTTATTTTTACATTGTTTGTGTGCTCTCAAATACATGGTTGGGCTTACCTGTTGCTGCGTTTTTTTTGTTTCTTCAAACGTTTGGCGTGAGCTAGTCAAGTAACTCAAATCCATTTGGCTCACAATTAACGTGTTGACCGGTATGGTTTTGGCGGCGCTATTGGTATCCACAGAGACGAATGGCGTGTCCACATAAGAGCATACCGTGTGCTCTAACTACAAAGGAGATCAATGGAATTCTGCAACAAACTGACAACAATATTTTTAAGGGGATGTACTATTCCCACCCTTGATACTAGGGAGGGTTTGTACTTTGTCCTTTATTATTTGTTTAAGTACAACACATTTTTTTGTCAGTTTATGTTTCGTATTTCTGACATTTTTAAGCGTTTGACTTATTAAACTTTATATTTCCTGTTCCGCATTTTTAAGACTATAGTTTTTTTATATAAACAAAATTATAAAAATAAAAAAAAATGCAAAAAAGTAAGGGGTTGAGAATATAAAAACTATGGAGAGTGGAAATATCTTCTCTCATTTTCAAGTACACACATCTTTTTATTCTTAAGGGGCGTTTGGTTGGGGTAATTTAAATTTCGGAATTTTAAATTCTAGAAAATTTAAATTCTTGAGAATTTAAAATTCCGGAATTTAAAATACCTTCGCATGTTTGGTTGACATAAATTTGTAAATATTTTTTTAATATAAATTTCATAAATATTCTATTTAAAAGTTTATAAAAAAAATTATAAAAAAGTTTATAAAAAATTTATAAAAATAGTTTATAAAAAATTTATAAAAAAAGTTTATAAATAATTTATGAAAAAAGTTTATAAAAAATTTATAAAAAAGTTTTATAAATAATTTATAAGAAATTTATAAAAAAAAATTATAAAAAAAAGTTTATAAAAAATTTATAAATAAAAAATTTATAAAAAAAGTTTATAAATAATTTATGAAAAAAGTTTATAAAAAATTTATAAAAAAGTTTTATAAATAATTTATAAGAAATTTATAAAAAAAAATTATAAAAAAAAGTTTATAAAAAATTTATAAATAAAAAATTTATAAAAAAAGTTTATAAATAATTTATGAAAAAAGTTTATAAAAAAGTTTTATAAAGAATTTATAAGAAATTTATAAAAAAAAATATGAAAAAAAGTTTATAAAAATTTTATAAGAAATTTATTAAAAAATTATTAAAAAAAAGTTTATAAAAAAATTTAAAAAAAAGTTGATAAAAAAAGTTTATAAAAAATTTATAAAAATAGTTTATAAAAATTTATAAAAAAAGTTTATAAAAAAAATTCATAAATATTCTATTTAAAAGTTTATAAAAAAACAATAAGAAAAAAAATTATAATTTTTTTTTTCAAGTAAATTAAAATTCCTCATTTTTTGGAGGCATTCTGATTCTCTCCATTTTGGCAATTTGAGGAATTGTAAATTACTTCAAATTCCCCCATTTGAGTTACCAAACAAGGCATTTGAAGGGAATTAAAATGCAAATGCCTCCAATATTCTCCAATTTGCCCCAACCAAACGCCCCCTAGTGAATAAAAAAGAATGCTTGTTCAAACCTGGGTGAAAATTTTGGTATGGCCCACAAAAAGTCTATAAATGGGCTCAGGAATTTAGGCAAAAAATGTAAGAATATATCAGGTTAAAACAAAATAAATACTAGTACTACTAGATAAAAAATGGAGAAAATTTTTTAAATTGACACTTTCCTCTAGTACTTTACACATATAAACCACGCCCATACAATTTTTTAAAATGAACTTTTCGATATGAGACGTTAGATTGGTAGGGGTTTTAAACCGTACACGTGTACACCAATTCTCTGGGCGTGGTCCAGGCGAGAAGTTTGGGCGTGAGGTGTGTTTTGGGCGTGACCTGGGCGAGGGAATGACCTAGGCGTGCCCTGGGCGTGGCATGAACCCTGGGCGTGGCATGGAGGAGCATGTCCTGGGCGTGGAGGAGCATGTCCTGGGCGTGGAGGAGCATGTCCTGGGCGTGAACCTGGGTGGCCTGGGGCGTGGAGCTTGAATAATGGTTGTTTTTATTGAAATCATTTGCCCTGGGCGTGGAGCATGCATGCATGGGCGTGGACCATGCATGGGCGTGGAGCATGCATGCATGGGCGTGGACCATGCATGGGCGTGGACCATGCATGTTACAAGTATAATCATCTATATGCATGTAAAGAGCACAGTAAAGATATGAATATTGAACTAAGGTTAACTCTTTCAAAAGTTAAAAAAGGAGAAGGCATTAAACTGCAAAAGGATAGGACAGACTTACATCTATATGCATGTAAAGAGCACTAATCTCATAATTTTGTTTGATTTACATGATGTTTGATTTATAGAACATAACGACGAGGGTTAAGTTGTCATGTAAAAGGTTTGTTTGATGATCCAGGTTCTCATGTAAAATGTTTGATTTACACATGATACATTGTCATATAAAAGATTGTTTGATTTACGGCTATTCTAAAGAACTTTTGATTTATATAACATAAAGAACACAATGGACTATGTGGGGGGAAAAAGTATCTTGTGGGGAAAAAGTATGATTGTGACCGGTATGATTGTGACATGATTGTTTATGTATGATAGTGACGTAAAATGGTTATATCGGTAAACTATAGAAAAATGGTCCGTTCTCGTATAATCACTATATATACGGTTTATTTTTGTAATTTGCTTTAAAAAATGCCATACATAACTATGGGTAATCTTCCAATCAAACACGACAAAATAGAGTGATTTTTTAACTCAGATGTACGCAGCTTAATCGGGTATTTGTAAGACGGTTTTTAACTCTTGTGACGAAGTCAAGTGCTTTTCCACTAGCTTCAAAAGCGACCTTTGAAACTTGTAGGCTTACTAGCTTTACTAGAAGGGTACCCGTGCAATGCGGCGGCGGGTACCCGATGACTATAATATGATTGGAATAAATGAAATAAAGGTTAAAGTTGTAAAAATTTGAATTAAAATAAAATAAATCCACTAAAAATATAAAAACTAAAAACTCATAAAAATATGTTAAAATGGATGTTGAATTAAAGAGCATAAAATTTTAGAAAATATGGTGAAATTAGATTATAATATAAATAAGTAGATAAAAAGATATTTTAATTTGAAAATAAAGATGAATTTTTAGTTGAGAAGTGACACATGTCATTTTATAATTGGAGCTCCTTATCTTAATTTTTGGTGGTTAGGAGTTAGGCTTGGAGTTTGTTAAGAAGTGACACATGTCATCTCATGATTGGAGCTCCTTATCTTAATTTTAAGCCTTCTAAAATTAGAAGGCTTAATTTTTAAGCCTTCTAATTTTAGAAGACCTAAATGCATTATAAAGTAGTATAGATTTATTAGCAAAAAGCCGAACACCCCCTGCATAAGGCTGCCTGCAATAGATAGAGAAGATCGATTGGGAGGATCGATCCCCACTCGATCTATGTCGATCGTCCTTACTGTGGAGGATATGAGTGATCGATTGGTTGGACGATTTTTTTTTATATGGGTAGTGTATACGATCGACACTCCCTAACATTTGTGTGTTATATTTAATTATAAAGAAATATTTGTGGGGTATATTTTTTGTTTTAAAGGTCGTCTTTACTGTGACACCTAATCGCCTGAAGGTAGCTGCAGAGAGAAAGCTGACGTGACATGGAAAATAAGGGGATTGAAGGCTCTTAGTTAAACCACTCCACTGAACAAAACCAAATCTTGCTTCAAAACCCATCTCAATAACCACTTGATAACCAAAACCCACAAATCTTTTCAACCCAAAATGACATCTTCTTCTTCAGAAATAGAAATCATATCAGATTCTCCATCTCCAAAACCAATAGAAGCTCCTCCTGTAATCACTGATGTATTCGGTGCCTGCGCTTACGGCGATCTTCCGAAACTGCGTATTTTCGTCGAAAAGGAAGGTGCTTTACTTACTCACCAAGATGGAAATGGCTACTACCCTCTTCAATGGGCTGCTTTAAATAACTTTGCTGATGCTGTTCACTATGTTATTCAGGTCAAATTTAAATTTTTTTTTTTTTTTTTGAATTTTGATGCAAGTTTGTGTTTTTCGGATACCCTTTATCGAGTTTGATCTGTTTCTAAACTTGGATTTATGTAGAATGGTGGAGATGTGCACGCGGTTGACAATGTGAGGCAGACTGCATTGCATTGGGCTGCTGTTCGGGGTTCGGTTGCAGCCGCGGATGTGCTGTTGCAGAACGGTGCTCGTGTTGAGGCGGTTGATGTCAATGGTTATCGGGTAAAAACGCCGCACATTATTTGTTCAATAGCTGCTTAGATATGTAAATGTTATGCTCGGATTGAAAACGCAAATCCAAACACCACTGAATACCAAATGTTGTCCATACATGTCGGTTGGTAGTTGTTTGAATAGGTCACAAATCGAAATGTATATTGCTAAATTAAGCTAATCAAAATGTCGGTTGGCAGGCAGTTCATGTGGCTGCTCAGTATGGGCAAACGTCATTCTTGCATTACATAGTATCCAAGTATCATGCTGATTTTGATGTACCCGACAATGAGGGAAGGACCCCTCTTCATTGGTATGTTAAAGTTTCTTTTTTCTAATGGAAATATATTAGTAGCAATGTAGTCGTGGAAACTAATAAAGGCAGATAATCTGCTCTTTTTGTGTCAATCAGGGCTGCTTATAAAGGATTTGCAGATACAATTAGATTACTTCTTTTTTGGGACGCCAACCAAGGAAAACAAGATAAAGAAGGTACTTATACTGTAATTCATTATTTGCCATTTAAACATCTCGTAATACAAGTTAACCTTGAGACGAATGTCGATAATCCAAAAATAGGTTGCACGCCTTTGCATTGGGCGGCATTGAGAGGACATGTGGAGGCTTGTGTTGTACTTCTACACGCGGGGACAAAAGAGGAATTAATGGTGAAAGATACCGCTGGATTTACTCCTGCACAGATTGCAGCAGATAGAGGCCATCGCCAAATTTCTTTGATTCTTGTATGTATCTTATTTCTGATAATATCTAATTTTTTTCTAGGATTTGTATCATAACGTCGAAAATGTTTTAATGCAGTCTAATGCTCTTCGTGCACACAATAGCTGTTGGAAAGACAAAGGTTGGGTGAAGAAAGTAGGAGATATAGGTTACGCCCCCTTTCTGTTTTGCATCGTGTTTGTCAGCACAATAATCTTTATCAATTCGGTACTTTTTGGTGGGTACAGCAACAATAAATATGTTCTTTACTTTATTAACTTTTATCCCCGTTAGAGGATGTAATGACAATGCTAATCAGGATCTTTGCTTTTTTATTCTATGTTAGCTTCGAATCTTTTAAAGGTCACTGCTGTTGTTGCGCTCTGGGGTTGGACTGCTGTTTCCCTTTCAGTCGCTGCGCTAATGATGTTTGTCCGCTGTAGCAGGTAAGCTTCACTTGAATAGCCATACATTAGAGGGAACAAAATTGGTGGACTGTATAAAAGGTAAAAATGGCTTCAGGTCAAGACTGAACCGGGTTGGGTTGACTTGCAAACACTTCTTTGTCCATTTCCTTAAAAAGTTATAGATAATGAATGCTTGCAGAACTATTTTGTTACCTATAAATTTTCGAAGAGGGTGACTTTTGACACTTACGAACCATTTGACCAGTTCCTTTTGTACCTGGAATTTCTATTTGATCTGTTGAGATAAACAATACCTAACTTCGCTCGTTTATTTTAGTAAGTTCATTGATACATTTACCTTCTTTAATTACTACCTATAATCTTGTGTTTGGTTGCAGTAAAGACCCTGGTTATGTGATGTCAAAAGGGATACGGAATAATGCCGAGGCTGAGGTACTGCTTCTATCTAATTAATTGATTAATCCTCATAGATATGCCCGGATAAGTAAACAATATATATTATTGACAACCATACACTTAAAACAACTGTATGCTAAACCGAGTATGACGAGTACTAAATAGCCTTGGGTGTCTGGAATTTCGACGTGGTTTTCAAAGAGATTATTTTGACATTTCACAAAATTAGATAGAGCTAAGTGATTACATTAGAGATAATAGATATTTTTGCATTTACTTCAAGAAGCACGTTTTGTTGCAACAACTTAGTGGTGTCGGGTTGGGTAAGAAGTTAAATATGCTTGGTTTGAATCGGGTCACTTTTTAGTATGTGTTGTAACACGTCGGATCTGCAAACACTTTTTGTTTATTTTTTTATTTAATTAATATACATAATCAATGCATTCAATTTTGATTGCAAAAACAGTTATGTCTCTAATAATCTAAAATCTAATACCTAAAGTAAAATGGCTTAGGTATTTGTATAAGGGATGTAAAAAGGGTCGACTCAACCTGACACTATTAAGCTTATTATGGTCGGGTCTCTACGGGTCTTAAGGATGTTACCCCAATCCAACTTAACCGAAGTGATTGTAGGGTCAGGTTCAGGTGTGATAGTGTGCCAATATCAGGTTTCGGGTTTAAACCGATTAAACATTTAGACCCAAAACTACGTAAAAATGGTTGAACCCAAATCGACCTTTTCATAAAATGCGTTGAAATAGCACCGACATGTTAACAGTTTATTGCCTGCTCCCTGAAATCTAATAATTACAGCCCTAATAAATACATAAAAAAATTGGTTTTTGTTTGCCCTTAAAAGTCTCAGTTATCAGATTTTAGAGCATCCAAACATCCCCTTAATCAAGCTAAACTCAACGACCGCTGAATTCATGATTTCTACGATTCCTATAAGGAGCAGGATTGTCTCTTTGAACCATTCCTTGCATATAAATCTGTCAAATTGGTCTGAAACATAACGTCCACTACTGTGATTCTTCTTATGTCAATATACAGGGTCCTTTGCTGACTATTGATTTGAGCAACACGCCTTATTGGACCGGAAATTGGTCTCAACTGTGTCCTACTTGCAAGGTTCGTATAAAGGGATTCTCTTGTTTTTTAAAATCTTGACGCAGCTATACATCAATATATTGTGCTAAATGATATATCCTGAACTTACACACCTTCCGTTTTCCCAGATAATAAGACCCATTCGCTCCAAGCATTGTCCTTCATGCAAACGCTGCGTGGAACAATTTGACCATCACTGCCCCTGGATCTCAAACTGTGTGGGAAAGGTATGAACTCATACACATACTAAACTGTGTGGTAGACGTCTACCAACTTATTATTTTTCTTAAAAAAAAATATGGCAGTCCGTTTTCAACCCGCGACGACACTTGCACTTGTTTATCTATTATGCATTACGAAACTTATTGAAATATTATTGCATTCTGTTTTTTCTTTCTGGCAGAAGAATAAATGGGACTTCTTTGTATTTCTATTCCTTGGAACTTTGACTTCGGCGATAAGCGGGGTGGTTGCTGTTCATAGTACGTGTAAACTAATGAGATGCACTCACCTGTATTTGTTACATCGTTCTTTGCATTCCACTAAAGTCAACACTGCATCTTTATCTTTAATTATGACAGGAACGTGGACTTCAATACCATCATTGCAGAGTGAGGAATTGTGGATCATGCATGTCATTTTTCACAATACTGGTGCTGCCGTCTTCCTTTTCATCGATTTCTTTATCTTGCTTGCTTGTGGAACTTTGATCACAGTGCAAGCTTACCAGGTGATAATTTCTGTATATTCTCTTAATCTTGGGTGTTTGGATTTGCGCTTTTGAAGTGATTATCTTGGATGATCAGTTTTTAATGTTTGAATTATCCGCGTCTGATAAATTAAAAAATCATCAGTTCATACTCTCTGAGAATGCGATCTGTTTAGCTGATCTTGAATATTATTTTCTGAATGCAGATTGCTCGTAACATAACGACAAATGAATCAGTGAATGCTTCAAGATACGGGTACCTTCAAGGAACAGACGGGCGGTTTAGTAACCCATATAACCACGGGGTTGTAAAAAATTGTTCAGACTTTCTAATTCAAGGCTATACAGATGATGGCGAAACTGCTTGGCCTCCTTTGCAACAAGTTACCAGCAGATAGTATAACATCATACATACATATATCCCTACAAATTTTTCATCCCTTTTGAGAAATCGGTATGCAGCATACATCATATTTGTTTTACAGTAAGTTGTTAGGAAAATGTTAGATCTTGATTTTGTTGTAGAAAATACAAGTGTAAAAAGGAGGCTCTGTATGCTATTGTAACATGAGAATTATTGTCATTGGTTTGAATTAATGAATATACCACATTTCATATTGAAACATAGCTTGCTTTTTCTCAAAGTGGGAATATTGGCATATGAGTGTGATAATTTAAGACTCATCGGTTAAATATGGGTCTTGGTTAAATATGGGTTTAGTTGGGTAAATATTTTTAAGGGTAAACTGCAAATTATGTCCTTAATGTTTTCGAAAATGCAAGGATTACCCCAAGACAAAATTTGTTGCAAAACAGCCACTAATGTTTACTTTTTTTGCAAACCGCCACCAAGAGGCATTGTTTGCTAACGGGCGTTAGTTCTCTCGTTAGTAAGGTCAAAAGACATGTGAAATGACTAATATACCTCTGTCTTCTTCCTCAATTTGATTTTCTTTTGAATTTGAAGCCTTGTTACAGTCCCACCACATCAAATAATATTCTCTCCATCTCAACTAAGATCTTAACTTGTACAACTTATATAATTAGAAGATATATAGTATTCCAAAAATAAATAAATAAAATAAAAATAAAAAAACAATTAAAATAAAAAGAGCTCAAAAGTAGGGGTGTAAATGAGCCAAGCTTTTATCAAACAACTCGAGCTCGAGTTTAAGCTCGACTCGATCGAGCTGAGTTTTTATCGAGCTCAAGCCCGAGCCCAAGCCTAGTCAGCTGGCTTGAAACATAAAATGAGCCGAGCTCGAGCTTTTGATAGCTTGGCTGGAGCGGTTATCGAGCTTTTCGAACCTTTGTATAGATATATTTTCATAATATTTTTATATTGTAAATAAGGGCTGATTTGAATATTAACCTATCTATAAGGACTAACTCCATAAAGGATAAAATATTTTCTAACCTTGGTTATGAGAATTTTGTTGTTGGATTTATTACTCTTAAAAATATCTAATTTTGTTTTCAAACGGTTAAATATTTCTCTTCTAGTTTGTGATTAGAGATCATGTACAACTTCTGTGTAAAGACTATATTTTTTTTTTTGTGGCAGCTGCAATTTGCAATTCATTTTGATACGGAATGGTGTCTCTACTATTTTGTTCGCACTCAGTTCAGCTGCAAATACGAGTTAGCATAGACTCGAGCCTTTTACATCTATAATTTTGAGCTTTTCAAGCTATACTCGAGCTGAGCTCAAGATTCGATAGTTAAAGCTTGACGAGCAATTGAGCCGAGCTCGAGCCAACCTTTTATCTTTCGAGCTGAAAAGCTCGGGCTTGGCTAGGCTCGATTACACCCCTACGAGTCAAAAGTAACGTTTAGTACCCATCACTAGCCAAACTTGTTGAGTCTGTCTCATAACCACCATCATCTGTCGACTTACCTTTAGTGGCGCTTCATCATACATACCCTCTTCAAGATCCAACGCTCCATCATATATACTGCCACTATTAATCTACATTTATGCTTGTTTATTCGACAATGTGTCCATATGAATTTAACACTAGTCATACATTTATAGTACGTGTGTTTCATTTAATTGTCTACATATATGTATGTATGAATAAAACTTGGTATGAAACTATTAGCCTTAGATTAACTAAACATATAAACAATAATAAACAAGGTAAAACAAATGTATTAGTTGTGGAATATTGAGAAAAAGAAAATTTTTGATGGTGATGATTGTGTGGCGGTAGAGGGTGGTGGTGGTCGCTAGAAGGTGTTGGTGGTGGTGTTTGTGATGCGGTGAGATAATAACAAAGCTTTCAATTAAAAAAAAAATGAAAGTTGGGAAAAAGACAAGGGTATATTAGTCATTTCACATGCCTTTTGATCTTGACTAACGAGACAACTAACGCTCGTTAGCAAACAATACCTCTCAGTGGCTGTTTTGCAAAAAACATAAACATTAGTGGCTCTTTTGTAACAATTTTCATCTTCGGGTAATCTTTGCGTTTTCGGGAAAGATTAGGGTTTTCGGGAAACATTAGGGACATAATTTGCAACTTACCCTATTTATAAAATGATGAGTTTAGTTGAGTCTCCCTAAATTATATAGATTGTCTAATTAGTTATTTGATTGAATGTGCAATTATAAAACAATTATTCAACGGGTCTAGCGGGTCAATTTTTTTTTTTTTTTTTTACTTCTCCCTCCGTCTCATATTTACCGTCCAGTTTGACTTTTTCAAGTATTTTTTTTTTCAGTTTTGACTTTAAATATTTTTGTTTGTGTTATATAATATTTGATAAAAATTATACCAACGAAAATACATTAAAAACCCAATCCATTCATATATTTTGCATCAATCAATATATAACATAAACAAAAATACTTAAGTTTAAAGTTGAGAAAAAAAGATTTGAAAAAGTCAAACTGGATAGTCGATATGAGACAGAGGGAGTATAATAAAGGATTTTATTATTATTATTATTATTTTTTTTAATATAACATATTTAGACCCGAACCCAACCTATTTAGACTTATGTTTCTCGAAGACCTATCTAAACCCATACCCGTTTAGACTTAAACCCATCTAAACTCGTTACTCAAACCTGACTAACCGATCGACCTATTTTGCCACCACTAATTGGCATATTGTACTGTCGGACTTATCATTTATGTCTACGGAAAATTGAGTCATATTACCATATTACCCTTAAATTTATTACTCGTTAGAACTATAAGTAATTAATTAGTCAATGTTAAAACTATTTACAAAATGTAAGAAGAAGAAAGTAAAAATATATAGTAGTGCTTTCCTTAGAAAATTATTTTAGAAAGGATGGAATATATTATATATATTTTTCTTAGACAAAGTAATAAGTGTGAACTTAATTGAATTATTATATACTTTGTGATCAAGTAAAATAACGTTAGAAAGATGACATACAACCTTCACTGTCAAGATCAAAACTATAGCTTAATTATTGCTACATCTAACAATATATATTTTTTAAGAGTGGACGGTGTGGGCTCGCCGTCGCCTACGTGGTCGGCCGCCGTGGCTCGCCGCCACACCGACGTGATTCGTTGTGGCTCGCCGTCGGCTACCAAATCGTGGGGACGACGAGCTGGATCTCCTGACAAAAAGCAAGTTTACGTTATAAAATGAGATGCTGTGGTTAGTTGTGGGGCCCAAATGAAGAGGTTGAGGTTTGTTATGAGTGAGGAGGGGGTTTGTTGTGGTTAGTTGTGGGAAAATGAGATGCTGATGTGGCGCTGAGGTGGCGCGACGATGAAGTAATGCCTTGTTATGGTACCTAGCTCTCTAAAGAAAGTGATGCAATTGCAAACGACATATTTATTGCCACAAAAACTTTCGAGAAACATGCTTCATTTAAGTCAGCACAGTAGAAGAAAACCACACACGTGTTGGCACCTAATAGGTTTTGACCATGCATGTCGATGTTGACCATTAAAATTAGCCATACCTATCTCTGCCTCATGCCTAATAAATCATTTTACATCATCCTCTTGTCATTCAACTACTATACCATAATCAATACGTGCGTATAGTTTAACCATAATCTTTTAAAGCAAAAATGTCGTCTACAAATTGTTGTGGAGGAAGCTGCGGTTGTGGCTCCGCTTGCAAATGCCAAGCTAGTTGCGGCGGTTGCAAGATGAGCCCTGACCTCACCGAAAACACCACTACTACCACCGCCACCATCGCTGGTCTTGGACCCAATAAGAGGTACTGTTTACATTTCGGCCTTGTTTGTTTTTTCAAAGAAGCTCTTCTTTGCCTCTTTTGTCTGCAGGCGCGCAGACGTATTCTTTGAAGACCGTTTGTTTTTTTTCAGACATAAGAGGCTAAAATCTCTTATTTCCTCTTCTACCATGCAGACATAATTTATCTCTTCTTTTCCACTTCTTACCTCTTCTCACAACCCCTACATCTCTTTCTCAATATCTTACATCTCTTTTACGTTTCGTCCGTCTTTTTACGTTTTCGTCCGTTTTTTTACATTTTCACCCGTTTTTTACGTTTTCGCCCGTTTTTTTACGTTTTCGCCTTTTTTTTACGTTTTCGTCCGTTTTTTACGTTTTCGTCCGTTTTCTTATGTTTTCGTCCGTTTTTTTACGTTTTTGTCCGTTTTTTTTACGTTTTCGCCTCTTTTTTTACGTTTTCGCCCTTTTTTTACGTTTTCGTCTGTTTTTTTACTTTTTCGTTCGTTTTCTTATGTTTTCGTCCGTTTTTTTACGTTTTCGTCCGTTTTCTTACAATTTCGCCTGTTTTCTTAAGTTTTAGTCCGCTTTATTACGTTTATGTTCGTTTTTCATGTTTTCGTCCGTTTTTTAATGTTTTCGTATGTTTTTTTTATGTTTCCGTCTGTTTTTACGTGTTCATCCTTTTTTACGTTTTCGTCCGGTTTTTTACGTTTCGTCCGTTTTCTTACGTTTTTGACCGTTTTCGTCCGTTTTCACCTTTTTTTTTTTTTTTTTACGTTTTCATCTATTTTTTTACGTTTTCGATCATATTTTTACGTTTTCATCCGTTTTTTATGTTTTCGTCGGTTTTTTTTCGTCCATTTTCGTCTCATTACGTTTTCGGTCATTTTTTTACGTTTTCGTCAGTTTTCTTACGTTTTCGTCCATTTCTTTACGTTTTCTCCAAATTTTTTTACTTTTCGCCAAATTTTTTTACGTTTTCGTCCGTTTTTACGTTTTCATCCGTTTTTTACGCTTTCGTCCGTCTTTTTACGTTTTAATCCGTTTTTTATATTTTCATGTGTTTATTTTACTTTTTCCTCCTTTTTCATATGATTTTATATGTTTTTTGTACGTTATTTTATCTTACCTAACAAAACGTAAGATAATGTAAGAAAACGAATGAAAACGAAAGAAAACAGACGAAAACATAAAAAAAAACAGACGAAAACGTAAAAAAAACGGTCGAAAATGTAAAAAAGGCGAAAATGTAAAAAAAGACGAAAGCGTAAAAATCGGTCGAAAACTTAAAAAAACAGACGAAAACGTAAAAAGAAGATTAAAACGGACGAAAACGTAAAAAAAAAAAAGGAATAACACGTAAGAAAAAGGATGGAAACGTAAAAAAAACAGCCGAAAACGTAAAAACATACGAAAACGTAAAAAAATAAACGAAAACGTAAAAAAAAATGTAAACGTAAAAAAACAGACGAAAACGTAAAAAACCGGACGAAAACATAAGAAAATGGACTAAAATGTAAAAAAATGACAAAAACATTAAAAAACAGACGAAAACATAGAAAATGGAGGAAAATGTAAAAAAACAGACGAAAATGTAAAAAAACTAGTGAAAAAGAAAAAGGAAAAAAAAAAGTTACTTCATTAGCACAAAAAATACTAGTGAAAAAGATAAAAGAAAAAAGAAGAAAAAGAAGAAAAATGAAAGAAGTACTTCAATAGCACAAAAAACAAACGGTCTTCTTTTTGCAGATGAAGAGCTTAAATGTACCTCTTCTTCTGCAGACATGGTTTGCAGATGAAGAGGTAAAAGCTCTGAAAAAACAAATGACACCTTCCTTTCTGTTAAATACAGGTGCCCATGCATGTGAATAATTTTGCGCATGCACGTACAATTTATAATCACATATTGTTACTAGTTCATGTCAATGCATAATATTTGCATGCTCAAGCACCTAAGAATTGGCGTACATATGACCAAATTGAATGTAAGCATACTGCTATAACTAGTAAATATGTCATGTGTAGCGTATTATGACATGTATTGGTGTTATATATACTGGCTCGTGTTCTAGTCTTAATTAGCGACGACTTATCACCGATCACTGTGTGCGTTAAGTTGAATTTGCATTGTGACTTTTCACTTGGCAAAACAAAGAGATCCGAAATGTTACGATGACTTTTTCACATTGTATGCCATGCATATGTACGTCTTCTGACTAGCTGCATGCGAAATTGGATCAGTGATCCATTGTAACCTATATAAACAGATACATATTTTCCTACATCTATTTGAAACTCAAAAATGAGAAAGAGATTTAACATCTTCTAATAGCTAAAGTATTGTTATGCTATAATAACTTGTGCACAAGTCCTATAAATTAAAGGTCTTATATAGAGGGTCTTAGCACGTTCGTGTGTGTGTTCTTGCAATATGCATATGCATCGTATGATCAACCGAAGAATCTTGATATTACAGTGAATGAGTCATTCTTCTTCATGTGTTAACATGTTTGTTGATGATTTTGTATAGTAGCCATGAGGGATCAGAGATGGGAGCTTCAACATTCGAAAATGATGGTTGCAAGTGTGGCGATAAATGCACATGTGATCCATGCACTTGCAAATGAGCCAACAATCGAACCCGACCATCATGTACTAGTGTTAATTTATAGCTTTCAATAACTTTGAGGTTGCAAAAAAATTAATCACAATAAATATAGAGTAGGTTTTTTCGTTTTCGTGTAATAAGAGCATTCAAATTATGGAGATTGTATCGAATGAATAGTGTAACTTAATTCACTATCATATACAAGCAATTTACCGCTACCAGCCGGCTACTTTCTCGTAATAATTAAATTGATTTGCCGTGCTTCTGCTTCTATTTTTAACAGGGTTATCATGCATGACTAACGTTAGATGTAGGAGATATTAAACGTTCGTGTACAAATCACCCACTAGCATCGATTCATCGATCGAACCTGTCCAACCTAAAGCAAGGGCAGTGAATAGTTTCCGATACGAGTATGTGTGGTTTTTGTGGTGTGAGTTTATGCCTGTGTTTTGTGTGGGTGATGATCAGAATAATCTGGTATCGTATGAAATTCTTTGAACTTGCAAAAGAGAATAGTTATTTATGATAGTATTTATTTGCCAAATCATTATAAAAAAGTTATATATAATGAATTTCTAATCGATAATGCTATTAAGAAGTTTGATACTCTTATTTCAATTATGACATTGATTCGATCACCGGCTAAATCGA
Organism: Chrysanthemum seticuspe; assembly: GCA_019973895.1. Taxonomy (NCBI): domain Eukaryota; kingdom Viridiplantae; phylum Streptophyta; class Magnoliopsida; order Asterales; family Asteraceae; genus Chrysanthemum; species Chrysanthemum seticuspe. Next base: position 355,883,354 of record BPTQ01000007.1, on the reverse strand, counting down.
AATTTTGCAATGCATTGGGGCATCCGATTGCCCCAATGTTGCATAAATTTAAATCGAATGTATGTTATATAATGTTCCCTTAGTTAATTGACAATTGCTCGACTATTACCTTAAAAAATGTCGTGGATCATTTCACACATCGATCATCTATTTAATTTGTCATTATCGAGTCCAAAGATTCAGTCGATCTTATCAAATAAATCAAACTCCTAATATACTAAGAAACAAGAAAACTAATAAAACACATACGTGTAAATTGAATAAAAAATGTGTAAGTTACTTTGAGAATATTTTTGCTAGTGCGACTGATTCCTTTTACTTGAGAGTTCACCACACCGCCACCACTTGATGTCGAGCCTGTTGCATTTTTCGAAGATAGATTATATACATCGGAAACTATAGAAAGTACTTCCTCAACCGTTGCCAATTGGGGCGAGTCTTTACCATAAAGCTTTTGATAGCTAAACTCAAGAAACGAATACTTATATTGATGATCAAATACTACATATCTTCTCAACCTTGTCGACAACTTTGATAATTTGAGTCACCCATGCTAAGGTGAACTAAAACAGAACGATAATAAATGGCACTTGAAAGCATCTTATATGTAGAATTCCACCTAGTAGGGACATATTATTGGATACTAATTTATCTAATCCATGAAGGTCAAACATGAAAGTCAAATATTTAGAGTCGTTTATGTATATGTATAAAGTATAGGGTCTAAGAATGACAAGAACAGAGTTAGTAACCGTTTATTCGGTTATGTTAGTTTAGAAACGTTGTGTCTGTTTGTTGTGTCGGTTCATGGGCTATAAACACCTATAAAACCCAAATCTGTAACTAATGATTATATATCAAATAAAAGTCAGTGTGTTTATTATTGTTATATAAGATTGTTCATAGAAGATTAGACTAACAATTGGTATTAGAGCCAAAAGGTTCAGGGAACCAGAGACAGAAAAGAAAGACAACGATTCAGGGAATCATTTTAGAGAAGAAAACCAACGATTCAGGGAATCGTTCCAGGAAAAGAATAAAAGAAATTGATTCACAGGAATCAAACAAGTGATAGACACGATTTGTTCAAGTAAAGATCGAATCAGAAAAGAGAAGAGAAAAACGTACCCGGTTGTGCGAAACCACCGCTGGAGAAGAAGAGAAACCATACCACAGTAACCATCATTACTGGAGAAGAAGATTGAAACACCGATTAACCATCATCATTTGATTAAAAAAAACTAGAAGAAGAACCCTAATTGCGTGTAGAAGAAAGAAGCAGATTTTATTTGGGGAGGAAGAAGCGTGAAGTTTTAGATTAAGGAAAAGGGGTTTGTGTTGGGTCGGTGTGTTTGGCACAAAGGACAGCCAAGTATTACATAAAAAGGGGGCAACACAAGAGACCAACAGTGATATACATGTTTTTTTAATTCCTGTGATATTTTTTTAACCTTTTTCTATTAGTAGAATAGATTTTTTTTCTATTGCAATTCGTATTAGAAAACATTTAGAATTGCTTGAGAATTATTGTGATTAGGCAGAAAGTTTAAGTTTGACCATTATTAGGCATAAAGTTTAGAAGTATTAAGATTATATTGGTGTTAGAAGAAAATTAAATTGAAAGATATGACGGGAGATTAAAACGAAAACAGAGTTGTTTTCACCACATCGTTACCATCATATCAATGCCCAGTTTTAAGCAACACAAATTATACATTATGGGCATTAAGAATGAAGAAGATATTAACGGCAAATGGAGTATGGGATTTAGTAGAAGGAGTAAGTACATCAAAAGAGATTGATGTAAAAAAGGATAGTTCGGCGTCAGCATACCTATTTCAAGGGTTACCAGAAGATTTCCAATGCAAGTTGCGGGATGTGAAACAGCAAAAGAAATTTGGGACTCTCTAAAGTCCAGATTTATTGGAACAGAAGATGTACAACAAGCACACTCGCAACAACTTAAATCAGAATTTGAAAGACTTGTGATGAAAGAAGATGAATCAATAAATTCATTTGCTGGGAGGTTGATGAGTATTATTACAAAGGCTGCTACATGTGGATTGACGTTTGATGAACAAACAAAAGTACGAAAATTACTGAATGCAGTGCCAGATAAGTTTGTACCAGTAGTAGCAACCATTGAAATGGTTGTTGATTTTAAGAAAGCAAAATTAGAGGAGATTATTGGGAAACTTAAGACTTATGAAGAAAGGCTTAAGTTTAGAAAATGAAGTGAGGAAGATAATAGTGAGAAATTGTTGTTCATACGTCAAGGGAATAATAGAAATTATGAACGCAACTATGGAAATGATAGACGAGGAGGTGGTAATCAGACACGAGGAAGAGGCCAAGGAAGATTCACAAGAGATAGTAAGAATGGAGATAGTTATGATAGAAATAAGAGAAACCATGGAGATCAAAACTACCATAGGAGAGACTTTAGAGAAATAGAGTGCTATAATTGTCATGAGTTTGGAAACTTTGCTACAAATTGTCCAAAATCAAACCGTAGAGAAGAAAAAGCAAACCTTGTGTTCGAAGATGACGAACCAACACTATTGATGGTTACTAGTAACGATGAAAAAGAGATAACATCCTTAAAGGATGAAATTCAAAAGGAAAAGTTAAAAGATATGCGGTCAGAGATAGAAATTGATTTGAAGAGTAAATTTGAGTTTTGGAAGTTTGAAATCCTTCAAGAGTTAGAGATTGAAAAACAAGAGTTTGAGAAGAAAATAAGAAATAGAGAAATGGCATTTGAGAAACAAATGCAGATAGAGTTAGAGAACCTCAAGAAGTTGAGAGATTGCACAAGCAAAGAGATGAAAGAGTTAAAGACACTAAGAGAATTGTTTGAGAAAGAGAACCATGAAGTTGTTTCAAATGAGAAACATCTAGAAGAAGAAAGAGTTGACAAAGACGAATGCAAGAAGCATCAAGAGACGCCATCAAGAGTTCCAAAGGAAAGCCAGATTGAGAAAGACATTAAATCATGCAACAAGAAAGTTGAACCAGAAGATCGTGATACGAGAAACAGATTATTGGAGACGCAAGATTATGAAATGATACAAATGAAGGAAGATAGTGACAAAGGAGACAAAGATGATCGAGATGAGATTGAAGACAAGGAATAAAGAAGTCAAATCAAGGAGGAAATTCAAAACATAGTTCGTGTTGAAGATCAAGACAAAGGAAGTAGAAACAAGCCAAAGTTCAAAGATAAAGATGATGGAGCTTGAAGATATCGAAGACATTGATTAATAAATTAGGGAGGAGTATTGGATACTAATTTATCTAATCCATGAAGGTCAAACATGAAAGTCAAATATTTAGAGTCGTTTATGTATATGTATAAAGTATAGGGTCTAAGAATGATAAGAACAAAGTTAGTAACCGTTTATTCGGTTATGTTAGTTTAGAAACGTTGTGTCTGTTTGTTGTGTCGGTTCATGGGCTATAAATACCCATAAAACCCAAATTTGTAACTAACGATAATATATCAAATAAAAGTCAGTGTGTTTATTATTGTTATATAAGATTGTTCATAGAAGATTAGACTAACACATATTACGTCAAACTTTTTTGCAATCTAAACCAGTTTGTAAACAACATTCATAAAACTTAAGTTTCCTTCTGTCAGAACTCTTGATATATTTCACAGTTTCTCTAAATCTTATCTACGGCATCATCTATTTGCTTCAAACCATCTTGGACAATCATATTTAGAATGTGTGCACATGCAACATTTGAGATGAAATGGTGTACCATCATATGCCAACGAATTCATTGTAGGAAATTGATTCTATAGCAAGTCAACACAAAAATCATTTGCAAAAGCATTGTCCAATGTGATGGAAATTAAAATAACTTTTTTTTTTTTCAGTTCCCCAACTTTTAACCTAACAACTAATTGTTTTTCTGCCATATTAAAGCAATACCCGTGTGAAGAAATGGCATGGTAGATAAGTTTACAATACCCTTTTTTTCAGTTCCCAACTTTACGAGTCGGGTTGATTGAGTTCCAACTTAGTTTATCAGATTTATCGGGTCAACCAGATAAACCGATAGCATAATGCCATATACCATGCTAAATAAACCTGTATATAAAGTACATGTTAGGCAGATGGATCTTATCTACAAGATTCAAATACAATTATTTATTGAGGAAGAATATATTCGACGATTATCTAGCTAGCTCATATCTCAACGTATCTCATATATCTCACGTAGATTTTACGATAAAATTAAACACATGTTGCAATTTAAAGCATAACTTATAAGATTATTCTCCAGATTTGTAGGGTGCATTCGTGCTTGTTGCTAATTAATAATCGTTTTTAGCAACTCTAGAATAGATTAATAGAAGGTTCTAATGTTTAAAAAATAATCGAATTATTTAAGCTTATGACAATATATATTATGGATATGTTTAACTTGAATTTAGAATAAGACAAATTAAAAATCCCGCGAAATATGGAGCATAATTTGGTTGATTAAGACTGGTGGAGGACATTTTTGTAATTTTAGGTTTCCTCCAAAACAAGGCAGCTTTGCTCTATTTTCTTGAAGTCTTAATGATCAATTTTAACAAGTTTCATGAAATCTAGCTTAGCATAGTATAAAAAAATAATAATTAATAATACAAAATCAAGCAACAAACAAATGGTAAACATAATTGAATGTGTTAGGCTATTAGTATTAGGATTAGTATTTGGCCGATTGGGATCATCAAGAGCATCCTTTATCCTTATATGACCTAGGTGATGGAGAAACAATGGACACATGACCAGCATATTTAGGATTAGGACGAGTAGTCCCGACACGAGAGCGTGTGACAATGGGATGAATAGATACAATAAGTGGTGGCGTTGGTGGGTCAGGGACAGGTGCGGGAGAGACAGGTGGTGTAGGCGTTGGTGTAGGTGGGGCAGGAGAGGAAGGTATGTTGACTGGTTCGGTAGGTGTAGGTATAGGAATCGGGTTTAAAGTAGGACCAATTGGGGTGGTGTTGATAATAGTGGAAATGAGATTGGAAGAATCTTTCAAAAAATCATAGGAGGGGGTGGGTTTGGACGGATGGGTTTGAAATGGAAAAACCGTTTCATCAAAGGTAACATGACGAGAGATAATAATTTTGTTGATATTTAAATCAAGACAACGATAGCCAAAATGATTGGCAGCATGTCCCAAAAATATGGCAGATGTAGCACGAGGTCATAATTTATGGTTGGTATCAATATGTGGGTAACAAAGGCATTCAAAAACACGAAGGACACTATAATCAGGTGTAGCACCAAAAAGGCGGGTAAAAGGTATGTCATTGTTAATGGCACGGGAAGGAAGGATATTCAATAAATAAACAGCCATATTAAGAGCTTCAGTCCAATAGTTAGGTGGTAAATGTGCTTGAAACAATAAAGTACGAATAAGGTTATGGATGGTACGAATCATGCGTTCAGATTTTTCATTTTGTTGAGAGGTGAGAGGGCACGAAAATCTAAATTGGATGCCATGGGTTGAAAATAATTTATGAAAAGCAGTATTATCAAACTCACCGCCATGATCACACTGAAACGACTTAATTTCACACTTAAACTGAGTACGAACATAACTACGAAACAACTAAAATTTAGACAAAACATCAGATTTATTCATTAATGGATAAACCCAAACATACTGAGAATAATGATCAAGAAACAAAACATAATACTTGAAACCGGAAAGACTCGGAATTGGGGAGGTCCACAAATCCGAGTGAACAATGTCAAAACAAGAAATAACAGAACTAGACGAACTAACAAATGGAAGCTTCATGTGTTTACCAAGCTGACAAGCATGACAAAGAACGGGAAGCTTCTCTTTATTACAAGAAATAGAATCACTAGACACAAGACGCCGCAACACTTCACTTCCTGGATGTCCAAGTCGTTGATGCCACGTATACTGACTGGTAAGATATGCTTGAGGAATTGGAGAAGGCTTCGTAACAGGGTAAAGATCACCCGTGCTATCACAACGGAGGAGTACCCATCGAGTTATGAAGTCCTTCACAGAAAAACCAAAAGGATCAAATTCAACAGTGCAATAGTTATTACGAACAAATTGACGCACATAAATAAGATTTTTTACGATATGAGGGGTAATTAAAACATTATTTAAACGAAGAGGACGAAAAGGTGTAGACAAGATACTATGACCGGAGTTGGTAACGGGAATAAAACGACCATCACCAACCGCGACAAACGAATAGATGCACTCATTAAGAATATCACTAAAACAATGCACAGAATCATTAAGATGAGAGCTCGCACCTGTATCCATATTCCAATTTCCAGCAGACGGTTCCTGAAGAGTGTTAGTAGCAAAAGCATGAGGCAAAATGGTAGCTTGACCCGAACCTTGTGAACCGGATGCCAAAAGTTGGCTTCGGTTTACTACGTGAGCTTCATACACCATTGTCATCTGCTACTATTGTTTATTGTGATAATGTGAGTGTAGTGTACTTGTCTTCTAACCCTGTTCAACATCAGCGTACCAAGCATATTGAGATTGATATTCATTTTGTTCGTGATTTGGTTGCTACAGGTCAAGTTCGAGTTCTACATGTTCCTTCTCGGTTTCAGTATGCTGATATTTTTACCAAGGGGTTACCATCTGCCTTGTTTACTGATTTTCGTGACAGCTTGAGTGTTCGGTCTCCTCCCGCTCAAACTGCGGGGGAGTGTTAGACTATTAGTATTAGGATTAGTATTTGGCCCATTGTATATTATGCCCGTTATGTATCATATATAATCTTGATGTACCAAACATTATTATTCATTCAATATACACAAACTTACAGAATGATTAATATATAAACTTATATCTTGATGTTATACTTGAGTTACAATGAAGAAAATGGCTGAAAAGCTCATAAAGTTCGGCTAGAATTTTAATCCCAAAGTATGCACACGAATTATGTAAAAGTAGCAAAAATATATATAGAATTATGGTTATGACTTCGTCAAGCTTTAGGGCCGACAGTGTCACCTTGCCGTATTTCATTAAGGGTTTTTCTATCGATCGACTCTGGCTGACGACGTCAGGTTGTTGAAGGTGACGGTGTCTGTAACACCCCCAAATTTGGTTTAGCGGAAGCATACGTGTTATTCGGGAGCGTTACGGGATTGGTGAATCGTAACACGAGTAATAAAGAACGGAATACATACTCCGTTTAATTTCATAAAATATTTTAAAACATTATCTTACAACATTGTTTAGGTAAATGGGCACATCCCATAATTTTTAGTGGTCCCAAAGTAAAAACATCATTTTTGTGTAAAAACACTTCTTTAGAAATTACTACGACCATTTATCCGCCTCTTGCCTTGCATCCATGATCACAACTAAACACCTGAGAAAATATGCTAAAAAGGTCAGCTAAAAGCTGGTGAGTTCATAGGTTTAAGTTAAAATAGTAAGTTTGGACCTTAAGCAAAGTCATATAATCATTACAACGAATATAATGATATATGGATGAATGTCTATTACGTTAGCTCTAAGTTCATGCAACCGATACTACGACAGTTTTCTGTATGCTAACAGATGTCATACAATATAGGGGCCCATAGCAAGTGTTTTGTCCCTCCACACTTGTTTCCGACATGATATACGTTTCGCCTTGGCCTAAGCATGGCCAACCGAACGGAGGAGTCACCCTCAATAGATCTATTTATAACATTCGCGTTTCCCAATGGGGAATTGACGGTTCATGAAAAAGGGCATTCTCTAGGGACATAAGGGCTTAGGCTAAACCACGTAATAGTAATCATGTAATAGTTTTGGTCCATAAAAAGGTTTTGCATATTTCTCACCCCCAAAGTGTATAAAACAGTTTATCAAGTAAAAGAGGGGCTATGAAAACTCACCTTAGCAAATGTGCAATCCAAATGTGGGATCTAGTGAATGTTGTGAAGCGGCACCGACACGCGACCTAGATAAGGAGGGCAATGTTTTAGTTCATTGTTTTAAGTATTGCTTACTCAAAATAGTTTGATTGTATTAAAACTAAACTTTTAGTTTGTAAAAGTTACAAAAATAATTTTACTAATAAGTTCATGAAGTATATATACTTTTCATGTAGACATTAATATGGTTTTTATATCCAAAGTTGGATATGAAAATAATTATAATATTCCACTAGTAAGTATATAAATGCGTATATACTTATTTAAGTCGACACAAGAATGATATGGTCAAGATTACGTATAATTGATTTATTTTCTAATTGTATTTAGGAGATATATGAGTTAAGGTTGAAGACTTTCAAATTTTAATAAGTGATAGAGTGACATAGTGGCCTTTAATTGTTTATCCTTTACGTGAGATTTTCTTGACATATGTTTGTTTACTTATTGTCTTTAAGCATTGTTGTAGGCATTATTAAGTGTAGCATGTCCTTAAGTACTAGTTTCTTGTATGAAAACCTTTACACTTGTTTAGTTGCTTTAAGACTTTTATAGACTTGTCAATATGACGATATGCACGAGATGAAGGAAAAGAGTAGACGAGAACGGGTTAAACTTATAGTTAGACTTCCGGGTTTACATTTTGAGTCTTGATTTGTTGATTTCGTTAGCTGCCATTTGAGTATGGGCTCGACATGGTTGGGCCGCGTATGGCCGAAATAGTACGCGACTGGGCTTAAGCCCAAAGCCAACATGAATTTACATTTAATAAGAGTGTGGGCTGTGGCCCATAGTTGGTCTAGTAAATACTTGGAGTTTAACTTTGGGCTGCTGCCCAAAGCCAAATAAGGAGTAGATGTGCAGGCTCTTAGTTTTAACACATTACATAACAAGGTTTCATCAAGTGGATTTTTACACAACTAGTCTTTAACTCGAGACACAACTCGAGCCGGGCATGTCTATTCCGTGTGAGTCCATACCCCTCGAGTGGTGTTCAATATCACAAGTTATTGAGAGTTTAGGCAAGAGTGTGGTGAAATCTTATGTTAGTCGAGTACTACTCAACTCAATCTCATCCGACAATCTATTCTACTACTACGGACTTTGACAAAATGGCTACTCAAAATGTGTTTTAGCAAAAGGGCACGCTTGACTTGGGTTTCTTATGTTCGAAGGACATAACACTTTTTAACACAAAATTCATGGTCGAAGTCCAAGACATCGGGTACTCATTATAACGAAAAATCAATTTTTCCCAAGCTATCACAAGGTCATAACTTGGTGTGAGTTTCTTTGGCCTAAGACTTTTGTTGACACAAGAAGTAACACCGAGGTTGACTCGAAAGGGTTAAGAGCTTTGAAATGGGTTCCTAGTCGGATTAGAAAATGTCTTAACATATCATTACCAAGTTTAAATCTCATGACTCCATAAGTTAACAAAACTCAACATCATCACTCTAGACTTAATACTAATGTTTACAAAACTTGACTTATCTCATTTTTCTTGTTTCATGCTTCTCGACAGAAAAACCAAACGGACACAAATTTGGTGAGTGATATCTTGAGACTAAGGCAACTTAGGTTGTTTATCAACATAGAGATTTCATTATCAAGAACACTTAATTCATAGTTACATTATCCAACTTTTTATAAAACATTAACTTCCCTAGTTCTTGGTTATACAATTCGACCAAAGAAAGAAAATCAAACACACAAACCAAATGAGTTATCACATTCGAGACTTGACATGGTAACCAAGAACAAGTAAATATTCGACATGACCAAAACATATAACAATCTTATTGATAAAAATTTTCCAACATCATCTCATAAAAAAAAGAACATAAAACATTACATCAAGAAAGATTATAACCTCAATTCGAAAATAGTGGGTGATGAACGAAGGGTTGTTTCTTGGATTCGGACCAAACAAGACTTGAATTAGCACCAAAATACCTCCAATTGCAAAACCACCAAATCAATTTTAGAAAACCCTAACTTTCACAAACCCTAGTTTTTGGGTAAAATTGAAATTGAAACTGAGTTTGGGCGTTGTATCTCTACTAGAGATAAAGGAGTATTTTGGGAAGATGTTTGGCTACCTTTCTCTCCTTGGGTCTTGGTTTGAAGCCGAATTTGGCTAACTTCCAACCCTTAGAATGTTTTGGACTTTAGCTCAAGGTAGACATAAGTGAGGATATGATTCTCTTGAGTGATCCTTGCCTTGATTCTTTCTTGGATTCGTACGAGAGGTAGCAGGCGCATCTAGGAGAGATTTGAGAAGTAAACCTTTCATGGTTTTGGTGAGGATAGATGAGGAATAATAGAAAGATGTGTGTTGGTTTACCATCTTGGGAGATTCGGCCTATATGGAGGTATAGGGGTAGAGAGGTTGAAGATGAAGATTTTGGGTATCTCATTTCTCTGTCTTGTGTTTGTCGTGTTTGGGAAGGGCAAGACAAGAGTGTACCTCAAATTTTTATAAAGTCTTTTCTTTTAAATGTAATGTAAGTATAATATAGGTATAATAAGGTAATGTAAGTAAAGTGAGTGTATATGTAATATATACTTATAATTTATTTTGTGTACATGTACATGTGTTCCACTTGTATTGGGGTCTTATAAAAGTTCATGTTTAAGTGTAAGTGTGTTATATACTTTGTGTCCCGCGATATTACATTGTGACCCAAGTATCGTTGTTTGATAACTTTTTATACGTAGTATTTTATTGTTACGTGTCTGGAATATTTTTATCTTTGTAATATTCCATATCACGGACATTTGTCCTTTGTTTTATCGAGTCCTTATCATAGTGTCGGTACGCGTGCAGTGTCGGTCACTGGGGAAAACGAGATAACTTCTCATCTTACAATTTAAATCATAAGACAAAATGAAATATTCATAAAATGATATGAATGCAAAAGTGATACAATAGTCTACAGTGTGCGAGTTATCTACTCAAATGTTCAGGCTAAGCTTATGCATGCTTAATGAATTATGCTTAGAAATAATGAATTACTAATTTTCAGTTAATATTTAGTGAAAATTTACCGTGTGTCACATCCTCCCCGCCTTGGAAGAGAAAACCGTCCTCGGTTTTCAGTTAGAATTATTTGCTGAAGTAGAGAAAAGATGTGGGTATTTACGTTTGAATTGGTCTTCAAGTTCCCACGTATATTCTGGACCTCTTTGAGAGTTCCAGCAGACTTTGACGATAGGAATGCGGCTTTGCTTAAGCCGTTTGATCTCTCTATCCATAATTTCAATGGGTTCCTAGACAAAATTTAATCTTTCGTCAACTTGGATTTCTTCCAAGGGAATAGCAAGAGTTTCGTCAGAAAGACATTTCTTCAAGTTGCATACGTGAAACACGTTGTGTACAGAGCTGAGTTCTTGTGGTAATTCGAGTCGGTATGCTACCGATCCGATTCAAGCGAGAATTTTGAAAGGTCCAATGTAACGAGGATTTAACTTTCCACGTTTTCCGAAACGGATTACGCCCTTCCATGGCGCAACTTTGAGCATAACTTTATCTCCCACTTGAAACTCAAGTGGTTTCCTTCTTCTATCCGCGTAGCTCTTTTGACGGTCACGAGCTGCTTGCAGTCGGTTTTTGATTTGTACAATCTTCTCAGTAGTTTCTTGAATTAACTCCGGACCAGTAAGTTGACTTTCTCCAACTTCGGCCAAACACACAGGTGATCTACACTTCCGACCATAGAATGCTTCATATGGCGCGGCTTTGATGCTTGTGTGATAGCTGTTATTGTAAGAAAACTCGGCTAATGGCAAGTTTTTATCCCAGCCATTTCCAAAGTCTATCACACATGCTCTTAGCATATCCTCCAGTGTTTGGATTGTTCTTTCGCTTTGTCCATCGGTCTGAGGATGGTAAGCGGTGCTCATGTCGAGGTTAGAACCTAAAGCATCTTGAAGCGATTTCCAGAAATTCGAGGTGAAACGGCTATCTCTGTCTGAGATGATGGAGATTGGTACGCCATGGCGTGCGATGATTTCCTTCAGGTATAGTTGTGCAAGCTTTTCCATTCCGTCACTTTCTTTCATCGGTAGAAAATGTGCTGACTTGGTGAGACGGTCAACTATTACCCAAATAGTGTCGTAGCCTTTAGAGGTTTCAGGTAGCTTAGTGATAAAGTCCATTGTTATACGTTCCCATTTCCACTCAGGAATTTCGGGTTGTACTAGTAGACCTGAGGGTCTCTGATGTTCAGCTTTAACCTTTGAACAGGTTAAACACCGGCTGACATATGTTGCAATGTCGGCTTTCATGTTTGGCCACCAGTACAATTTCTTCAGATCAAGATACATCTTGTCGGATCCTGGGTGGATGGAGTATTTAGACTTGTGGGATTCGTGCAAAATGACATCGCGAATTCCCCCGTAGAGTGGTATCCAACTTCGCTCTTTGAAACACAAAATTCCATCCGATCTTTTTACGAATCCATTTTCACTTTCTGGCATTCCGTAAAGGTTCTCATTCGGACGATTCTCTTCCTTGAGTGCTTCCAATTGAGCCTAAAGAATTTTGGATGGGAGAGGTGAACTAATTGTCATACCCAACGATCTGACTCTAAGAGATTTTGGTCGCTCTTTTCTACTCAGAGCATCAGCAACTACATTCGCTTTACCTGGATGGTAACGAATCTCGCAGTCGTAATCACTGAGTAATTCTAACCATCGACGTTGTCTCATGTTTAGTTCTTTTTGATCCAAAATGTGTTGTAGGCTCTTGTGATCGGTGTATACGACACACTTCGTGCCATATAAATAGTGTCTCCAAATTCTGAGTGCGAACACAACTGATCCTAACTCCAAATCGTGCGTCGTGTAGTTTTTCTCATGAGTCTTCAACTGGCGAGAGGCGTATGCTATCACTTTCTCTCTTTGCATTAACACCGCTCCTATCCCCTTATGTGAAGCGTCGCAATAAACAACAAAGTCTTCACTACCTTCAGGCAAGGCCAGAATAGGTGCACTACACAACTTTTCCTTAAGGAGTTGAAAAGCTTCTTCTTCTTTTTCTCCCCAGTCAAACTTGGTGTTTTTCTGGGTTAGCTTGGTTAAAGATTTGGCAATCTTTGAGAAACCTTCAATGAATCTTCTGTAGTACCCAGCGAGTCCTAAGAATTGGCGTATCTCAGTAGGAGTCGTGGGTGTCGCCCAATCCTTTATTGACTCGATCTTAGCGGGATCTACATGAATACCCTGGCTGTCGATTACATGACCTAGGAATTGCACAGTCGATATCCAAAATTCACACTTCGAGAACTTTGCATACAGTTCTTCCTTCTTCAATAATTCCAAGATCAATCTAAGATGCTCCTCGTGTTCTTTCACACTCTTGGAATAAATTAGGATATCGTCAATGAATACGATCACAAATTTATCCAGGTAGGGTTTACACACTCGGTTCATGAGGTCCATGAACACAGCTGGTGCGTTGGTTAACCCAAAAGGCATGACTTGGAACTCGTAATGTCCATAACGAGTTCTGAAGGCAGTTTTGGGAATGTCTTCTTCCCGAACTCTTAGTTGATGATATCCGGACCTTAAGTCGAATTTTGAATAAACACTTGAACCTTGATGTTGATCGAATAAGTCATCGATTCTAGGGAGTGGGTAACGGTTCTTAATGGTTAGTTTATTCAATTCGCGATAGTCGATGCACATCCTGAAAGTTCCATCCTTCTTCTTGACGAATAGGACTGGTGCTCCCCATGGTGATGAGCTCGGTCTAATGAACCCTTTTTCTGCAAGTTCCGACAACTGGTTTGATAACTCCTGGAGTTCCGTTGGAGCTAATCGATAAGGTGCTCTTGCCACTGGTGCGGCACCAGGCACTAAATCGATCTGAAATTCAACCTGTCGGGTCGGCGGAAGTCCTGGAAAGTCTTCAGGAAAGACCTCGGGAAATTCTCTCACTATTGACACGTCTTCCAGATGTTTTTCTTCTTTTTCTTTTTCGTCCTTTCCGGTGACTTGTGCTAGGAAGATGTGACATCCTTCCCCGATACACCTCAACACCTTGGTACAAGAAATGACATGCAGTCTTGAAACGCTTCTTCTGTCACTCCGGTCTCCTTCTATGGTTAGGACTTCATCTCCATATGGTACTTGAACGAGCTTCTCGTCACAAATGATGGCAGCATGATATTTTGCTAACCAATCCATTCCGACGATGACATCGAAACTACCCAATGCTACTGGTATCAAGTCGATATTGAATGGGTGGTTTAACAGATTAAGGGTGCAACCTCTTATGATGGTATCTACCCTTTCTACGTTACCGTTAGCTAGTTCCACATTGTATGCATTTCCTAATGCCATTGGGGCAATATCGAGTAGTGGACTAAATGCATTAGAAACAAAACTCCTATCGGCTCCCGTATCAAACAATATGGATGCATAACGGTTATTTATAAGGAACGTACCCGTCACAACATTCGGGTCTTCCTGAGCTTCCACTTTGGTTACGGCATAGACTCTTCCACGAGCTCCCTCACCATTTCCCTGATTATTTGGCTGTCCAACATTTCCCTGAATCCTGCCATTTCCATGGCTTCCTGGATTTCCTCGGTTTCCTTGATTTCCTCCATTGCCTTGGTTTCTGGTCTTTCGGCATTCATTCTTATAATGCCCTTTTTCACCACAACCAAAGCAAGTTATACCAGCTTTTGGGTCCTGAGCTGGGGCTGTTTGAACTGTCGCCAATGACTTGGACCTGCAGTTCCTGGTTAAGTGTCCGATTTTTTGACAGTTACGGCACTTGACTGTACACTGTCCCTTGTGATGCAGAGTGCATCGGTTACACAGTGGTGAAGTCCCTGCATACGGTTTTCTTTCCTCAATCCCAGTTGCATATGCTCTAGCAACATTTTGCCTTTTGTTTTAATTGTTGTTGTTGTTTCCACTGTTGTTGCCACGGTACCCATTGTTGTTGTAACTTCGAGAGTGGTCATCCCATTTCCTCTTATTGTCAACCACTTTATCCATGGAATCCTTAATCACTTGGTTCATGAGTTTGTTGGCTACTTCGATGGTTTCGTGAAGATCAGCAGCCTTAAAAGTGGTGACATTGCCCTTGATAGGTTGGGGCAATCCTCCGATGTATCTCTCTAACAATCGGGTCTCAGTGGGAACCATTTTAGGACACAACAAGGCTAGTTCTTGAAATCGCTGATTATAAGCAGCCATATTGGTGCCTTGAACTTTGAGGTTCCAAAACTCATGCTCTAGCTTCTTGATCTCATTACGAGGACAATACTTTCGGAGTACCATCTCCTTGAAGCTCTCCCATGGCATGGCATAGGCAACATCGATACTAGCAGATTTCAGAAAATTGTTCCACCAGGTCAAGGCAGCATCTGTGAAAGTGAATGATGCGTACTTAACCTTAGACTCTTCCTCACAATTGCAAATTCGGAACATAATCATTTGTAACTTGACAAATGATTATCCCTATCATTTGTAAATGTATCTAACTTGACAATTTTTCTATTTTGATGTAGCGAACTATAATTTTGGTCACTTTGGTGTATCTATTTTGTAATTTCGTCAACTTAGTGTACGATTTTAAAAGTTCGGGTTTCAAAAGTCCAGGAATTAAGTTTAGAATAAAGAAAATTCCTGCGAAATATGGAGCATAATTTGGTTGATTAATACCCATCCAGTTGTGTTCGTGTGGTAAGACTGGTAGGGGACATTTTTGGAATTTTAGGTTGCCTCCAAAGCAAGGCAGCTTGTGCTCTATTTTTTTAGAGTCTTAATGATCAATTTAACAAGTTTCATGTAAACACAAAGAAATAGAGTCGGATTTTGAAATTCAAGTGCAAGATTAAGCCAAAAAATGTGAGTGTTCCTGCCTAGCATAGCATTCGAAGAACATTTAATAGACAAAGTCACGCAACCAATCATAAACATGATTGAATAATTAATGTATAAACTTATCTTAATGTTATACTTGAGTTACAATGAAAAAAATGGTTGAAAAGCTCATAAAAATCAGCTAGGGTTTTAATACCAAAGTTTGTACACGAATTGTGTAAAAGTACCCAAAATATATATAGAATTCCGGTCGTGAAGCTGTCAAGCTTTAGGGCTGACATTGTCACCTCGCCGTCTTCCATACGGGGTTTTTCCACCGACTCCGGCTAACGGCGTCAGGTTGTAGAAGGTGATGACGTCATGGTGGGGTTGTGACGACGTCAAGTTGAGCTTGGTGACGGCATCTCCATACACTGATTTATCGCTAAAAATCTCAAAACTTCACTTTCTAAGCACTTTTGGCTTCAGCTATTCGGGTCACGAATATGAACTTTTATCCTTTTCTCTCAAACTTCGTTCAAATGAGGCCAAAATCTGTACAATTTTAGCAAATGTGTAATCCTTGACCTGAAAACAAAATAGGATAGATTTTAAGCCAATAATAAAGATAAAATGAGGTAAAATGCATTAGATCAAGTGGTAAATAAAACCTAAAATCGTTAACAAATTGCACCTTGTTACATGTCCTCGTCAAAAGTCGTTAAACGACAAAAAAGCTCGTAACCTGACTTTGACTTTGTCAAAAAAGTTGGGAAAATTTGACTAAAAGTATTGGCGAGAACATGTTCTCGCCAAAAAGTTGACCATTTTTTGACCATTTGCTATACTTATTCATTCTCCGCTCGTTTTTCCTGCCAAACTTTTGACGAGGACATGTCCTCGCCAAAACCTTTAGCACTAATTATTATATATTTAACTGCTTAATAAATGTTAAATGAAGCTAATAGACAATGGCTTTCATAATTAAGTTACCATTATGTGTGTATAGTTAACTAACACGAGTAATAACCAATGTTGCAAAAATCGGTCAACTCGGCCGTAATCGTTAATCGGCAGAGTACCTTGTCGATTTTTTAAAATTGGTCGAAAAATCGGCCTAGAAAAAAAATCGACACTAAGCAGTCAAAAAAATCGGCCGAATCGGCCGATTACTCGGCTGAATCGGTCAAAATCGGCCGAATCGGTCAAAAAATCGGCCGAATCGGGCAAATCGGTCATTTTTTAAAAAATAATAATTTAGGCATTCTACTTAATTTGGGGATCGTATATTTCATTTATAACGCACAATGGGCATCATAATCATAATTTGAGCATTTTATTGAGGTTTGGAAACATAGCAGGCTTGGAAGCGGTTAAGATTTTTAGTTTGGTCTCAAGAAATACCAAAAATTGCAGGAAATGCCAATTCGATTAATCACCGATTAATCCCGAGTTGACCGATTACTCGCTGCAGGGTGGTCGACCGCCCGACTATCGATTCACGATTTTTGCAACATTGGTAATAACATTCGGAATTTTGTCGTTACTAATAGATGGCACCATTTGTTGACTATCATACTTCATACCATTTGAAACTCAATTGATATAGACATATTATTTTGTCTTTGTACACACACGGTATCGTTGATTTGGAAAGCTAAAAGTCGAACATGTTTCTATATTAAAGTCAAGGTGTAGCTGATATAAAGTCAAAATTCCACCTTAATCATTGCATAGAAAAGTCTAATCACCCTCAAATTCTCACACCAGCTCACGTATTATGTATATTTAAATTTTGTTATGTATTATTCCTACCCTCCCTACTAGGGAAGGTTTGTACTTTTAATGCCTTTTGTCCCCCATTTATTTCAGTACAACACAGTTTTTTGTCAGTTTCTGTTCCGTTTTCTGACAGTTTTAAGCGTTTGACTTATTAAACTTTATATTTCTTGTTCCGCATTTTCAGGTTTATAGTTTTTTGATATAAACAAAATTAAAATGCAAAAAATTAGGGGGTGGGAATATAAGATATAGGGGGGTAGGAATATCTTGTCCCTTAAATTTTGTGAGTTTATTTTTAGAAAGGTAATCATTTTTAAGCTATGTTTGAGTATGAACATAATGTCATATAAATAAATACTTTCATAAACAATTTTGTATCACTATATAACAATGACACATAATAATAACATATTCCGTGTGAAATGTTTTAGGCTTACCGAATAAAATTTTTAGATAAAAGATCACGGATTTTAGTCTCGATTCGTGCTCACTACAGTTAATGTCTGAGTGTGTCAAAAAAATTATCAGAGCTATTTCTTGCAAGATAAACAATGACTGATATAAAAAAAACACCCGAATTAAAATGTTCTGTCAATTCGCACATTTTTTTTTTTTCAAAATTCAATTATTACTAGGATGTATAAAACAAAAATCTTGAGACACCTGGCTAGCTAGTTGCCTTAAATCTGAACATTTATTTATATTCGGTCATATACACGTTAGTCAAAAAGATTAAAAACAACCAATGATGTGCTACTTGCCATTATTTCTAGTTCAAACGAGTGTGGGAACCCGCGCGATGCAGCGGGATTGGCTTTAAAGGACTTACTTTGTAGCGACACTTAAACCTTAGGGACTAATTTTGCCAAGTTGCTATAGTTAGCAATTAATTCTACAGGACTTACTTTGCAACGTCGCTTAAACTTTAGGGACTATTTTTTGCCAGATTGCTATAGATAGCAATTAATGCTGTAGGACTTATTTTGCAGTGCCACTTAAACATCAGGGACTATTTCTGCCAACTTGGGAAAGTTTGCAATTGATGTTTGCTACAGGACTTACCTTGCAACGCCCCTGAAACCTTAGGGACTATTTTTGCCAGATTGCTATAGATAGTAATTAATGCCGCAAGACTAATTTTGTAACGCCACTTAAACCTCAGGGACTGTTTCTGCCAAGTTGTGAAAGTTTGCATTTAATGCTTGATGTGCTACAGTAACCCTCCCCGCCTTTTAGTATATATAATAATTGTTAATATTTCTTTAATTTATTCAAACTCGGCTACCTTAGTTCACATCACCGACTGGTATTAAGATGGAAAACAACACTTTGTGGACCCTATTAATTACATCAACCTAGACTTATAAAACCATGCTAATTCTGTAGAACATAAACACTTTACAGAAACAATAATAACCATCTGCTTATTTGTTTTTCTAACCAAAAGGTAGTACAAGTTTTATGTCATTTCTTGAATTTTCATGCATGTTCTTGACATGGCTATTTTAGATTTGTGTTGATATATAGTTTGTTTTTCGCGTGCAGGGTGATCGTTTGTTTTTGATTTGTAGTTGTTTGATTATCGTCGCAAAGAGTGGATTTGGTCCGAATTGTATCAAGGGTCCTCACTAAGTCCTTTTTTTTATCACCAAATTTTTTTTATGGAGATTACACAATTCAGAGGGTTTTCGGAATTGTCAGGAATCGAGGACCCTTGTTTTAATTCTCAGTGGCCATTGAACTCATTTGATGATCAACTAATGAACATGGATGCATGTAACTCATTTGCTTATGCACCCATGTTTGATCATATTCATTATAAGCCTATTATGGAACCATCACCAAGACCATCTAAGCAACTCAAAACCAGCAGCTGGAATTCGAGTCAGACTATACATTATGGTAGTGATCATTCGCATATCGCGAATCAAGCTGCTACCATTATGAGTCCTAAAGAAGAAACAACTCTATCTTCCAGCAGTGTATTCCAATCATCATCCCATGTTCAGTTTGGCAACCAAAACCACCATGCGAAAAAGATAAATACTTCGAAATTCACTACACCTCAAGACCATATCATGGCTGAAAGAAAGAGAAGAGAGAAACTGAGCCAAAAGTTCATAGCCCTCTCTGCTTTGATCCCTGGCCTTAAAAAGGTACCCCTTTATAACATTTTATAATAAATTCTAGGGATAATACCTTTAAAAAACATTATACTTGTCTAAAAATACTCTTCTAGGTATCGAACAATTTTTTTTTTCTTATACGGGTACCGAATTTTCAATTTCGGACTTTTGGAGGTACTAAACTTTCAATTTTGGACTCTTTGAGGTACTTTTATGACATTTTTGCCCCTGGATTTTTAATAACTTTAAGGGCAAAAGTGTCACAAAGTACCTCAAAAAGTCCAAAATTGAAAGTTCAGTACCCATATAAGAAAAAAAATTTGTTCGATACCCATAAGAGTATTTTTGGACAAGTACGATACTTTTTAAAGTTATTGATATGTTCTTACTTATGTTACTATATATAGATGGATAAGGCTTCTGTTCTTGGAGATGCAATCAAGTACTTGAAAAACCTTCAAGAAAAAGTGAAGACACTTGAGGAACAATCCAAGAAAAGATCAAATGTAGAATCAGTGGTTTTTGTTAAAAGATATGAGGTGCTAGGTGATGGTGGTGAAATCTCTTCATCCAGCAAAAACTCTCAGGATCAACTGCCTGAAATCGAGGCACGGTTTTCAGGCAAGGATGTTTTGATCAGAGTTCATTGCGAGAAAAAAGCCGGTATAGTAGAAGAAATACTAGCTGAAGTTGAGAAACTTCATCTATCTGTTATCAACACCTCTGCCTTAACTTTTGCCAATTATGCACTCGATATAACCGTCGTAGCCACGGTAAAAAACAATTTCATATCTTTTGTTAGTATTGCTCATATTTTTTTTACACATTTATTGATACACATATCATATTTTATTCAGATGGATCAAGAATTCACCATGACAATGAAGGATCTTGTCAAAAATCTACGTATCGGCCTTAAACGATTCATGTGAACATTCGGGACTTGTTTTTTTCCCCAAATAGATGTAGTCTGGTAACAAAGGCCTTGATGTTCTCCACACCTTTAAAACTATCCACATGCCTGTAAAAATTTGTTTGCTATTAGGTTAATTTTGCAGGAGGGTTTTTTACCATATTTTTTGCATGGTTAACTTGTTGACCATGTTAACTACCCTCCTGCTGTAAAGAAGTAACATTTAATGGCTATAGTGAGGCATGTTTTTCTATAAATTTTTTCCCTTTTCACATTGACTTAAAAGGGGTTTTTTTTAGTGTGGATGAACATATAGACCTTTGTAATCAGTCAAGTGTTTGGTGATTAGTGTTTTAGAAGCCTCTTTTTGGGGCCTCTTTATTCTTATCTTCTGTAATATGTTTGCGAAAGCTTTGATTAATTTTTATGAATTCAGTTTCTTTCCTTATATATATGTATGTAAAAGCTTGATTAATGATAATGAATAACGCGCATTTTGTTTTGTTTTGGTACGAGCCATCTACGTTAGAAACTATTTGCATAAATTGTTTCTAAGAGGTGATCGAAAGTCTATCTAGCATGCTTTTTTACAAACTTTTTGCATGAATCATCCATGAGAATTGTTTTTTTCATTATTTTGGTGCTTATGGATGATTCATGTTAAAAGTTTCTAATCGAGATGATTTGTATGATCACATGAAGATTGCAACTCACGTAATTTTCATGACGGGTATATATTCGTACCTAATTTGATTCGTTATATATCTTACGAATTAAATAAGCATCAGTTCTGTTGTGCTGATCACATTTTGAACTTAATTAAGTAATGTGGTTGATGTTATTATAGTAAGCAACAAGTGTGTAAATTATTGAAAGGAAGTTCCTTGATTAGGACACAAAGTACTTTTTTTATTTTGGCAAAATTATATATATACGCCTACGCACCTAAATAGCTTTCAACACCGTTACGCTGAGGATTAAACGCATTTCTAAATACGCGAAGTACTTGTTTAACGAAATGGAACCAAGTATTGCAATCATTTTCTTTTGACACGAAAACTATGAACTTATTCGAGCGGCAAACAGTGAGTTAATCAATTTGTTTTAACACTAAAAATTCGAATAGCAGGCCCTTGAATTTCACACAGAAAGGCTTATTTTTGAGGGCTATAGATAGACATCAAGTATAGATTTCTATTATTGTACATATTGTTTAACAACATGCTAAGAATTTAATTTCTTTAAACAACTAACAAAAAAAATACTAACATGTTTGAATGACTTTTATTTGAGTTTGGTGAAAGTTGGTGACAATGGTTTGACATACATAAAGAAACGACAAGAAAAGAATATCTCAAAATTCCTGTTAATTTATTCTCCGTTGAACTTTTTATGTTACAAAGTCATTACATGCATGCTGTACTAACTAAGAGTGTATCATTCATTACATTGCCTTCTAAACTGTTGTCTATTAAGCATTCTGAAAGGCTTTTTTTTTTGTTTTTTTTTGGTAAAAGGTCAAAGATCTAGTAAATATATTACTCCAAAAAACGTTCGAGTACAAAGGATATGGGTGAAACCCATATCTCAGCTCATTACATAGGCAAAAAATCTTACATAACAAGATACTTCTTATTCTCTAAAACAAGAAAATAAACCACTACTCAAAAGATAAACATTAGACTCCTATGAAAACAAATTTACTTCCTACCAAGGCCAAGGAGCTTGATACCATACGTGTCATAAAGAGCATCCAAATTCCCTGGAAGATCGTAGACCTGATCCGCATAGTTATCATAATCATCTTCACGATCATGACCACCACCAAATAGGTTCACTGACTCATCAAAAGTGTTCACAACCTCCTCTTCATCACTGTCGGAATCAACAATCTCTCTCACCTTAGAGAATGGGTTAACCTTATTAGTAGAAGAAGTAGATGGAAAATCATTTTTATTAACTGGATAATCAACCTTTTTAATAAGGTTACCATCATCATCAACAAGTGTAGCTTTCCCATCAATAAAAAGCTTTTCAAACTCCCCAATTTTCTCAACAATAGGGGTAGGACTAACCTCGTTAGCTTCCATTGAATCACTCACAAGCCGTTCATGTACAATGTATTACTAGTCTTTGGAGACTCATTCTTCTTTTCTTCCATTTTACTACCAGCATCCACATCCTTATTCACTTCCTTAGTAAGAATACCAAAGTCATCAGTGTCATCCATACTAAGGACATCAAATTTATTGGATGTAGCAACCTTCATTCCTCTCATACTAGGCACATCAACAGCCTTTTTCTTAGTGACATCCACCTTCTTGAGTTCTGGAGAATGCGCTTTAGGTTAATAACGAAAATTATTACCCAAAACAGGTTTAGTAAATCCCCCTTTACCTGGAATATTTGGAGCACCATTCTTACCCATATTCTTGTTATTGACCGTTTGAAAACCATTATTAATGGCGGTTTCCATTCATATTCAACCCGGATCTTTTCAATCGTAGAACCCGATCTATCCAATAAGGGTATTTCAATAGTGAGACTCTCTCGAAGAACCTTATCCGCCTGAACTTCTATCAAGCACCTAGCAAAACTACTGCGGCCCAAGAATCCAAGCACATTTGACTAGTGTAAGAATCTAGCATTCTGAAAGCTTGTGCATGTTAATTTGGCATTAATTTTCATTTCATGACATTACATTATATTATACTCTTATACATTTACGTGTAAAACGACGTCGTTTTGTTTGTTTTTTTTTTGTGCAAAGGTGAAAAATATATTAGCTCAATACCAATATACATGGAAAGCATCCAAAACAGAGCTAATGACAAGCCATAGCATCTGAACTTGGAGCTGAAACAAACAACCATACAACATTCAAACCATGAAATTTATACAAAATAGCACTATACAAGATAGTATCTGTTATTTTGAAGTTCCAGAAATAACAGAAACCACTTTCTCATATGGGGCATCCGGTTTTCCATTTTACTTCCCATTTTTTCTTGTAGTACAAAAGCTGGTTTGTTGTTTTAAACCATAGTTTTGATTCTTCAACATTAGGAATCCTTTTATCCTCCACAAGTTTATCAAGAAATTCTATCTCCTTCCCTTGTTCTATTACATGGTCTTCCATTCTATTAGGAGTATCTTTCTTCAAGATCTCATTTTCACAGGTACTGTTCTTTACAATTCTTGATGCCATTCCATTTTTTCCACTGCAAACATTTTCCACTTTTGTTCCATTAGTAACACCATTAACCATTTTATCATTTTGGTTTTGTGAAATAGGAAAGGCAGGGAATTCATCATCATAGCTCCCATTTAATATTTCATATCTGTTAGAGTTCTCAGCATTAGTCATAGACTTTCCACTTCCAGAGGCAATTGAGGTTGATGTTGTTACTTGAGCTATACCTTTACCTTTGTCATTCACCCCAATCTTCTTTCTATACTCTTGTCTTTGGCTGTTATTGTTGTAATTGTTTCTATATTGCCAATTTTTATTTTGTTGCTGCACATTCCTTCTTCTATTCTGTGCTGGTATAAACTCATCTTGCTGCTTATTTTTGGTAGTTGGCACAAACTCAGATTCTTTAGCATCATTCATAGTCTTATCTACTTCTGCTCTTTCAGTAGCAATCTCCTCTTCGGTCCTAGCTCTTATTTTGCATTCTTTGAAATCATGACCAAAAACCTTACAATGAGGGCATAAAGGAGGTTTCCACTCATAAGTAACTTTAACAGTCTTAGTACCCTTCACATTCTTATCCTTGTCCCTATATTGCAGTTCAATGGTCTCCTTGAAACCTTTTAATGCATCAATTTCCACTAGGACTCTGGCATACTCATTTCTTCCAACACTATTTTTACATACATAAGCAGTCATACTGTCCATGATAATAGGTTTTCCTACACTGCTACCTATGGCACTAATACCTTCCACAGTCCAGGCTTCCAAAGGTATTTCAGCAAGTTTAACCCAAATAGGTAGCTTTTTAGGTTCAACCTTATTCATCCTACATTAGGATCCCACTTATAAACCATTAAAGGTTTGCTATTAACCATCCAGGGACTTTGTTCAGCAACTAAATTCATACCTTGCTCACTGCTGAACTTGAACAGCCAGTTCCCATTTCCATTATCCACAATTTCCTTAAGTCCACATCTATTCCACATTCTCCTTAAGTGGTATCTTAAAGCAGGTACACTCATATAGTGTCCAACTAAGTGTCCACACAAAGTTAGTTCCCACTTTTTAGTTCCAATAGCAACTAATTCCTCATCAAACACTACAACTTCACCACCTAGTTCATTCATCTCAGTAGGAATAAACATCAGCTTATTTGTCTCATATATTCCTGAGCTCTTAGTTGCACTAGCATATGACTTCTTAGTGGAATAATCACTCAATTTTGCCTTATTGCTAATGTCCTCAACATCAGTCTCAAGCACATCACCATTTTCATTTTCCCATATCTCTTCCATTAAAGGCTGCTTATCACTATTACTCACATAAGCTGCACTTTTCTCCTTGACACAGTCAGCCACATCAATCTTATTCACATTATCTCTTTGACCATATGATTCATGCTTATCACTAGTATTATCATCTTTGTTCAACTCATTTTGCACCTTGTTACCAACATTTGATTCATTACCAGTCACACCATTATCAATATCCCTATCCTTCCTCTTTAATTCACTAGTTTCCCCCAATTCACCCGTTTCCTCATTGCCATTATTCCCAATAATCTCCTTAATAACTTCCAACCCATTCTCATCTCGTTTTTGCCCCAAATTATCAACCACATGATCGTTAAACTTCACCGGAACCCTAGGAGTCCGATTAGAGGTCCTTTGTTTCTTTTTATTCGTCATATTCAATGAAAAACAAAAGAAACACCAATCATATCGTTCGCACCGACAATACAAGTCAAATCACAAACAGGAACAAAAATTCAATTTTGGCGCCAAAATCTTCAATTTGGGGGATTTCTCAAAACTGGACAAAACTCTAATTCAAGCTACTCATTGTAATCGCAATGACTAGACGAATCGATTGGTGTGATCAGAATTGAAATTCATTAAGAAAATGAAGATTTTGATGGTTTATTGAAAAGGAGTAAAAAAGGGGAAACGGTTTGTTTAGTAGAGGTGTGAGTTGTGTGACAGTATATATCAAACCTCCCCAATACCTTGTTTCGGCGGGAGTGGGTATCTTGCTACGTCATATGCTACGTCGTTTTGTTTTGATGTTGGTATATTATCAATTCTTCCTCTCTCTGAAAAAAAAGAAAAAAGAAAAAAAAATTAGCTTCATTGCTTCAAATTGCTGGTATATTATTTTAAAAGATTCAGATTTTCTTTTTGATTTTGGAGGGAAAAATTAATTTGGTTATACCTTAAAAAACAATTTGATGAAGGTTGTAATCTAATTTCTTTCAAGGGTATATAAATAAACTTTTGCTTTCTAAATCACAGGGATTATTAGTATATAAATCATATATATTGTCTAAATAGTCTAGCTTTTATATTGACAATTTTAATGTACTCATAATTTATCGAACTATTATAGCATAAGAAGGCTTTAATAGCTCATTTAAACAGTGTTTCCACATATTATTCTTAGCACCAAAACATGTGATTCAATCGGCGTTCTTAGTTATCAATATTTTACGATAAGTTTGGTATAAACTTTGGATACTTACAGTTTTTTGATATTGGGGTTTTGTGGAGAATTGGATGTACCTAGAATTACTTTTTGTATCATTTTCTTTAGCTAGATTCAACAAACGAGACGAAGAAATTGCCATTGGGCTGGTCTATGATTTTAGATATAGACCGTTTTGGGCTTTATATTTCAAAGTTTCCCTAAAGTAAAAAATTTCACACAGTTTCTTTTAGGGGTGTTCATCGGTTCGGTTATCGGTTTGTTCGGTTCGGTTTATTTGGTTAATTTTTTTTCTGGGTATAACCGAGAACCGAACCGAACCGAATTCAAATTTGACTAAACCAAACCGAACCGAAAACCGAAAACCAAACCCCCAATAACCGAAAACCGAACCGAATAACCAGAATTACATAAATTTAATAATTTATTTATATATATTTTTTGAAAAAAAAAATAATTTTCAAGTTTAAAAAATATTATATATATATATATATATATATATATATATATATATATATATATATATATATATATATATATATATATATATATAGTTAGAATCAAATAAGAAGATTACTTAAAATAAGAAGGAATAAGAAGAACTATAACCGCAAATCTAAGATGCACCGACCTAAATTAGATGCATCCCTATAATCTTAGATGCATTATAACGCATCATTGTGTATTTTCTAGCTTTTAATCAGATGCATATACGTATATTAGATGCATTTCATGATTTGTCTTTTTTTTGTTCTTCTGCACGTGCCGAAATCATGAAAATCAATTTGCACCATCTATACATCAAATTAACTTTCGAAACTCAAGATGTTGCATCCATATGAATAGAAATGTATCTAATGCAAGTCGTTACATCTCAAATACGTGGTTTTGATCACTTCTTACCACTTCTTATTTTAATTTACTTCTCACTGGATCCCTACTATATATATATATATATATATATATATATATATATATATATATATATATATATATATATATATTATAAAGGAGTTTTAATATAATTTTTTTATATAAATATATAAAAAAAATATATATTTATTTAAATTCGGTTTTCGGTTTGGATTGCTAAAACCATAACCGAACCGAAAACCGAACTTTTATTTCGGTTCGGTTCGGTTTTGGCAAATTCGGTTTGGTTACGAGTTCGATTCGATTATTTTCGGTTCGGTTCGATTTTGGTTTTCGGTTTATTCGGATATTACCCGACCCATGAACACCCCTAGTTTCTTTCATTCAAATTTACACAGACCCACAAGTTTAGTGGATTTCTTTACAAGCCAATTTGAGGTGTTAGGTCTCAAAATTGAGTGTTAAACTTAAATTTTTATTCTTGTCATATTAGTTCTTATATCAAGTGAATATATTTTACGCATGCTTCTTTGTTGCTTAATTTTACATGTCATAATTCAAGATATGTTCAAAAATAGTTTTGTTAGAGTTAGGTCATGATAATCGGGGCTGTGTGGTTTTTAATTTCTTGTATGTTTAAAGTTTTGATAATCTACCACTAATTGAATTGGGTTTCTCTACTATTTATAATATGCTAACACAAATAATGTCTAAAAACGCGTTATTTATATTTTTCGTACTCTTTACGTTTTGATAATAACAAAACATAAAAACATTCTACGTAAAAGCTAATGTAAACAGAGCTTATAGTCGTAAATCCTCATTTCGACGCCAAATCACTAAATGGATGAACAATGAACATCAAGCTTCATTGATGATCTGTTGGAATCACTCCTAAACTGTATTTCAAGTATTTATATCTCATATGTAATAGGTAGCTTTATTATGGCCTTTATGTTTGTTTAAGGTCCAGCTTATGTAGAAGGCACATAAGCTGAGGCCCAAGCCCACATAAGAAAGGATGGGAACTAGGAGTGTTGCCCTAGGTTCCCTCCTATAAATAATCTTGTAAACCATCATTTGAGGGTTGGTTGTTCAAGTTATTCTCTCATTCACTCTTTTGCATAACCGTTTCATATTATACGCATGTGTGTGTGTGTTTAGCTTGTTCATCCGCCTTCATCTCTTTCTCTATAAGCTTGTGTTGTAAAACTAGTGACCTAACAGTGGTATCAATCGCCAAATAGTTGGGTGTACACTTTGTTTTTTCGAAGTTTTGGTTTTGGGTCTTACGCGTAAAGATAACACAATCTTTGGTTCGCTTAAAAACTGATTTTTTACACTTTTGAATCCAAGATTCTTGTACTTTCAACGTTATTAGGTGTTAAACTATTGGTTTTTGGCAAAAAGTTTGGAACTTTACGTGTTTTTCCTTGTTTTTAAGCTTGTTTTTGTACGCAAGTGTTATCCTACGCGTAACTGTTTTAAGTGCTTTGGATCATCAAGTTTCACACTTTTGTGTTATTTTGGTGTTATTGAAGCTATTTCATCACACAAAAACTGGTTTAGAAACATCTTTGGACAAAATCATTCTTACGAGTAGGATTACGCGTATCAAAACCCTAGTTTTACGAGTAGTTCTACGCGTAACTTTGTTCTTGGCTTGATCTTCATTTTCCTGGTTTATTCCGTGTTTTCTTACTTGGATAAGTCTGAAAATACGTCGACTTTGGATATCTTTTGCACTGTGAAGTGTAAAAGATCACTTGGGATAAAACCCTAATCTTACGCTTAAGCATAAAGCTTACGCGTAGAAAATCTTACGCTTAAGATTCATCTTACGCGTAGACCTAGTCCTACGCATAAGGTAATCCTACGCCTAACTTTCTACGCCTAACTTACTGTTTACGCATAACTTTAGTCTTTTCTCCTGCTTACGCGTAAGCTAAATCCTACG
Source organism: Chrysanthemum seticuspe (assembly GCA_019973895.1). Taxonomy (NCBI): domain Eukaryota; kingdom Viridiplantae; phylum Streptophyta; class Magnoliopsida; order Asterales; family Asteraceae; genus Chrysanthemum; species Chrysanthemum seticuspe. Next base: position 355,854,253 of record BPTQ01000007.1, on the reverse strand, counting down.
CGTAACTATTCTTGATTACGCGTAACTTTTGGTGTTTTTACGCATAAGTGCTACTTGGTTCTTGTCATTTCTACGCCTAAGGATACTTCATCAACAAAGGTTCATTCGAATACAAAGATCCATTCTTACTACACAAGTTTATCATCATGTCTCAACCTCCATACTCTAACTACTTCCCTTACACTTATAATCATCAACAACAACAACAATTAACTCCACAACATCAACAATGGAATCAACAACAACCAATTTATCAACAACAATTTAATCAGCAACATACTCCACAACTTGCTGCAATTCCACAATCACAAATGGTTCAACCACCACCAAACCTTCAAGCTCTACCCTACACAAACGATTTCAATCAACATCCATCACGAAGCACTATGAAGGAACCCACTTGGTTTGCAAAGATGTGTGAAGCTTTAAGCAGCCAACAATCAATTCATGAAGCTGGATCACTTGATAGACCTCCAATGCTCACTCCAGGAAACTACGATCAATGGGTGATAAGGTTCTTTAGGTTCTGTGATCTGAAGAAGCCACATGGAAAGTTCTTAAAGAAGGTTATCTTGGAAGGTCCATTTGAGATGCCTACCGTCTCTGTACCCGGAGATCCAACTGCTGTTCCACCAAGAGATGAACAAACCAACATTGCTACTGTTGCAGATTTAAATCCTACAGAACTTCTACACTATGAAGCTGATGAACTTGCAATGGAATACATCCTATTAGGATTACCAAACCCAATTCTTCGTAGTGTTGATGCTCAAAAGACTGCACAAAAGATGTGGGATCATATTCGTCTTCTTATGGAAGGATCTGTACTCAATCAGGAGGATTTGGAATCCAAAATTTACTTGGCTTATGAACACTTCATGATTGAACCTGGAGAGACACTTGAGTCATATCATCATCGATTTTCAGACATCATCAATGATTTGGATAAACACAACATCATCATGCCAAGAATTGCAGTGAATACTAAGTTCCTGAGTAGTCTTGGTCCAGAATGGGAGAAGTATGTCATTTTTCTCCGTCAAGCGAAGAATATGCATCATTCTACTTATGGATTGTTGTACGATTACTTGAAGCCTCATGAGAAGGAAGTTGATCGGGAAAGGATTCTCCGTGCTCAAATTGCTAAACAGACACAACCGGACAATCAACAACTTGCATTGTATGCTCAACAGAATTATCCCTCTCAACCAGCAACTCAACCAACTGCTTCCAACACACCTTCACAGCAACAACCTCAACCTCAACAAAATCAATTGGTCCCATACAGCAACAATGCTCAAGCATATGTCAGTGAAGCGACTGAGGAAACAGATCCGTTCGAAGCATTGCAACAAGGATTTGTGATGATTGCTAATGCTTTTGGCCATTACACAAACAAATCCAACAATCGTATTCGTTCCTCATCTAACACACGGACTCAAGCTGTTGTGAACAATGGACGTGTTGAAGTTCAGAATCGTGATTATGGTCGTCAGATGGGCGGTGGTCAAGGGTTTAATGCTGTGGGTAGGAATAACAACAGAGCTCAAGTGGTGGAACAGGGAAATGCTCAAAATCGGTTAAATGGTCTTCGATGCTACAACTGCAATGAGAAGGGACACCTGGCTAATGCATGCCCAAAGCCAAGGACTCGGGGCAGTGCTTATTTCAAAGAGGCCTTACTTTTGGCTCTTAAGGATGAAGTTGGTGGATCTCTCACAAACAAAGAACAGAGCTTTATGGCAGATGCAGACTCAGATGATGATATGGAGGACTTGCAGGCTAATGCAGCTGTTATGTTGATGGCTAATATGCATGAGCTGCACATGAGTGATTCCGGCCCAGTGTATGACACTGATGGCTTGTCTCAGGTACCCGAACAAACCATCATCATATCTGAACTAATATCTCCGCCAATATCTGAATCCGGCACGGATCAGACTGTTCAAAATGAGTCTTCTACATCTTCTTCTGATGATTTTCAAGTTAACCCTGTAGTTACATTTGACGATCAAGATGACCTCATGGTTTCCTTTGATAATCAAATTGACTCCGTGGTCGTACTTGAGGATCTAAAGAATGATCATCTTGAGACTCACGTTGAACAAGATGATCTGTTGCCTCATCCGGATTTTGCTCGGTTAATTCAAGACCATAAAATCAAAATGGAGGAATGTTATGCATTAAATCAATCCTTAAAAAGTAAAAATGCACTGTTAACCAAGGATTTTGAATGTTTACAAATGCAACTCAACTTTTTCAAAACTCAAGAAAACCGTGAAAAAGGTTTTGAAGCCGCTTTTGCAAAATCTCATCAAAACGAAAAATATTTAGAGAGACAGATGCGTGATCTAGCCGCCTCGAAGAATGCTTTATTGTCCGAAATAGAACAACTGAAACATGAACATAAAAAGCAAATTAACGCTCTCACCTTGGAAAATCAAAAAGCTAAGGCTGAGTTGTTAAATTGTCAAAAACAGTTCTCTGCATACAAAAAGCATTCAACGAATCGGGTAGATGACCTTCTTGCAGAAATTCTCGGTTTGCAAAACAAACTTAAAGAGTTTAAAACTGTTGTTTACAAACATGGTGAATCAGTAACAGCTATTGAAAAGTTTACCTTAAAACCAAATCCAAATGGATATGGAAAAAATCTAGCTGATTACAAACCAAAGCTTTCACTAAAAACATTCAAACCAACTCCTGAAGTTTCTAGTGCAACATACAAAATTGATAATACTGTCATGAGTGTTGTTGAATACCATCGTCAAGAGGAATTAGATGCAGAAGACGAGAGTCGATCAAAATTAAAAAATGTTGTTTACAACAAACCTTTTAATTATAAAAACGCGGTCACTTTCGTCACACCAACGGATTCCACAAACACACCCAGGGTTATCATCAAAACACCCGAGTCTTCTATTGTTAATCCCAAAACAGTCTTTGCACAAACTTATGGTACTTTACCTTCCATTAGCGAAGTAAACTCACAACCTGAAAATCGAAAAATTCTTCGATATTTTGACATTTTCATGGCTGACCTCAAAATTTTACAACATGAGATAGAATATCGATCTGAAATCAAAGTTGAACATTTTCAATCGCCTCTGGCGAGAGAACAAAGAGACATCTTTCAGAAAAATCTTTTACCTAATGTTAAAAACTTGAAAAGTTGTGCAATTGCCTGGGAAAAGGATTTTCATAAGGAACTTGGGGTAATGAAAAACATTTTCGAGAAAACAGAAACATCTATTACTAACACAAAACGCAAAAAGAAAATGTTGAGAAAAGATGTTGATCGACTCTTGGAAGATGTAATCTGTGCTGATATCCATAATGTTGTGCTATTCTATTCGTTGCCATATACATCTGATCATATCTCTACTGATATTGTTGAAACTGTTGATAACACCGATAATGTGCTTCAGATCGAGTCTTTAAAAGCTGAAAATAAACGATTACACACGGAAATTTACAATGCACAACGTCGTCTTCATTGGTGTGAAAAAGATATTCACAACCATCAACTTAGTTTTCAAAAGAAAATCGCTCAATTGAGTGCAAAATCTTCTGATCCTAAATTTGAGCAACTGGATGATCAAAACGTGTCTTTGAAAAGTCAAATCTCAAAATATGAACAAAAACTTTTAAAAGTTAAACAGGAATATGGTGTCATATTTAATTTACTCAAAAAGACTCGAGATGAAGCATCTAATGAACTTGATCACTATCTTGCTCACACTAGTGAAGTCATGCATTTTGCTGGTAATATTCGTTCTGAAAATCAAGATCTGATTCACACCATCTCTAAGTTACGAGAAATGTTAGGAAAGTATGAACAACTCCCGCCTACTGTGATTAAGAGATTAGCACCAGTCACACTTAGTAATCGTGAACCTAAAATTCCCACTGCCAAATCACAAGTTGCTAATGTGTTTCCCTCTACTGAAACAGGAATAGTTGCATCTTTTCCAAACGTCCGCACTTCACAGCCTAGAAGCACTAAATCGAAGAATAGGAAGTTGCGACCTAAGAAAAGATCAATAAGGAATGCTAAAGTAGAAGAACACCCTAGGACTCTGAATAAAAATCATGTTGCTTCCACTATAGATGTTACGTCTGGCAAATGTAATAGAAATAGTGATGTAACGAATGCTAAACCGTTGAGTACTTTTGATATTCAGTCTGATGCACCTTGTGTTATTTGTCAAAAGAGTATGAATTCTGAATGTCATGACAAATGTGTTGCTAAAGCTATAATCTCTCGATTACGGAATCCTAAGAATTGGAATACCTCTAGGCCCACTAATCATTCTAAGTCTGTGCTTGGTAAACCACCATCTTTAGATTCTAAGGCAACCATTGCTATCACAGTAGCTACCGCTTCATCTCCTAAGAATGTCGTACCACCTAGTGCTTTCACTAAGACTAAAGCAAAGAGTAGTTATAGATGGCAGAAATGGATATATAACACACTAGGCCTAAACTTGTCAATGTGTGTATGTCTAACGTACCTGCTTCGGAACCCTCTAACATTTCGGGTTCCACATCTACTTCTATTCCATCTGTGTCGTCTGTGTGTAATGCAGGTGATACAGATCATTCTCTGGATTGTTGATAGCGGATGTTCCCGACACATGACAGGCAACCTTAAACTGTTATCAAACTTTATTGCAAAGTTCATTGGCACTGTCAGATTCGGGAACGATCACTTCGCAGCCATCATGGGCTACGGAGATTATGTTAATGGGAACATCGAAATCAGCAGGGTTTACTATATGGAAGGCCTCGGTCACAATCTGTTTTCAGTAGGTCAATTTTGTGATGGAGATTTGGAGGTTGCTTTCAGGGAGAAAACTTGTTTCATTCGTGATTTACAAGGAAACGATCTTATGTCTGGCTCGCGTAATTCTAGTCTATACACTATCTCTATGAAAGACATGGTTGCTTCCTCTCCCATTTGCTTACTTTCAAAGGCAAAATCTACAAAATCCTGGCTATGGCACCGTCGTCTATCACATCTAAACTTTCAAACCATCACCAACCTTGCTCGACACAAACTAGTTGAAGGACTCCCACGATTCCGGTATTCAAAAGATCACCTTTGCTCAGCCTGTGAACAAGGGAAAAGCACTCGTGCTCATTTTCCTTCAAAGGTGGAACACAGCTCTCAGCATGTGCTTCATCTTCTTCACATGGATTTGTGTGGCCCCATGCGCGTGCAAACGATCAATGGCAAACTCTACATCTTAGTAATCGTTGATGACTACTCTCGATGGACTTGGGTCTATTTTCTTTGTAGAAAAGACCAAGCTCCACAAATGATCATCACCTTTCTCACAAAGATACAGATTCAGCTCCGCAACACCGTCAGAATCATCAGAACAGACAAAGGAACTGAATTTGTTAACAAAACCCTTCGTGAATTTTATGAGAAAGTGGGAATTCAGCATCAAACATCTATTGCACAGACACCTGAACAAAACGGAGTTGTTGAAAGACGAAACCGAACGTTAGTGGAAGCTGCAAGAACAATGTTAATCAATGCTAAACTTCCAGATTACTTATGGGCAGAAGCTGTATCTACTGCATGCTATACTCAAAACCGTTCCATGATCACAAAACGCCACAACAAAACACCTTTTGAGCTTGTCCACAACTATAAACCGAACCTCAAACACTTTCATGTATTCGGATCCCTTTGCTATCCGAATAATGATCGTGATGATTTTGGAAAGCTCAAAGCAAAAGCTGATATTGGAGTCTTTATTGGATACTGTGACAATTCTAAAGGTTTCCGAATCTGGAATCGTCGAACTAAGGAGGTAATGGAAACGATTCATGCTCATTTCGATGAACTCACGGAAATGGCTTCTGAGTATAACAGCTTAGAACCCGGTCACAACCGTTTAAACTTCCCTCAACCCCCATCATCAGCTAAAGAAAGCCCTCAGCTAACTCGTCAACAAATGGAAAGGTTATTTGCTCCTCTGTTCTGTGATGATATTGATGAACGTGCTCCTGGTGTATCCGCTGTCTCCGCTGCACAACCTGATCATATTCCTATACCTGATACACCTGCTACAACAACTACTGTTGAAGATGCACCCACACCAATTGACTCCAACACAACAGTTGAACACACCGCTTCCAACAATGATGAACCAGCTGATGATATTCTGAACGAAGTACCCCCACCTGCAGATTTTGATCCAAATGCGTTCTTCAACCCGTTTGCCAATGAGACTGCTGCACCAGATGTCGCGGAATCTTCAACAAACCATTTGAATCCTCAGAATCTGCACAATGTATACCAACATCAACCCTCTACACATAGATGGACTAAAGACCATCCTCTGGCTAATATTATTGGTAACCCGAATCAACCAGTCGTTACGAGACAACGTCTTCACTCAGATGGTGAACACTGCATTTATGCACTCACTGTCTGCCAATCTGAACCTAAACACATTAAAGACGCAATGACAAAAGACAACTGGATTGAATCCATGCAAGAAGAACTCAACCAATTCAAACGTCTTGAAGTATGGGAACTGGTTGAAAGACCAACAGGGGTCTACGTCATTGGTCTAAAATGGATTTGGAAAAACAAATTGGATGCTGAAGGGAACGTCATCCGAAACAAGTCACGTCTAGTTGCTAAGGGTTATCGTCAGGAAGAAGGAATAGACTTTGAAGAATCTTTTGCTCCGGTTGCTCGTCTTGAGGCTGTTCGGATATTTCCCGCGTTCGCGGCTCATATGAATATGACGGTCTATCAGATGGATGTCAAAACGGCGTTTCTCAATGGACAACTTAAAGAAACGGTCTATGTCACCCAACCAGATGGATTCGTTGATCCTGAGTTCCCAAACCATGTCTACAAACTGAACAAAGCTCTTTATGGTCTCAAACAAGCCCCTCGGGCATGGTACGATAAGCTATCATCTTTCCTCATTGCCAATAATTTCACCAAAGGCTCGGTTGACCCAACTCTTTTTATACAATATCACGGGGCACATATCTTAATTGTTCAAATTTACGTGGATGACATCATTTTTGGGTCTACACATAAAAAGTTTTCAATCGCTTTTGCAAAACTAATGAAGAAAATTTTTGAAATGTCCATGATGGGTGAACTTACGTTCTTTCTAGGACTGCAAGTTCATCAATCACCCCGTGGTATTTTTCTGAGTCAGTCCAAATATGCCCTTGAACTGTTAAACAAATTTGAAATGAATACCTGTGATACTTATGCCACACCAATGGCTCATACCAAGAAATTAGATGCTGATTTACATGGGAAATTGGTTGACCCTACCAAATACCGAAGTATTATTGGGTCTCTCATGTATCTAACAGCTAGCAGACCTGATATTGTCTTTGCCGTTTATCTATGCTCCCGGTATCAGTCGCGACCAACTGAAACCCACCTCTCTGAGGCTAAAAGAATCCTCCGATACATCAAGGGAACCATTAATTTGGGGATCTGGTATCCGAAGGATTCTGGTTTTGAACTAATCGCTTTTTCAGACGCTGATCACGCAGGATGCCTAGACTCAAGGAAAAGTACTTCAGGAGCACTACAATTTCTCGGTGATAAACTGGTGTCTTGGCAATCAAAGAAGCAGGATTGTACATCGCTGTCATCAACTGAAGCAGAATATGTAGCCATGTCCGCGTGTTGTGCTCAAGTCATTTGGATGAGAACACAACTCAAAGACTATGGTTACGTATTTGACAGAATCCCGATGTACTGCGACAATCGGAGTGCCATTGCAATCTCGTGCAACTCAGTTCAGCACTCGAAATCAAAGCACATCGATCTACGCTATCATTTCATCAAGGACCACGTGGAACAGGGTACCGTTGAATTATACTTTGTGGGTACTGAATACCAATTGGCAGATCTGCTCACCAAAGCCTTGCCTCCCGCTAGGTTTAATGAGTTGGTCCACCGGATTTCTTTCAACATACAAAAATATAAAATCAGATAAAACAACAAAAATATTCTCCCAATCTACATTTCTTTCAACATGGCAAGTACATTTCTTCCATCAACACTTTTATCTTTCAAAATTCAGTATTTTTCCGATCAAGTGTTGAGGGGGAGAAAATAATCCATTAACTGCTTCAAAACATCTGTGTACTTGCATGTTATCACATCTCGGTTGATTCTTTTACAAATGGTGGTACATTTCCTGGTTCATTGACACTCCTCGGACTTTAATTAATAACCTTTCATTATTTTCTCAAGTCGAGGGGGAGTGTCGTCAAGTTTTCTAAAATCTTCATTTGGTAACCAAAATTGGAAGTTAAAAGGCTTTGGATGAAAATGGAAAAGGTGGAGGGACCAAAACTGTCAAAAACTTAAAGTTATTTTAAATAAAACCTCCACCTAACTTAACTCTTCTCATTTATTACTATCAACCAAACATATCCTACGCATAAGAATCAATCTTCAAATCTGTGTTTTGGATCATCATCTTGTAAGTTGTTTCATAATCTTAACATGTTTTCAAACACTGGTTTTGATTTTTACGTGAATCCAACGGTCAAAAAGATGTATAATCTTGGTTTTGTGTTCTACGCATATGCGTATGAACACATAATCAAGATTGTGTGTTTGTGGTTAAAAAGATTGTTTCCAAACGTGTTTTTAGCATCAATGATAATATCTTTATCCTCAAATCTTACCCAAAAACATGAATTGATTGATTTTGAAACTTAGGGTTTATGCGTGGATTTGGGTTAGTCCAAATGAGAAGTGTTTTTGGTCTAAATATTGCTGGGATATGTTCATATGATGTTAAATTAATCATATCCTTGCTCTATAACTACCCAGAAACACTGATTAATTCAGATTTTGAAATTAGGGTTTAAGGTTCATAAGTTTGGGTATTTTTGATTCACCATGAGTTAGATGTTAATACTTGGTTTATAAGCTCATACAACTCTCTTGAACTACCAGAATAAGTTTGGTGCAAATCCTATGGTTAGAAAACTTACGCGTAATTCATAACCCTTAGGGTTTTGACTTACGCGTATGACTTTCTACGCTTAACTGCATGTGAATGATTCATACCATGTTTTGTTGATGAAATGAATGATATGTGTTTAACTTTGATGATATGATGTTTTATTTCAGGCTTGCTACACGTAACATTCAGAATCAAGGTGGTTATTAATCTACGCATAAGGATCACCTTACGCGTAGCTTGTTATGCGTAAGACTTGTCTTACGCGTAGCTTCTACGCTTAAGGTTCTACAATGGACTACGCGTATCCTGTGAAGGATATGCGTAAACAGTGACCTCTACGCATAAGGTCAAACTCTTACGAGTAGCCTTACGCGTAAGGTTAATATATGCCTACGCATAAGCTCTACGCATAAGGACTCTTTTTCCTACGCGTAACATTTCTTACGCGTAAGTTAGGATTCTACGCGTAAGTTTACGCCTAAGCATATATCATTCCTGTCTACGCATAACTACGCTTAACCCTGGATTGACCTTCATGATGAATTGTTACTTGTTCAAACTTGTAAATAAACTAATCATATCATCACGAATCCAAAATTGTCACTAATAAACTTAAATCGTCTGATATGTTGTGAACAATAAGTGATAAAATAAACTTTAAAACTTAAAGTTAACTAACTCACGAAACATTTCACGACATCATTGAACTATTGAACATACAAGTGACTCAGGACTCGTAACAATCATTGACACTGTACATTCAATAACTAGACAATAAGACCTTCTGTTGACTAACATTATGTCTTTCGATATGTTGGTTCTTTTGGCTAATGTTATTTCAGATCACGACATGGCTGAACAAATGAATGTGGATGCACCTGAAGTTCTCTCCATTGCTGATATCTATCCTCATGGCTATCCAATGAAGATAGGAAAGAATAACCTCCGTGTTGACTTTGACACCCTCACTTGCTCTGAATCTTCATGTCTTATTGCTATTGATATTCTGAGGACTCATCCGTATCAGAACATGCTTACTCACTCTGCAACTATTCCTGAGATCTACATCCAACAGTTCTGGAACACTATGGAAAGGGTCAAAGGAAGGACTGCTGTGACGGTGACTCTGAACCACAAACAAGTCACCATTACACCTGCAGACTTAAGGGCTGCTCTCCTTATTCCTGAAGTCAATCCAACCAAACTTTATGCCACACCTGCTGAAGAGCTAACTCTCCAATTCTTAATCAATATCGGTTATGACGAGGCTACAGGAGTAATCTCTAAGCACTCTCACGTAGAGCTTAAGAGTATTCCTCAACCATGGAGAACACTCTACATGATCATCACCAAGTCTGTTTCTGGTCGTGATAGCGGCTATGAGCATCCTAAGCTCATAGAACTGCAAATATTTTGGGCATTCGTCAACATGAAACACATCGCTATTGAAGCTCTGATTTGGTATGACATGATGTCATTTCTCAACAAACTTGGCTTAAAGATTCCCTACATCAGATATACTAAACTGTTGATACAGAGAGCACTTGGACTTCATCCTGATATTCCCAAGAGGCTCAATGACCCCGACAATCATGACATGTTGACGGAACCTATTCTCTCTGTCAGAATCAAGGAAACGTCCACAAAGAAACAAGGTGCTGTGCTGCCAGATTTCCTTCTAACTGAAGATGTCAGAAAGCTCGAAACGTACAAGAGATATCTGGAAGCAGTTAGACAAGGCAAAGTTGGTCATCTTGACGAAAAATCTTCTGGAACACCTGTCAGGAGAACCAGAAGAGGAAGTGCAGGAAGCACAACAAGTTCTGTGAGTCAAAGGAAGGTACCTAAAAGGAAAGTTCCTTCTATAAGGATTGTTCCCGTAAAGGAAGCCGAACCTATTCCCACACTTGAACCTCAAAGACAACTTAGGGATGAGAGCTCTGATGATACTGAGACAGATGAAGAGGTTCATTACTCTGCAACTGCAACCGAAACACCTGCCTCAATAACAAAACCTCCAAGTCCTCCAGCTATTGTACCTTATGATGAGAGCTCTGAAGAAGAAGAAGAGCAATTGGATAAATCATACAGGAAAAAGTTTCACAACGTCCGACACATTCAAAAGGCAGCTGAATTTGCTAAAGATCAAATGGGTGGCCCCGGAGGATCAAGTGGTGCTGCCCACTCCTCTCCGGATCCTGATGCGGTTAATCAACCCGATAAGGGATCAGGTGCCACCACTCTTCTGCAACAACAACCGCCTGTTGAAGACACTATTGAGTATGATTTTGAGAAACTGGTAACTGAGAAAGAAAAGTCTAAGGATGACGAGGATGATTATACAAAGTTTCTTCTCGACAGTCCTACGCACTCAAAGGAGAAAACCTCAGAAACTCCTAAGGACATGAAGTCTCCTCATGTCTCCTCATCATCGGACTCTTCATCTCATTCATCACCACCACCATCAACTAAGTCAACCAGATCATCATCCAAATCCGTGAAGAAACCACCTAAATCTTGGATTTCTCAAACACATGCAAGAATTGTGAAAGCTGTCAAACAAGTTAGAAAGAAGGACATGCTCCACAGAAAACTTAATTGGTATGCTGAACAAATGCAGTACTTACATGATGAGAATGACAAGATGAGGAAAGATAGGAAAGCTATTCAGGAATTCATGAGAAGGCACCGTCAGGAGGAACTGAATGAAATGATTGAAGGTTACACTCAAAAGTATCTTCAGGATATCGTTCCTAAAGTCCAAAAGGAACTGGAGAAGTCAGCTAGAGATCAAACCCACAAGTTTCTTCTCGACACTGTCCCCAGTGTGACAAAAGAAGTATTTTCCAAACAACTCACCCCTAACATCGTAGCATTGGTTAAACATACAATGGCAAAAGAAGTTGATCTCTCTGAATCTGAGTTAATTGCTAAACTTGTGATGCAAATGTCAAAGAGATCTGGAACGTTTACTTCAGATGAAGCTAAATTTTTCGAAATTCTACTTGACTATCAACTCAGATCATCATGCAAGGAGTCAGCCGATCAATCCAAACGACCAAGAGATGACGATGATAAGGATAAGGACTCTGCACCTAAACGTCAGAAGCAGTCTGGTCAATCTACATCTATGCCACCTCCTCCACATCGGAATTCTTCTCAACATAAGTCTCCATCACCTCGGTCTTCTACTGATAAACCTCAGGACGATTCCGAGTTACCACCCCTGACTCATAAAACAGGTGACTACTTTGAGTACACGGGTGGTGACGATGAAGAGGTCCTTGAGCCCCAACAACAACCCACCTCACCTAAACAAGTGCAGAAACCAATATCATCATCAAAACCTTCAAAACAGAAGAAGAAAACGACTCTGAATGACGTCGTATCATGGCTTGATGACGATAAAACTGCAGAATTTGATTGGTTTGCTACTCTTGTTAACGACACTCCCTACCCTGAAGAAGGTCAAGAATTGGTAGACGGTAGTACCTTGGAGCATGCAAAAATCTTGCAAGAAAGATTCCGTGTGAAGAAGATGACGAAATCCGAGTTGAAGCGCATCAAGAATGACGCATTCCTTCTTTTGAAAAACAGCTCGGAAAGTGCAATCGAGGTTGAATATCACCTTGAAAACATTGCTCGAGCCATGTCTAACAACATGGATTGGCTCAACCCAGAAGCAAACATCGACTTCACTAAACGGAACAACCCTCCATATTACACTGACTGGACCAAACCTCTACCAACAATCGGCCAACCAGATGAACCAAGGATTCCCTTCAGATATTTCTTCAACAAAGACCTGGAATTTCTTCTCCATGGTGGCGATGGTTCACGAAAATACGCTACATCATTGACTCTTCCATTCCCAGCGGCTATTTACTCAAACTGCATAGCTATCGAGGAACGTGCAAATCACTTGTTTTCTGACAACGTGCAAGCATACGACCAAGATGCATTGTATGGGATTCATCATTGGCCTGAACGCCGAAGAATCTACTACAGAAGCTGCCTGGTTCAGAAGTCTCAACATGAAGTGTATTGCTCAAAGGACATCGTGGCCATCAAACACATTGATCTCAAGTCTAAGTGGGACTACACATTCTTGAAGAATATCATAGTCAAACGACAAGATGAACAGGACTATGAATTCTCAGAGGCTGACTTTGAGAACTTGTCCCTCAACGACATCGAAGACTTGTACCTTGCCAAAGTACAGGGTCGTATGAGACAATTCTCGACTGAAGTTCAACGTGAATTTATCAAGTCAGTTCTCATCTTCATTAGACGCATTGTGATCAAAGAACGTGTCGAAGATATCCAGATGGCTGTTGAATCATATCAGAAACGTGTAAACTTCACTCCACCACAGCTTGATCTTCCTGACATCAACCAGCTCAAACAACTTACGCTCATCAGCAAACCTTTCGGCATTGTTTACCGCAGTGAACTTCGCAGAAACTGTTTAATGGCGTGTAGTGAGCTCCACAAATTCGGGGATCATACCTTGAAGATGGTTAGGGATGGATTGGCGTACAGATTGAAGGATATACGCCTGAAAGTTGGAAATCCTAAGCGCTGGAACTCTCAGGAAAGGAGGGATGTGAGACGTATCATCACCATGATTGATGAACGGTTGTTCAGAAGGGATCAGTTCAGACGCTTGGAGAGCTATGTTGGTGGTCGACCCAGGAGAAACATCACCGGCTTTCAACGCCCTGTGCGCACTCCTGGAAACATCACTGCACTTCCTGGTACCCCTTGAATTGTTTCCTTCATAAAATTTTGGATGCATGATTTTATATGTGAATGGCTTGTGCACACATAACAGTGTACAACCCGTAATGGTCAAGAAAGGACCCTGTGGTACGCCTCAGTGCCACAATCCTTATAAAAGGAGCGAAAGCTTCTTATTTTTGAGTAAAACCTATCAAACCTTTCATTTTTCAAGGTTTTGCTCAAAAAGACAAGTACTTCCCCATATGATTTCAAAACCTCAACCGTTTATATCACTAGTTGAGGGGGAGTATTTGATGAAAACTTTGTTCACAAATTGTTCACAGTGGTCACTCTTCCCGCAACACTCAAAATGGTCATATTTATTCTCAAAATGTTTCAAAAATAACATCTTATATGCCATTTTTGAGGGGGAGAAAATTATGTGATAAGAAATATGTTGTACAAAATGCAAATGAATCTGTGTACCTCAGACTTAACCTACGAATTGACCGTACTAAACTGTTAGTAACTCGAAAAGACTTGTCCTGGACGGGTAATAATTTCAAGCTAGTTCGCTAGTGATGTAAACGTGTCTCGCAAAGGACTTGTCCAAGTAGAAAGTACCATTCGAGAAACTCTTCATAGACATGAACTCTGACGGGTATGACAACCTTTCGAGGTTTGTCTACACCTTCAAGATAGTTATTAGAGCTAGTTGTCACCTAAAAGCTGACAATGTATCTCTTTAACTATTCAACGTAACCGTGTCTCGCGGGAGATTGTCTATCTTCAGTGAATCAATTCAAAAAGTGCGCGCTCTTTCCTCACTGTGCATTTAACCTTTAAAACTATTAAGCACATGTGGAGGGGGAGTATTTATGCAAAAACTTATCTCTCACTGTGGTTCAAACATGTTTTTCATTTACAAACCCTTTGAGAGATATTTTAACTTACAGTGGTTATAATGGCAAACATAGGATAGTCATGGAGTTATAAGGTGACTAAGGTTAGGAATAACCGTCCTATGATCCGCCAGAGCCGGAGGGATCTACCCAAGGACACTACCATTAGTTAGTGTTAGAAGTCCTTAGGAATGATTATAAAAAAGGAGAAAATGAGAATCGGAGAAAGAAGGAGTTGAAGAATCAAAAAGAAATGTAAAGTAAAGGGTGAAAAGAAATAGCCCTCCAGATTATTCAACTTAGGGCAGACACCGGGTTCAATTCATATGCTACTAGTTGTCACTTAGTGACACTGGTATTGAAGATTAAAAGTCGTCATGGACCCAGTGACGCATGCACTAAACCTTCTTAGCCACTCAAGTTTCTCTCAACAGAAGCTTGTTTCATTCTCACAGGGAACCCTACATAATCTATTGGCTTTCTCTTAGAGATCGCTGGTATTGAAGAAGGAGACCCTCTCCCTAGTCTCCACTCAGGAAAACCAAAACGCACTATTGAGTCTAGAGCCACGAGATTCATCAAAAGATCTCTTAGGAACACTTGACATTTAATCACTTGTTGATCAACAAATAAGATCTTCAGTGATTAAGTGGTTCATATCGAGTCCTTCACAGATCTTAGCAATCTGTCGAGAACATTTATGAGAGGTTCACTTCTGTGCTCCTCAGTGATTGAATGGAAACTCCTGCCAGGGTCAACATCAAACAGCCCTGACAGCAGGTCACTTCGGTAACTCCCCGTGGATTACGCGGAGTGTGTCTCAAACGGTCTACAGTCGTGAGGTGATGCTTCGGTGTACCTCAGCGACTCATCTGAACTGTAGATGTATTTCGGTACATCGCGTTATCTCACTTGTGGGACTCCAGTTCAGGAACGGCCTTTGTAAGAATTAGAGTTGTGTTTTCACACTATGCTGTTAACACTCTCGAAGTTCAAACTTGTAAGTGCCGGAAACCGCTTATTACTAACCGTTTGCATTGTTTTCTTCTTATGGAAGCTCCAGAGCGGGATGATCGTGCTGATTCTTCTCATGCTCACGCCAACATCAACACTAATGGAAGTTCTATTCAAAAGCAACACAACCGTCAGAATGATTCTTCGTCAAACCAAAGAATCTACAAAGTTAAAGACTTACAGAACTTCATTAGTATTGATTTCCAACGTCAAAGAGCGTGAGCATGTTGAAGAATGACGTGGAGACACTGGAGCAGCGAAGCAGACCTGAGGCAGACTGATGCAGACAACAACATACTATCACTTTCACCACAAAGAACAATGATCAAAGAACAAAGTTAAAGATGACGTCGAAGCATAACTGCTCAAAGATAACGATCTCTCTACACTGGGGAGATTGTTCGAATCAAGACATTTCCTCTCACAAGAAAGAAGAATGTCAGAAGACGTCACAGCTACTATTACATCAACGCCTTCACCGTTTACATTCATATATACTTGAGGGGGAGATTGTTGGAATCACTCCTAAACAGTATTTCAAGTATTTATATCTCATATGTAATAGGTAGCTTTATTATGGCCTTTATGTTTGTTTAAGGTCCAGCTTATGTAGAAGGCCCATAAGCTGAGGCCCAAGCCCACATAAGAAAGGATGGGAACTAGGAGTGTTGCCCTAGGTTCCCTCCTATAAATAATCTTGTAAACCCTCATTTGAGGGTTGGTTGTTCAAGTTATTCTCTCTTTCACTCTTTTGCATAACCGTTTCATATTATACGCATGTGTGTGTGTGTTTAGCTTGTTCATCCGCCTTCATCTCTTTCTCTATAAGCTTGTGTTGTAAAACTAGTGACCTAACATGATCAAAAAAATAATTTTTTCATACAAATGTGATAAAAATATTTTACACAAATTAATTAGAGAGTAAATTACACAAATGGTCCTTGTGGTTTAGTGAAAATTGCATCTACCGTCCCTGATAGTTTAAAGTTGCATTCTTGGTCCTTATCTTTGCAAAGAATAACACTGATAGTCCTTCACCGTAACACCAATAGTCCTTCTGGTTTGGCAAAAATTGCATCTACCGTCCCTGATACTTTAAGGTGAAGGACTATCGGTGTTATTCTTTGCAAAGATAAGGACCAAGAATGCAACTTTAAATTATCAGGGACGATAATTGCAATTTTTCCCAAACCACAAGGACCATTTATGTAATTTACTCTAATTATCATAAAGTGTTTTATTCAAATTAAATTTCAAAATCTGACTTTCCCTCCAAGAAACAACGATCTTCATCAAATTTTAATTTTCCCACTAAAATACAAAAATAGGAGCGTTGACGGTACCTTTAATTATGGACGGTACCCTTAAAGAATTAAGGTTATTCGAAATTTTTGCCTATTAATAGTGGATCATTTCTCACATTTCAACCACCACGTGGCACTGATTGTCTCTGTTCTTTCTTTCTTTCTATAAACCCATTTTTTTGATAATTCATTTGTTTGATTCCATTAAAAAGTGATCCAAACTTCATTTCATTTAAAGTGTAAGAGAAGAACACTTATATTCATCAAGATACTAAGTGTCATAGTGTAGTTAGTGCATTAGTAACATTGGTTACTTCCTTGTTGTATTTTAGCATACATAAAGTTCATAATCTTCTATCTTGTATAGTTGTGAGATTGGGTAGATCGAGTTGATCGTGTAGATCTTGTATCTTGTGTAGCTTGTGTTGATAGTGTGTTGATCGGGTAGATCGTGTAGATTGTGTTGATAGTGTGTTGATGAGGTAGATCGTGTAGATTGTGTTGATCGGGTAGATTGTGTAGCTTGTATTGGTTCTAGCTAGATTAGAACTCGACTTTTAGCTTAGTCTCAGAAATTGGTGTAAGTGACATGTATGGTTTTCTCCGCCTAAATGAAGCTTGTTGACATAGTGAAGTGAACTCTCGAGTTGGATACTCGAGGAGTGGAGTAGGGCGAAGAGGAGCTTCGTTACCGAACCACTATAAATCTCGGTGTCGTTTGGTTTGATCTTTCTAACTCTCTGCTATTATCTTGCATTCTTTATTTTGTAGTTACTATTGTTTATTGTAGTTACTATTGTTTATTGTCTTGCATTTTTTATAGTGTTCATATTATCGTTGCTTGATCTCATGTAAATTCGAATCGAAAGTTTTTAAAAGCATAAATTTTAAAACGGTAAAACTATTCAACCCCCCCTTCTAGTTTTTTACAATCGATATCAGAGCTACATTAACCAAGATTTTTAAAATAAATTGTATTTTAAAACTTGAATCAATCTATGGATTCCGACAAATATCTAGAAGGGCAATCTATGCAAAGACCATTATTTTTTAAAAAGAGTAAATTGCATTTTTGGTCCTTGTGGTTTGGCCAAATTGCAGGTTTGGTCCCCATCCTTTCAAAAGTGCAACAATGGTCCTCATTTTGAAGTTTTGGTTGCATGTTTGGTCCCTGGCCAAACTTAAATGACTAAAATACCCTTATCTTCTTCCCCTTTAATTTTCTGATTATTTTTTCTTTTTATTTATTCATCCAATAACAAGAACATATACAAGAACCCATATAATATCAAACACAAATTCATATCCCAAAACTACAACCTCAGATCTGCTCTTTTTTCTCTCTCCTTATACCTCCCCTATCGGATCTCTCTTTATCTTGAAACAAACCGACTCCAGTCACATCTCGTTTTGCAAATTGCAACAGTCACATCCGTTTCTGTCATCAAACACCACCATCTTCATATTTAATCCAACCCAAAGCACCGTTTCTTTCGTTTAACTATTTTTGGCCAGAATAAAACCCACAAAACTGGCTTTTTTGCACGGATAAACACGACCGAGCCGCCGCTGTTGGAATCGTTTTTGTCGTGTACAAGATCTGATATCGGTAAGTGGATTCGTTTAAGTATCCAAATTGCAAAGCCGATGTTGTCATCTGCCGCGTCTCTTTCGAAACGGTTTATCAACAACTTTTGATGGGTTTGTGCATTAAACTATCCATTTTGAATTGGAAAAAAATAAAAGGTTCCTATCACTTTTGTTCTGTTTTGTGTGTGGATTTGCTGGGAAATCAGAGTCGATCCTTGTTTGTTTTCCTACGATCGATTCTTCCTTTGTTGTAAGGTTTTCAATTGATTCATTTATGTTTATTGTTGATATATTGGTTAATTTATTTTGATGACGAATCGACATGATTTTTTTTTATATCGAATGATACACAATTTTTTTAGGAAATCAGTTTTGTGATTTTTGGTCATGGATTATTGAGTTGGTTTTAAGAGTGAACCAGTAATGGTTTAATGTTTATACCGATCGACAATAAAAGATTTTATTGATTGTTGACAAGCTAATCTTGTGTGGTATAATTCTTTTTAAAAACCGATTGGGGTCAATTATGTTGATGAATTTGTGTTTGATATTGTAGACACGAGGTTGTAGTTTTGGGATATGAATTTGTGTTTGATATTATCTAGGTTCTTGTATATGTTCTTGTTATTGGATGAATAAATAAAAAGAAAAAATAATCATAAAATTAAAGGGGAAGAAGATAAGGGTATTTTAGTCATTTAAGTTTGGCAAGGAACCAAACATGCAACCAAAACTTCAAAATGAGGACCATCGTTGCACTTTTGAAAGGATGGGGACCAAACCTGTAATTTGGCCAAACCACAAGGACCAAAAATGCAATTTACTCTTTTAAAAACAATGGTTTTATCTATTGGAAAAGTAGATTTGAAACTTACGTGAAATCAAAAGATCTAGATCTTTGGCATGACATTACTTTGGGTGACTTTAAACCTATTGAAAGAAATGCGGAAACTAAAAAGGATGAAATTGTTTCTTATGAAAAACAAAGTGACGAACTTAAAAAGAAACTTGCTAAAAATAATGAAGCAAAAATGGTTATATATAGTGCTTTACCAAAGAAAGAGTTTGAAAGAATTTTTATGTGTGGAAGGGAAAAAGAAATTTGGAAAACTCTACTAGTCACCCATCAAGGTAATTGTCAAGTAAAAGATAACAAGATCGATCTTTTTGTGCAACAATATGAACAATTTACTATTCCCAAAGATGAGTCTATAAATAGTGCATTTGTTTGATTTAACACTATTATTACTAGTCTAAAAGCTCTTGATGAATGCTACTGATAAGGTTTTAAAACATACGTTTTTAGGGGGTCATTTAAGCCCTAAATCGACACATTTTGTATCCGTTACTACTTAAAATTGTTCCTTTTCACATTTTAGGTCTTTTGGAAGCAAAATGCTGGAATCAAGCACTTTTGGACGAAAAGGAGCGAAAACATGAAGAAAACGATAAAGTCAAGATCCACGGCTGTTTATTGCACCTGACGGGGTCCCAACTCAAAGGGCGGCGCCATCACTTATAGAGTTTTCTAATTAAAATCCAAGCAATGGCTCAGTTGATTTTTTGGTTATAAAGCATGACGATGTCACGCCTTTATTCTGGAAGGCGTCTCTCTTAATTTTACGCCCGACGACCAAGATCAAATCCAAGACGACGTCCCTATTGAAGCCAGACGGCGTCACACTCCTCAACTGACGCCGTCCCAACGATGACTTGTCGCAAATGAAACCCTAATGACGGCGACCAGATGGCGTCACCATCAAAAGGCGACGTTGTTGCACTTGTAAATCTCTATATAGATTTTGATTTTTCTGTATTTAAAGAGTATTATTTTGGAGAGCAAACCCTAATTCGTGTAAGGTCCGAATTGAGCAATATTTTAGGGTTCCATACCCTTCTTTACACCAAAAGATAAGTTTGTTAATCTAATATATCACCATGTTTATCCTATGTTTAATTGTTTGTGTGTGTGCATGCTTATCTATCATGAGTAGCTAAATTATTATTGTGTTTGCTTAGATCTATGAAACCTAGTTATTAATTATTATTAGGTTGTCTCTTGTTTTAATTGGTAGATGCTAGAGTAAGGAAAACTGGCTTCTTCTTTAATTGTTGCGAGCTTGAACGTCCTAAATAGTACACAGTTTGAGAGTGCACTTGAGCCATCGTTGTGTTTATTGCGTGAGTTGTAGCTTTAGGATAATAGAGTATTCGAGGGAGATACTACGGTACTTGGCGATCCCGGATAGTCTAGAGGAGAGTTACAATTCATAGAACTAGGGAATTAGGCACCCTCCTATGACTAATACGAAATACAACGCACCAATTAAGACGAGGATGTGACAATTCAACCGACTAATAAGAGATAACTAGGGAGTAAGAACATCTAAGTAAACACGCTTTTAATTATCATAAGAACACACCAATCAATCCATAGCTTATCTTTTCCTTTTTATTAGTTTAATTAGTTTTTAGTTTTAATTATTAGTAGTTAAAATTGGTAGAAGTATCACGCCCACTCCTAAACCCCGAGATATTTACTTGTTTTCCTAAAAAATATAAAAAGCTAAAAAGTATAACCCTCAACCTCACCTTCTCGTCATACATCTCTACCTAGCATCTCTATTCCCCTAGAGAACGATCAACCCCCTGGACTTACCCATACTGCACTGCAACGATTAGGTACACTGCCTAGTGGGTTGTAAAGTTTGCTCGTAGGAAAGGAAGTCTTTCGATCCCGAACCTGCACATCAGTTACTCTATCAAGAATTACGTGAGAAGTTTCTTAGGGCTCTACATCCTAAATAGAGAGCAAAGGTCACTGCAGTTGAAGAATCAAAAACCTTGACATCACTATCACTTGATGAGCTTATCGGTAACTTAAAAGCTCACGAAGTGATAATGAAGAAAGAATCAAAAATAGTTAGAGGCAAAGGAGAGAGGGTGAGATCTCTTGCCTTGAAACCTAAGAAAGAGTCTAGTGATATTGAATATTCGACTTTTAAAAGTGAAGACAAAGAATATGCAATGGTGGTTAGGGACTTTAAGAATTTCTTTAAGAGGAGAGGTAGATACATTAGACAACTGCGGGATGAAAAGAAGTCATTCCAAAAGAACCAGGATGACAAGAAAGGTAAAGGAGATAAGAAATGCTTTAGATGCGGAGATCCGAATCATCTTATTGGGGAATGCTCAAAACCACCGAGAAACAAGAACCAAAGGGCATTTATCGGAGGTTCTTTAAGTGATAGCGGCGAGGAAGATGATGAAAATCCCAACGATGAAACATGTCTTATGGCTCACGCATCAAATGAGGTACATTCTGATTCTTCTTATAATAGTGATGATGCTTCTTCGATAAACAATGATACATTGTAAAATGAATATAATAGACTATGTGAAGCTAAAATAAAAATCATAACGAAAAATAAAATGTTTAAAATTTCTAAAACTAGGCTAGAAAAAGAAATTCTCGAGTTAAAAATCTTGAGAAAAACAAGGAAATAGATGTTGGGTGTACGACGTGTCAAAATCTTAGAATAAAAAATGAAAAACATAAAGAAGAAGCAAATAGGCTTACAAAGTTTGTATCAAAAACTCTCCGGTGATAAAACGGGAATAGGTTTTAATCTAAGTGAAGCGTCAACTAGCGGAACTAAAGAAGTAAAATTCGTTAAACAGACAGATGCTGCTGAAAAAGAAGACGATACCCATAAATATTCAAATGGTTCTGATGTGCTACGATAGTGCAAGTTTTAAAAAATTTATAAACACGAATTAACCGTCTAACCTATTAACACATACGAGCAAATATACTCGTCCGTAATAGCAAAGTTTGGTAAGTCGGGATCGTCCCAAGGGATTTTTTGTTTGAAATCGATTTGATTAAAAAGTTTCTAACAAGAAAGCTTGTCAAGGCTTCCTCAAATAAGTGTGTTCTAGTGAAATACGAATCAAGAATATAAATATATACTTGTGTGTAGTCTTATAATCAACCATAAATAGTGTTCATAAAGGTTTGGTGTATACTCTTAGTATGATGCAAAAATCATAAGCAAATGATTCCCCAACCATGGTATTTGTTTGTAAAAATCATTCTAAGAACAAAAACATTTAGGTAATCCTTTCGGTCCTTATCCCAATGATTATCCTATAGAAGTTCCATTTGTTTGCAACATGTTCTTATTAAATTTGTTCTTACGAATCTTTCGACCCTTCGTGATGAAAATGTTCCTAGTCTTGTTTTAATAAGCAAAACATGGTGGTTGTCAATCACCATATCCCCATACTAGTTTGTCACTTCACATTTTGGAATAAAACACAAGAGAAATCCTTTCGGTCCTTTTTCTTAAAACATGTTTTATTGACAAATCAAACCAAGACTAGTATTTTTCCAACAAACTCATTTAAACAAGATCATATATACATGCATCACATTTTGAGAACACTATTATGATTAATTACATTCCAACACACAAGTATATCACAAACTACTCCATGAAAACAATAATATCTAAACACAAGTCATAACAAGGTAATTCAAACAATTCAAGAGAATAGATTTCCATAACAAAGTTTATAGAATACCTAAACTTTTGTGATTACAAGAATTAGAAATCGTGGATTGTAGCAACCACGCGCCTCCAATTACCTAGGATCACCGCACAACTCCAAACTACCGAAACAATGGATGAGAATGGTTCCCTCCTTGCTCCTGGGCGTTTTTCAGTAAATACTAAGCTTTTGGGCTGAAATAATAGGGTTAGTATTAGTTTTGGTGTAAACTAACACTCTTTTGGTTGTGTCACACTTAGTATACTGATGAGTGTCTAAATACTCATCATTTTTGTACAAAATAAACTGCAAAATCATCTGAAAACACTCAGAAACACATCAAAATGATCAAAATATCATAAATCAGTGTTTTATGTGTTTTAAAAGCAAAAATATCAAAATCAGATGAAAAACATATCAAATTTGCAAAAATTGCAGTTTCAGTCCCCCAAGTTTCAAAAGTTGTCAAAAACAGTCCCTGAGCACATAATTTCAAAAGTAAAGTCACCAAAGGTCCTTTTAAAATCAAAAGTTATCAAATTTAGTCCTTTGGTGAAAAATATCAAAAGTTTGAGAAAATTACACAAATGGTCCTCCAAGTTTGAAAATTGGCAAAATTAGCCCCTGGAAAATTGCAAAATGGCAAATTTGGTCCCTGTACTTTTGAAGCTTGTCAGTATTAATCCCTGAAAACAACTTTGAGATATGGGCAGCCTAGGTCCCTACAGTTTCAGAATTGGCAAATGAAGTCCTTGTCATAATTAATATCCAAGACTTGTCAAAATAGATTTGGACCCTGCCTTTTCCCTTTTGACCCCTGCCTAAACAAATGACCCCTCCCTTTTTGAACCTTGGTCAACCAAAGTCAAATAAACAGACTTTGCCGCCCCCACCTTATCTCCTTCAACCTCCAACTTGTGCCTGCAACACCAGTCCCATCTCACCCATGCCTTATCTCTTTCCCCCCTCCTCAATAATCATCACACCCCTATAGTCCACCCCCCCCTAGTGCTATAACAGAGTCAACAGGTCAATTGGCCTTTTCCCGCCAAAATTGGTAAAACAGGAAAAATGGTCAAAACACTCCCATTGGCCACAAAAGTGGTGGGATACACTCAGAAGGCCACGTGGAGCAAGTTTCAAGCATAAAAGAAGAAGAGTAGCAAGGAGAAGAAGTAGTCTTTAGTTTTTATTTTTCTCTTATGTCGTATTTTCTAATTATGTCTTAGTTAAACTAAAAAGTTGTAATAATTTGTTTTTAAGTATCAAACTCAAGCTAAGTTTTCAGTTTATCCAAGTTTTAATCATTAATGCAAAGTATCATTTAGTTTCATGTTTATTTGTTCACTGTTAAAGATTCAAGTTTCTATTTCATAAAGACAAGCTTCATTCAGCTTGTTTATCAGTGTTAACAAGCTTATATAAGCTCTTCATAGCTTTTTATAAGCTTGAAATCAAGTTTCAAACCATTTTAGGTTTGGTCAACAAAAGTCAACACGGATCAAAAATGATGCAGAAAGGAATGGGGTTGATTCAGGCATGTATGTGGGTTGAAATGGAAGCTATGGGTTGGAATTGATAGGGTAGTAGTTCATTAGTTTCTGTTGCAAGCCACTGTGGCTTAAGGACCATTTGTAAGTGTTATTCAAATTTCATAGCATAATCTGCTATTGTAGTTTAAAGTTGTTAAAATCTGTTTTAATAGCTGTAATTAGGTCTATATAACTTAGTTTGATCATAAATATAACTAGGTTCATGGTTAAAAGCTGTTTTTGAGCTCAAAACAAGTTATAAAGGTGTGTTTGGAATAGTCTGTCAAGCTGTCTTTGGTCCTTAATTTGAACTTGAAAATTGCATTAGCAATCTTAATACAGGTAGCTGAACTCATTTGAGTTGGTTAATTGTGCATTTGAACCTTAAAAGTCAAAATTATGCTTAAATCACTCTTAACTGCCACTGTTGGAGTTTTGTGAATTGCAACTCATTAATTTGTGTTTGGAAATCATCAATATCACTTGCATTAGGCTTATTACTTCATATAACATCAATAACAGTCAACAAATTGGTTTCAAAGTTCATATTAGTCAAAGTTTATCAGTAACTTCAAAAGTCAAAAAAGCTAAAATCTGGTTTTTGGGTCAGTTACAAAGATTTTTCTTGAACTCACCTTTGGGTCTTATCAAGTAAGGTTTGGTATTTCAGAAACTTCAATTGGTTGTCCTTCTTATCAGTATTTTTGTGGAATTTTGCCATTTATTTAAAAGCTTCAAATCAGATCTTCTTTTAAGCAAAAATCCCCTGCACCATAAGCTCAGTTAATACTGAGACTTTCACAAAAATTGCAGCTTGTGCACAGGGGTTATTAGAGCTCACCATAGTCTGAGATTGGGTTTAAAGATACTTGGCCAGGTCTATTTCAGGTTTCAATACCTGTTTTTAAGTTTCAGCTTATTGGGTGGCTTATGCTTAAGCTCAAAGTAGGGACCCTCACCACTGTTTTAGTAAAAATCTCACCAAAGCCAAATCTTGGTAATTAGCTTATCAGAGATTAAAAGCTATTGTAAATGGTTGAATTTGGTTACTTTTAGTACATTATAGCTTCTGTGTTTGTCTGGTAGCCTTTGGTACTCATTTGGCTTATTTGAAGTGCTTAATAATAAGCACTTCCACATCAGTTCTTAATTTCTACACATAAGCCCATGTTTTTCTATTTTTCATAGATTCACAATATCATTTTAGAGTTTTCCTGAAATTTTCAGATTTTTCTAAGTAGTTTTGCTATTTTTCTCAATTTAAATTAGTTTTTAATCATTTCTAAATAGCTTTTAATATAAAAAATTCAGAAAAGGTTCAAAAAAATAATTTTTCAATTTTATTAAGTTTAGATAAATATAAGAAGTGAAAAAAGTAATTTTCCAGATTTTTCATAGTTTATTTGGTAATTTTTAGTAATTTAATTAGTTTTTAATAGTTTAAAATTCATAAAAAATAGAAAAACAATCAGAAAAATACAAAAATAGTTTTGAAAATTCTAGTTTGTTATTTTAGACTTTTCCATTTCATAATTTTATTTTTCTAGCTTAATTTCCTAATTTTTTGTATTTTAGGTAATTATTAAATAGTTAAAATTAGTTTTTAATTAATAATAATTAGATAATTAGTTGTAAAATTAATTTTCTTTTTCTTAAAATTTTCTTATCTCATTAGGTTTATAAAAATATCATTTTCATATTTTTAGGGTTAATATTGTGTAAGTTTCACGTTTTTGTTTATACGTCACGTAGTTTTTAATTAAGTTTTATTAAAACAAAAAGAACAAAAACATCATTTTAATAATAGTGATAGCGTTTATTTAATAGATTTTATCTTTTTAGATTTCCTTTAATTTGCATTTAAGCCGTTGTAATTTGTTGGCTATTTCTGTAGTTATAATCATAAATCAAATCTCTGTATCCATTCAAATCTTCTCGATCACTAAACGTTTGACTATTCTCGCACGGCTCGTTGGGACTTAACGACCTGGGGAAACATTATACTCTCCTAATCTTCATTGCATTCGTGTTTGAGCAGTTTTAAGTCTGTTACAGTCTGTCATTCACAAGTGGCAGACTTGCGTGATTAGACTTGACTGTTTTGCGCGGATCAAATTTTGGCGCCGCTGCCGGGGAGCAGTGCTAATAGTCTTACTTCTAGCAGATTAGTAGTTTGAATATTCACTCTCTGTTCATACCATCTATTTATATCTATATATATTTCTATAAAAAATCCAAAAACCCAAAAACAGCTAAAAACGTATAAAACACAAAAATATTTTGCTTTTGTTTCTATATATGTATCAAATATAAAAATACAAAAAGATTCGTCGTTTTCTTAAATAATAAACAACTTAAAAGATTACCACCGCAAACCAAGGCAGTGCACTACCTAACTGGGGGTGCGACCATAATAAGTTCCCGAACCAAAGATTTAAAACTTGCCTTTGTGTCCTTGATAGTGGTGTACCTTTTTCAAAGAAGCCACTCATCTTGTGATTATTGGTTAAGTTCACTGTTGTTTTGCCTCGATTTTGTGTTAATTGATTTTGTTGTGATATCGACGTTTCAGAACCAGAAAACCTAAAAAAAAATTCTCCTTACCCCATTTTCACCAATTTCATAATTCCTTTCCTTAACTCTGAGATCTCTTAGAGTTAACTCTAGTGCATGCGCACTCGTTCTTCTAGATCATTGAGTCCTTTTCGTGATCTAGCAGACATTCCTAGACGACGTTCTCGTAGACGTGCTGCCCAAATAGTCGAACCCGAGATTCGTACTATTTCAAACAAAATGGCAGACGAACGTACTATGGCGGAAATGCTCCAGGCACCCACCGAGGGTTATGGAGATGCCATCATTCTACCAGTAATCAACTCTGATCACTTTGAATTGAAGACACATTTGATCACACTTGTGTCTACAAATCAATTCCACGGGTTTGATCGTGAAGACCCGTATGCACACATCCGTTGGTTTAACAAGTTGACTTCAACTATCAATTACAAGGATGTGCCACAGAAAGTCATCAAGTTGATGCTATTTCCATTCTCACTTGAGGGGACAGCCCGGATTTGGCTGGAAAAAGAACCCCCTCGATCCATCGAAACTTGGGAGGAACTTGTTCAAAAGTTTGTCAATCATTTCTTTCCTCCATCAAAGACGACTAATCTAAAAAATGAAATTTCTGGATTTCGTCAAAATTTCGATGAAAACTTTGGAGAGGCGTGGGAGAGATTCAAAGATCTCCTCAGGAAATGCCCTCACCATGGATTCACAGAGCTTCAACAAATCAATATCTTTTACAATGGGATGAATGGTAACGATCAAGATTCCTTGAATGCAGCCGCAGGTGGAAATATCTTGAATCGTAAGCCTAAAGATGTGATTGAAATTTGCGAGCAAAAATCGAAAGTTCCTATTTCTCGCAACAAAGTCAATACTCCGAACACTCCTGCTTCTACATCTAATAACTCTTCTGAGTTAGCTGCTCCGTTAGCAGCTCTAACGGATGCCATCCGTTGTATGATTAAGGATGTTAAGGAAATCAAAAGCGAGATTCATAAACCGGAACCAATCAAAGCCGTAAACAAGGTGTGTGAAACTTGTGGTGGTCCACACGCGTATTATGATTGTCAAGCAACCGATGCTTCCTTTTACCAAGCTCCCGTAGCTTCGGTAAACCACAATCAATACCGACCACATGCTGATCCTCACTACCGTGCACCTAGCGGTATGACACCACCTGGTTTTCCTCCTGTGCAAAACCATGGCAATCAGAATCGCTTTGTTCCGAATCAAGGACAAAATTTCAATAATCAAAACAGGAACAATCACAACCCACCCTACCAAGCTCCAAATCAGCATAATTATCAACAACCTTCTCATGCTCCCCCACCAAATGACTTCATGAAAGTTACTGAGTCAAGCATACGTTCTATGCAAACTCAGATCAATAACATGAGGGTTGAGCTGAAGAAGGAAATTGATACCACAATGTCTCGGCAGACAAATGAGTTGAAGAACATGATGAGCAGTTTCATGAACATGAATACGAACCAAGCTTCATCATCTTCTGGAGGACTCCCAAGCAATACTGTTACTAATCCCAATGCCGAGTTGAAAGCCGTCACCACTCGTAGTAGTAAGACGCACAATGGACCTTCGACTCCTATGCCCCCTCCTCCTGTGGCAATGAGTCAAGTTACCAAGGAGACAACGGACAAGGTGCATTATTCAAGCCCACGAAGTACCGCACACGTCCAACCTTCGGTAGTCCAAGCTTTAAGTCCGGAACCCGAAGTTCCGAAGACACATTCTGAGCCAGAAAACACTTCCATCCCGGCTCAAAAGTCTAGTCAGCTTCCTTACCCATCAAGAATGAATGATGAGAAGCTCAAAGACAAAAACAAAGAGCAGATGGAAAAATTTTTCCAAATCTTCAATGAGCTTCACTTTGATATAAGCTTCGTTGATGCTCTCGTTCTAATGCCTAAATTTGCATCCACGCTTAAAGGCTTACTAAGCAACAAAGATAAGTTGTCTGAGATGACGAAAACCCCTCTGAATGAGCAATGCTCAGCAGCCATTCTTAATAAGCTTCCCGAAAAGCTTGAAGACCCTGGCCGGTTTTTAATCCCGTGTGATTTCTTGGGGATGTTTCAATGCTCCGCCTTGGCCGATCTTGGCGCTAGCATTAACCTCATGCCACTCTCAGTATGGAAGAAACTGTCTCTTCCTAAACTTTCATCCACTTGTATGACACTCGAGCTAGCGGACCGTACCATAACTCGTCCACTTGGGATAGCCGAGGATGTTGTGATGAAAGTAGGAAAGTTTCACTTTCCTACTGACTTTGTTGTAGTAGACTTCGATGCAGATTCTAGAGTTCCCCTCATCTTAGGGAGAGCTTTCTTGAGAACGAGTCGTGCTCTGATTGATGTGTTTGCTGAAGAGTTGACCATACGGGTTGACAATGAAGAGCTCACGTTGAATATCAACCAGAACTCCAAACCTCTGTACAAACAGAGTGTTGCCACAATTGATCAAAAATCTGAAAGATTCAATGCAACACTCTCCAATTTCACGGTCAAGAGGAGTTTTCAAAAACGTGCTGAGCTCAAAGCTTTGAAAATCACCCCTGGTTCAAACAAATGGTTTGAAAGCTGTACCAGGGAAGTCAAGAGTGTTCTTGATGATGATGATGATCTAGATTCGGAGACTTCATCGGAAGTGGTGGAAACTGCTAGCTCTAAGAGCACACCACTTGTCCCACCTCCGGAATCAGTTTGTCGCATCGAGTTTGTTAACTCTGTGGATGAAACCAAACTCTCTTCTGTTTCATCTGAATTGGATGATGATGAGTGTGATCCAATGGGAGACATTCTTCCCATTGATGAATTGCTCAAAAATGATCAATCATCTTCCAGTCTTATTCCCGACTCTTCCATTCCTTCCCTCACTCCTGATGAGGAAGATGACAACTTTTGGAATGAAGTCGATGCATTTCTTAGTGATGAGTCAATTCCTACAGGAATTGATAACACTTACTTGGATCCGGAGGGAGACATCCTTTTTCTGGAAAGTCTGTTGATTGAAGAACCATTTCCCACCCTCCCTCCCGGACATCTTACTGACAATCACCATATAAGCTTCAAATTTAAGCTTAAAAATGTCAAAAATGGTGATTTGCTTCTTTCTGATGAGGAATGGACTTGCATTGTCATGCATATCTTTGTTCCATTCTTCACAGATGGTGTGGTTGCTCTTTCCCTTTTCTCTTTCGGGAATGAGGACACCATCTTTGACCCCGGTATCATTCTTAATAGTTTTTACTATTAACAATACCGCGGTTGTGTCTCGTCGGTGTGGAACTTTCTGATGTTCATATGTTTGTTAACACTGTGAACGAAAGTCCGACTGAGATTGGTTTTCCACGTTACTTTCCCCAAGAACAAATGAATTCGGGGCCGAGTCAAGCTAGCGACTCGGTAATCAAAAACAGTAGCTATACATGGGTTTTCACCCGTGTGTACCACCCTAGTGTGGGGGAGTTGCCCCACGCTGTTGTATATAAGATTATGCAAAAAAAAAAAAAAAAAAAAAAAAAAAAAAAAAAAAAAAAATCCTCTTTCTAAATAAATGGCCGTAGTATTTCCCTTTCACGTTCTTTGTTTCGGCATAACCGCCGGTACTTTGAATATTGAGGGCAATATTCATTTCTAAGTGTGGGAGGGAATTCTCACGAATTTTATCATATAATTATACCAATTCCCCCGTTTTTGGCCAAAAATTTTTTTGGAGTAAGTGTTTTACACTTTCTCATTTGGTTATCAGTCCGCCATGTCTGTAAGACAAAAGGATTGGCTAATCCAGGAGCAAACGGCTCTTGGTAAAGATTTCTCAAATCCGTTTATATGGCTTGCAATTTGCCCAAAATTGTATGGTTCTCAACTCACCATATCCTAAAAAGTGAAGAGTTGGCTAGCCCGCAAGTTTATGGCTTGTGGTAAAGGCAGTGGAAAAACCATAATTGGTAATCAGCTCACCAAAGATAATATTGATAATTTATCTAAGAGTTGGCTATTCCAGAAGGGTACGGCTCCTGGTAAAGACAAATCAAATCCGTTGAAAGCTGGTGGTTTGCTCAAAATCACATGGTTATCGGTGTACCATGGTTCTTACTTGAACTGAAACATTTGGCTACTCCAGAAGTAATGGCTTTTGGTAAAGAGATTAAAATCCATTATATTTTCTCAAATCATTGCTAGGGACTAGCAATATCTCAGTGTGGGGGATTGATGAGTGTCTAAATACTCATCATTTTTGTACAAAATAAACTGCAAAATCATCTGAAAACACTCAGAAACACATCAAAATGATCAAAATATCACAAATAAGTGTTTTATGTGTTTTAAAAGCAAAAATATCAAAATCAGATGAAAAACATATCAAATTTGCAAAAATTGCAGTTTCAGTCCCCCAAGTTTCAAAAGTTGTCAAAAACAGTCCCTGAGCACATAATTTCAAAAGTAAAGTCACCAAAGGTCCTTTTAAAATCAAAAGTTATCAAATTTAGTCCTTTGGTGAAAAATATCAAAAGTTTGAGAAAATTACACAAATGGTCCTCCAAGTTTGAAAATTGGCAAAATTAGCCCCTGGAAAATTGCAAAATGGCAAATTTGGTCCCTGTACTTTTGAAGCTTGTCAGTATTAATCCCTGAAAACAACTTTGAGATATGGGCAGCCTAGGTCCCTACAGTTTCAGAATTGGCAAATGAAGTCCTTGTCATAATTAATATCCAAGACTTGTCAAAATAGATTTGGACCCTGCCTTTTCCCTTTTGACCCCTGCCTAAACAAATGACCCCTCCCTTTTTGAACCTTGGTCAACCAAAGTCAAATAAACAGACTTTGCCGCCCCCACCTTATCTCCTTCAACCTCCAACTTGTGCCTGCAACACCAGTCCCATCTCACCCATGCCTTATCTCTTTCCCCCCTCCTCAATAATCATCACACCCCTATAGTCCACCCCCCCTAGTGCTATAACAGAGTCAACAGGTCAATTGGCCTTTTCCCGCCAAAATTGGTAAAACAGGAAAAATGGTCAAAACACTCCCATTGGCCACAAAAGTGGTGGGATACACTCAGAAGGCCACGTGGAGCAAGTTTCAAGCATAAAAGAAGAAGAGTAGCAAGGAGAAGAAGTAGTCTTTAGTTTTTATTTTTCTCTTATGTCGTATTTTCTAATTATGTCTTAGTTAAACTAAAAAGTTGTAATAATTTGTTTTTAAGTATCAAACTCAAGCTAAGTTTTCAGTTTATCCAAGTTTTAATCATTAATGCAAAGTATCATTTAGTTTCATGTTTATTTGTTCACTGTTAAAGATTCAAGTTTCTATTTCATAAAGACAAGCTTCATTCAGCTTGTTTATCAGTGTTAACAAGCTTATATAAGCTCTTCATAGCTTTTTATAAGCTTGAAATCAAGTTTCAAACCATTTTAGGTTTGGTCAACAAAAGTCAACACGGATCAAAAATGATGCAGAAAGGAATGGGGTTGATTCAGGCATGTATGTGGGTTGAAATGGAAGCTATGGGTTGGAATTGATAGGGTAGTAGTTCATTAGTTTCTGTTGCAAGCCACTGTGGCTTAAGGACCATTTGTAAGTGTTATTCAAATTTCATAGCATAATCTGCTATTGTAGTTTAAAGTTGTTAAAATCTGTTTTAATAGCTGTAATTAGGTCTATATAACTTAGTTTGATCATAAATATAACTAGGTTCATGGTTAAAAGCTGTTTTTGAGCTCAAAACAAGTTATAAAGGTGTGTTTGGAATAGTCTGTCAAGCTATCTTTGGTCCTTAATTTGAACTTGAAAATTGCATTAGCAATCTTAATACAGGTAGCTGAACTCATTTGAGTTGGTTAATTGTGCATTTGAACCTTAAAAGTCAAAATTATGCTTAAATCACTCTTAACTGCCACTGTTGGAGTTTTGTGAATTGCAACTCATTAATTTGTGTTTGGAAATCATCAATATCACTTGCATTAGGCTTATTACTTCATATAACATCAATAACAGTCAACAAATTGGTTTCAAAGTTCATATTAGTCAAAGTTTATCAGTAACTTCAAAAGTCAAAAAAGCTAAAATCTGGTTTTTGGGTCAGTTACAAAGATTTTTCTTGAACTCACCTTTGGGTCTTATCAAGTAAGGTTTGGTATTTCAGAAACTTCAATTGGTTGTCCTTCTTATCAGTATTTTTGTGGAATTTTGCCATTTATTTAAAAGCTTCAAATCAGATCTTCTTTTAAGCAAAAATCCCCTGCACCATAAGCTCAGTTAATACTGAGACTTTCACAAAAATTGCAGCTTGTGCACAGGGGTTATTAGAGCTCACCATAGTCTGAGATTGGGTTTAAAGATACTTGGCCAGGTCTATTTCAGGTTTCAATACCTGTTTTTAAGTTTCAGCTTATTGGGTGGCTTATGCTTAAGCTCAAAGTAGGGACCCTCACCACTGTTTTAGTAAAAATCTCACCAAAGCCAAATCTTGGTAATTAGCTTATCAGAGATTAAAAGCTATTGTAAATGGTTGAATTTGGTTACTTTTAGTACATTATAGCTTCTGTGTTTGTCTGGTAGCCTTTGGTACTCATTTGGCTTATTTGAAGTGCTTAATAATAAGCACTTCCACATCAGTTCTTAATTTCTACACATAAGCCCATGTTTTTCTATTTTTCCTAGATTCACAATATCATTTTAGAGTTTTCCTGAAATTTTCAGATTTTTTTAAGTAGTTTTGCTATTTTTCTCAATTTAAATTAGTTTTTAATCATTTCTAAATAGCTTTTAATATAAAAAATTCAGAAAAGGTTCAAAAAAATAATTTTTCAATTTTATTAAGTTTAGATAAATATAAGAAGTGAAAAAAGTAATTTTCCAGATTTTTCATAGTTTATTTGGTAATTTTTAGTAATTTAATTAGTTTTTAATAGTTTAAAATTCATAAAAAATAGAAAAACAATCAGAAAAATACAAAAATAGTTTTGAAAATTCTAGTTTGTTATTTTAGACTTTTCCATTTCATAATTTTATTTTTCTAGCTTAATTTCCTAATTTTTTGTATTTTAGGTAATTATTAAATAGTTAAAATTAGTTTTTAATTAATAATAATTAGATAATTAGTTGTAAAATTAATTTTCTTTTTCTTAAAATTTTCTTATCTCATTAGGTTTATAAAAATATCATTTTCATATTTTTAGGGTTAATATTGTGTAAGTTTCACGTTTTTGTTTATACGTCACGTAGTTTTTAATTAAGTTTTATTAAAACAAAAAGAACAAAAACATCATTTTAATAATAGTGATAGCGTTTATTTAATAGATTTTATCTTTTTAGATTTCCTTTAATTTGCATTTAAGCCGTTGTAATTTGTTGGCTATTTCTGTAGTTATAATCATAAATCAAATCTCTGTATCCATTCAAATCTTCTCGATCACTAAACGTTTGACTATTCTCGCACGGCTCGTTGGGACTTAACGACCTGGGGAAACATTATACTCTCCTGATCTTCATTGCATTCGTGTTTGAGCAGTTTTAAGTCTGTTACAGTCTGTCATTCACAAGTGGCAGACTTGCGTGATTAGACTTGACTGTTTTGCGCGGATCATATACTAGTACTAGGTTCTTTATATAGCCAAAGTTCTTGCTTAATTGACCAAAAAACGTTCTCCCCAAGTAAATATCAAGAAATGATCGGACTCCAATGATTATGGGGAGTTAAGGCAACAATAAATGCGATTTTGTGTAACTGCAGTGCCAGAAACCGGATCGGTTTCTTATCTGACCGAATTGGTTTTCCCTTGACCAATTGCCCAGCCGGATCCGGTTACGGGTTACGACCGATCGGCTGGGTTTTTGCTATTTTGACTTTTTGTTGACTTTTCTCCTTTACGCTTCATTCTTTGCTTACGTTGATGATTTCCAAAGCCAAACTTGATCTTTCCTTGCTGTAGATGCTTAGAAATCACTATGCTTCCATATCATTGAGTCCAAAAGCTTCCAAGCTCAACTTCCTTCCTCGAGAATCTTCCAAATGTGCATAAAAAACTTCATTTCTTCATTATTCGCGATACCTGGCTACATATACATACACAATACGCATCTTTGCACTTTTGCAACAGTTATGAGTAAATATAGCCGAATACCATGCACAAAACTGACAATAACGCTACTAAAAACATGTTCATTTTAGACGTTATCAAATTCCCCCACACTTAAGCTCTACTCGCCCTCGAGTAGGTCTAACATTTGCAAAGATTGATTTCAATGGTCTATGACACCATGGTTCCAGAAAAATGTAACAATTACCATAAAAGATAATCATTGGTTTGCTTATAATATGTGAAAATTTTCTAAAAATGAACCAAAACACTTTAGATAACATAACTAGAACACCTCACGAATGGTTTTAAGATTTCACTCAACACTCATATATTGGTGGGTATATGTAAATCACTCAATGCCTAGTCATGATCAATGCTTTTTACCATAAGCTTGTACAAGTATCAAAACAAAGAAAATAAATTCATCAAAGAGGTCTTTTATTCGGGTTATAACGTTAAGGCTGAGGGTTCAGAAAAGGTATGGATAAGGCATGGGATAGTTTATGAAATTGGTTTTAAAATAAAAATAAAATCAAGTCCAAACCTCCATGTTGCAAGCCATCATACAAACCACGATCCCGAAAAATGATTATTACTCCTCTTCACATATCGATTCTCCGCAAATATGTATAACTCAATTTAGCTCAATGGCTAATCAATATCCCTCATATAGCTCATTGGCTATAACGAATTTATTATTATTTATTTTTATTTTTTTTATATATTCCCCCACACTTAGTAAAAGCATACACCAAAAAAAATCGAGAAAGACGTCTCTTTCATCCAAGATGGAAAATGGTACACACTATAAACAAAGTGTATCTTCTTCATAATCATCAAAAAAAAAAAAACAATCCAATCATTCCAAACAACTAGCAACAAACCAATAGACTTGATAAGGGTTGGCTAAAGCTTGAAGTGTAAAATATTTTTGTATTTTTCTGGATTTAACAAATGAAAAGATTGGCTCAAAGGGTGTAACTAAGGGTATCTAGTGCTAAAGATGAGCACTAACAAATTGGGTCCATGTGGGTGGTTAACTAACCGATGTGGTTAGCTAATATATCATTAGATGTAAAAATGGAAGGCCATTTGGTTTTATTCCTAAGGTGCCTCTTATCACTTGAAAATATTTAGATCACTCGAAAGTGATTTTAACCGTAATGCATAACTAATACAAGTTCTAGAATCGACATAATCACCGGCACACTCATAGCAAATATAAAACAAAAGATTTGTTTTATACAAAAAGAAACCTCACAAAAATGTGGGAAAAAGGCTATTATGCATGCTAGAAAATGCTATCGAATCCAAAATGAATTACTTCAGTAATTTGGTTCAAATTCAAAAAAAAAAATTCAAAAATTCTCACTTTACCATTGAAATTCCAAGTTATGTATTTTAAGTATCAATAACGCGTGAAAACAATTAGACCATCAAGGGCGAATTTCTTCTAATCACTCGCATCCAAAAGTTATCTAAAAAAAAATAAAAATGCGTATCATTTTTCCTATTTTCTTCCCTCCCCCATACTTAAGTTTTGCATTGTCCTCAATGTAATGAAAAATGAACTTCAAAGTAAAGAAAATGGGAAAAATATAGTTAAAAGATACCACGGGATAGAATATGCAATATGCACATTGGGTCATTAGCAAGCCTGTGAGTTATCCAAATCGAAACATTTGACCATCAATAAGCTTCCGACACATCCATCTTGCAAACAAAAAACTGCAACACGCAATGCACAAAACAAAACAAAACTACTAAAAACTAGATAGAACCAAACAAAGTACGCCAAACATCCTAAAGAAATGGATCAAAAGATAGAAATTGTTTTAAAAACACATCATGACCATTGTTTTTGAAACCATAATTCACGAATGATCCACAATCACTCGTCATCCTCGCTTATGTCTTCTCCTTCTTCATCATCATACTCATCACTTTCGGTTACGTAGTTTTCGTCTATAATTTCTGAACGAACTCTCCTCTTTTTCTTTTTACCTCCAACTCCTGATGATGATCCTCCAACCTCGTAGCTTGTTCCTCCAACTTCAGGTAATCGACCATATGGGGGCATTGGATCAGGAAACGGTGCATACCCAGGATATGGATACGGATAGGTTCCAGGATAAGAAGTGTAAGGGAAAGGATACGGTGGAACATTTGGTGGATTGTAGGGTGGCAACTCATAATTGGCTTCACGAGCCATGTGTTGAAAGATAGGCATCGAATAATCATTGATGTAGTTGTTTCTCAACATCATCGAGTCTCTCCACACATCCCTACATTGAATCTCATCTAGATGTTGGTTCCACTCTCCCCAACCTGAATCAAAACTACTGGACGTACCCATTTGCACGTTCTCCATTGGTATATTCCCTTGCTGTTGTGGTGGTTGCTGTTGTGGTCTTGGTTCAATCCATAACCCTACGGTTTTCAATCTCCTGTTCAAAGCATTACCAAAACCTTGTGCAGTCCACGTATCACTATACTTTGGCTCTCCACACTTAGCCAATTCCTCATCAACATAATACCCAAGATTCTTCGCCAATTTTGTCACAAAATGTCCTCCACAAATGTTATTGTTTCTCTTGATTCCCGGGGCTCTCCTAGACAAATATTCGGCTATCTGCCAAATGGCATTACCGTCCTTAGTTTCTTCCAGTAACTTCATAACCCATAAGTCCGGTTTCTGACATTTGTCCCTGCTTCCAAATCTATTAAATGGCCCGGTCACAATCAACTTGTGAAGTTTCCTCATCAACGGATTCCTGATGGTTGAAGCATTCCTCCTAGCGCAAGTAGGATCTCCCACTTGATTCCAATAAGCGGGAATACTAGGGTAGTCTTTTTCAAACCTCCGAAGTCTAGAAAAGTGAGTTTCAAATAATCGATGATTAACCTCATGTGGCTCATACAAACCAAGAGCCACGCCAAAAGCTGGCAACGTGTAAGCATGATCCCTTCCACAAAGCCTAAACCAAACACAAATCTCCGTCATCAAGTTCTGAACATCCACCTTTCTTTCAAAATACATGGTTGAAAAGAATTCCATACACCATTCTCGATAGACCTCTTCATTGACGCTAAATGCTCTTTCCCATGACAAATCATTGAACGAATCTCCATCTCCTGGATATACATAAGACGTTCGCATCATTCCTCTTAACTCATCTTCACAATCACATTCCTCAAATAAATCCCAATCAATCACCCTCGGAACCAAACATGTCTTATGTTGTAACTTCGACAACCTTTCCCGAAAAGCATGTTTCTCCCCGTCGGTGAGATTTTTGAACTTTAAATTAGCATTTGCCTCCGTTTTCACACTATACTTAACCTTCTTCTTCTCGTTTCTTTCACAAAACTTCGTAACAAGCGGGTTCATTGGAATTTCCTCCCCACTCGAGCTCCCTACAATAATTATCTGTAGAAATCACAAATATAAGACCATATGAGAGTGTTAGAACAAACAAGAAGGTTTAAGAACCCTCTAAGATTCATTTCAAAATTTCACAAAATATTCAACACAGAAACCACAACCGGATTCGGTTGGATCACCAACCGAATCGGTTTCCAATTTGTCAAACACCAATCGTTCGGTTGCAATGCGCAACCGAATCGGTTGTGCAGACTGCGTAAGGCTTTTGCCTCTAAATCCTCATAAACTCGAATTTCTAACGCTCAAACCACTCTTAGATCGCATTCTATCATCCTCAATGATTTCCACATCCTAGAATTACTCTAATCTTGCTTTTCAAATCATCAAACATCTAACAACTTAGAACTCATTCTGAATGTCCTATATCTTTAAATCATTAGTTCTAATAATGTGGCATCCATCACTCTTAAAAACATATCATCCATCATAAGGAACCACCAATTGCAACTTATCTCGTTTCATAAGCACAACCCAACTAATTCCGAAAAATCTTATCATCTAACATCCATTCTATGGTGAATCAATCAATCAATCTCTTGTTGTAATGCACTCCTATATCAATTACCCACTCAATCCTAAAATATTACGACTTAATTCGAATTATAACAAAAACCCCCAAATTGGTGACCTAATATTCAATTCGAATCAAATGCTCTAATTAAACCTTAATTGAGTTAATTGAATGTAGATGCTTACTTGTTTGGGTGCCATGATGTTTTCCTACAACTTAAACAACCTTCAATCTGCTCCTCTTGGATGAATTTTTGCAAAACCACCTGGAGAATTAGTGTGTGTGTGTTTTTTGGAAAAGTGAAATTTTTATACTTTGGTGCAACCGGTTCAGTCAAGGACACAACCGTTTCGGTTTGCTTTTTCCATTTTAACCACTTCCACCTCTTTCTCTTCCATGTTTGCACAAACTTCCACTAACATCTCGTTTACTCCTTTTCCTTCTTCCAACTCAGTTATATTAATCCTCATTTCTCCCATACCAAAATCTGCTTGACACTTGGTCGTGACAAGAAAATCTCGACCAAAACACACATTAGGTTCATCCGCATTCCCTTCTTCTAAAACAACAAAATCAGTTTCAAAAATATGTCCATGAATATTGACCTTCAGATTTTTGACCATCTTTCTTCCATAGGCTTCATAGTCCATACGCACATGACCGATTTCGTCAAGAACCTTTTCCAAGATATAATTCTCTCCATAAGCCATATTGAGCTGTGCATCCCAAGCACTTACTCCTTCCACGCTACAAGGCGTTCCAAATCTCATTAACGGCGAATCATACACCGTTAACGGTGCTTGTGTGAACACTACGACTCTTTCCTTTTTGGGTAGTTGAACCTTGTTTTCACATACTTCTTCCATATCACCCGTGTCAATTCCCAATTCTTTCTTGCTTTCCTCCAAAATTCCTCCAATCTTTTCTAGTGAACTTCCGGTATCCTTGAACATTTCATCCAAAGTACGAAGGTATTCCGAGATTCTGCTCAAACTATCCATGTTACTAGACAACTTAACAAAGCAAAACAAAACAAATCCCTAATGATTAGCGTTAGAGTTAGTAAAAACAAGAACAAACTATAGAAACATATAATAAAACAAACTAAGACACGTAACAAAATTAAAAACTCAAATAAAAACTCAAAACCTAAAAATAAAAATCAACTCAGAAACTCCAACCGGATTCGGTTGGCTCACCAACCGAATCGGTTGGTTGAAAATGTTAGACAGAAATATGAACCGGATCCGGTTGCGGGTTGCAACCGATCGGTTTGATCGAAAATTATATATATATATATATATATATATATATATATATATATATATATATATATATATATATATATATATATATAGGGAAGGGTTCTTTTCAGAACCATAAAAAGGTCGAGAACTGCGAGAACCACCATCAACCAATCAGATTTTTTTGAATATTAATTTTTATTATTTAATTCAAAAGGGTATAATAGTAAAATTATATTTTTTTTCTTTTTGATTTAATGAAAAACGTTTTTCTCCTATATTTTAGGAATTTATTTTTTTATTTGTTTATTTTAATATTTAGAATATTAACTTTTTCAGCATGCATGTTTAGTAATGTGCACATGTGTTTTTTTAGATAGTGTAAATTTACGTGTGTTTGTAGTGTTCAATTTACATGTATTTGATAAGGTGCATATGTGTTTTTTAGATAATGTAAACTTACGTGTGTTTGTAGTGCATGGAATGGCAAACATAAGTATTTTACATGTATTATATACAATTTAAAACAAAAACATTATATACAAAATTTAAAATCATGTGATATACAATTCAAATACACATTTCTAAAAGTAAAAAATATGTTGTCGTATATGCACATGTATTTTCCCTCGTTGGACACTTTGGATTTCTTTGTATGTATATGTGCACTTGTATCTACGACATGCACTTGTGTCTTTACTCTTTTAATCTTTAGCATAACTATCTTTTCGTTAGATAATATGTACAAAACGCATGTGCACTCTTCATATTGCTCATCATACTCGTACCTGTAACCACAAACAATTAATAAACGAATTATTTAGTCATAATAACTAACAAAACACATATGCATCGTCCTTTCTTATAACAAGTAATGCTACCTATATGCATAATCTAACAGAACACATATGCAAACATACTCATAATTTGTAGATTCTACACATACGTTATTACTTCAATAATCTTATAAATTTAATAACCCAAAAAATTTATCACTTTAATAACACAAACAATTTATATGCATAATTTGTACATTCTACTACATATCATCATTTGAAAATCGATTTTATCAATTACAAAGCTTTAAAAGAAAAAGAAAAAAAAACGTGAGAAATTTGATCAAGTTTGTATGTTGGCATTCAA
Organism: Chrysanthemum seticuspe; assembly: GCA_019973895.1. Classification (NCBI taxonomy): domain Eukaryota; kingdom Viridiplantae; phylum Streptophyta; class Magnoliopsida; order Asterales; family Asteraceae; genus Chrysanthemum; species Chrysanthemum seticuspe. Next base: position 355,812,638 of record BPTQ01000007.1, on the reverse strand, counting down.
CCTTTCTTATCATTAGCCCATTGTTTATAGATGCATACCTATAATTGTTGTCATAGTCGTTATAAGACATAAGCATAGTAAAGGTATTGCATATGTGCACTCAGCGTCTTAATTGTCTTTTTCATATGTTTTCAACTTGAAGAGACATGTAGCAATAAGTGAAAGAAATCTCAAAACTAAAATCTACAACATTACCTTTGAAGACTAATAGCATGATACATATAGATAACACAAACAGATTAGTCAACAAAAAAACAAATGTGCATATCATCTTACGACCTCCAAAAAAGAGCTACAGCTTGACTATCTCGGTCATCTCAAATAATGTATATCATCAAATAATTATCAATTCTATTTGCCAAGCATACTAAACTTGGTAACAAAGACAATATCTTTGACCTCAACCTTAAAGCTTGTCTTCTTCGCCTACGGAAAGAGTAACAAACTCAACAGTAAATGCATTTGTAGTTTAACCAAATTTATGACAAAAATCGCAAAGTAGTGCAAAACACATATGCACTCTCAATAACACATATACACTCTCAATAACACACATGCACACTTCTTATATTGATTTTGTATCGGCCATAAACATATATGCATTTCAAGAACTACACATTTTTTTGTAAATAAAAAACAACTACTGTAATGAGGACCGAATTGGTCCAATCTATAAATTTAAAAGAGAACCAAACCATACATCAACGTAACCTATTAACTAGTCATTAAAAAGATAACTATATTATTTTCAAAATTGGTCCAACCTACAAAACTAAAAATGAAGCAATAGACAAAAGAAAAAAATAATTCAGAAATCAAAAATGATTTTGACAAACAAATAAATATGATTTCAGTCAACTACCGAAGAAACTAAATTAAATTAACGATTTTACAAACAAAACAAAAATATGACTTTGAGAAAAATGACTAAAAGATTTTAAATGTTCATCATCAAAAAAATGCAACGATTTTGATTGTAGTCAAATTAATAAAAGATGAAATACCATTAAAAGGTTTTGACAATTCATAAGAATAAATATCAAATTAGTTAATGTTGATTACCTTTGAGTAATAAATTAAAATGACATGGATCTGTTGAAGACCTTCTTTCATATAGGGACAAAGATTCATATCTTTTTAATGATACTAAGAGACGATCAACAAAAAGAGTGATGGTGGTTGATGATTTTAATAACAAAATTATCCGATCATGATTCGAAAAAAATGACGGCCGGTTGAAGATTTTAATAAAATGAAAATTAGGTTTTCTAATGATGCATTCAACCCTAAATATAGTGGACGGTTAATTTTATGTGTGAGCTTAAATCCCATTTTTACCCCTTGTTTAATTATAAAACATTCCTTAAGAGATGCTTAATTTACAAAAATGCCACAAATTATATTAGCCATTGATCAAATATTAAATGGTTGAGATCGGTTCTCGCAGTTCTCGACCTTTTCTTAGTTCTGAAAATAACCCTTCACTATATATATATATATATATATATATATATATATATATATATATTTATATTAATGCAAATTAAGTGTCATTAAGGTGTACTAACTCCAGTTAATTAAATAAAACTCTTCATGAACTAATAATTGAATAACATATTAAATCTCATTAAAAACCAAAACTAAAACTAAATTAACTACCAATTAAATTCTATTATTAAATTAATTAAATTAATAACTGAAAAAAAATTAATATCTAACCATTTACCATTAACTATTAATACTAAAATTAATTAAAACTTGATTAACTAATAAATGACAAATGTAAAGAAAATGAAAAATAAATCTAAGAAATGATTAAACCACAAGAATTATTCTAGAAATCAAAACACAATGAACTAAAAAGATAGACAAATAAATTCGTACTCGAAAATTTTCACAGAATGTCCAACCGGATTCGGTTGGCTAACCAACCGAATCGGTTAGTTTGTAACCAAAACTTTTTTTTTTAGATTTCAAAACTACTAATTTCAAAGAAAATCAAAGAAAATTAAAGAAAAATCCCCGGCAGCGGCGCTAAAAACTTGGCGTGCTACGATAGTGCAAGTTTTAAAAAATTTATAAACACGAATTAACCGTCTAACCTATTAACACATACGAGCAAGTATACTCGTCCGTAATAGCAAAGTTTGGTAAGTCGGGATCGTCCCAAGGGATTTTTTGTTTGAAATCGATTTGATTAAAAAGTTTCTAACAAGAAAGCTTGTCAAGGCTTCCTCAAATAAGTGTGTTCTAGTGAAATACGAATCACGAATATAAATATATACTTGTGTGTAGTCTTATAATCAACCATAAATAGTGTTCATAAAGGTTTGGTGTATACTCTTAGTATGATGCACAAATCATAAGCAAATGATTCCCCAACCATGGTATTTGTTTGTAAAAATCATTCTAAGAACAAAAACATTTAGGTAATCCTTTCGGTCCTTATCACAATGATTATCCTATAAAGTTCCATTTGTTTGCAACATGTTCTTATTAAATTTGTTCTTACGAATCTTTCGACCCTTCGTGATGAAAATGTTCCTAGTCTTGTTTTAATCAGTTCCCATTACACAAGAGAAATCCTTTTGGTCCTTTTTCTTAAAACATGTTTTATTGACAAATCAAACCAAGACTAGTATTTTTCCAACAAACTCATTTAAACAAGATCATATA